>JANPWX010019886.1:1900392-2040671 GCA_024734555.1 Trochalopteron elliotii
GAGCATTTCACAATGGGATGATGTAATGTTATCAGTCACTCAGTGAGGCTCAATGGCCCATTAACAGAAGATATCCCCCTGTGCCCCCCCCCACCCCCCAAGCTTTCACCACCTGCCCTCCAGAGTTATGAGGAATGGAAGAGATAAAGAACACGGCCCCACCTGTTTTTAACAGGTGGTAATAAAATCCATACTTTTGGTTACATCATGCATTGCAACCTAAGACAACAAACTATGTCTCTCTCCTGTTCTGGACGCTCCACTTTCCACTAATTTCCAGTGATTAACTGTCCTCCAGAAAGTTACAGGATGAAAGAAAAACCTGGTCCCCACATGTGTGGGTGTCTGTGTGTGTGTAGGCAAGTTTGTTTTTATTTGAAGAAACACTATTCAGTACAAGACAAAAAGGCAACAAAGACTGAGTCTGTACTGAAATGCAACCAGTCTATAATGCCATCAGGGAAGGGGCATTTAATATTGTTGGTGGTTTTTTTTGTTTTTTTTTTTTTTTTTTTTTTATTAACAAAACAAAATCCCTACCATGCAGAATTATAACTCTTTAGGAAGCATTGCCTGCTGATTTATCAAGCTGATGCTATGATGATTTACTTCTTTGTTTGTTTTGTGTACATATCAATATTTCAGCAAAGTTAATGGCAGGCTAGAGATAACATGTTCTTGTCAAAATTGACTTTCAAATGTCTGATTTGTTCTTAGCCCATACAGAAGAGAACTTCTGGAGTTATGTTGATTACACAGCTTTTAAGGCCCGTTCTTGCCAAAAATGTCTCCTTTTGTGCTTGTGGGTTGTTGAAAACTGTGGGCTGCTGCCAGAGGACTGAAGAGTAAAACACATGATCCTGAAAGACGTGGCTTTCAAACCACAGGCTTCTGACCCCAGCCTTAAGTAATTAACAACGGCCTTTGGAATGATGCAGTACTCAGTAAGAATTGCTGAGATAAAATACCTGACCTTCTTCCAAAAAATGGCAGGGTTTTGAAAGCAGACATTCTTTTTTATTGAGAGCTAAGAGCAGAAATTTAGTTCTTTGTAAGCTCTGTAAATGGACTGGGGAGGGGGTAAGAGGGGTTGTTGTGAAATGTCCTGGTCAGAATGGCAGATGAGGGAGCATGCTGTGTTCAGTGCTCTACAAGCAACACCAGACTAAGAAACGTGCTTAGAAAACATTGTATATTTTTCCTTTAGAAACCAGAAATCCCATACATAGTTGTTAATTTAATACAGGCCCAAATTTTCTGCTGCATGGAACTTTTATTTCCATAATGGTTTTCTTCTTTATGCCAAAAAGGAAGTTGATCTGCTTAACCTCTTTGATAACAGTTATATTTCATGTTCTGCTGAAGAGACACAAAGATGAAGCTTTTGATACCGTAGCTGATGTATTCAGATATTTACAGCAGTAAGTATACATGGCTATCAGCTGAGATCACAAAAGGCATGCATTGTTTGGCATGCCAAGGCCTGATACCTTGACAGATGGGTAATGTTTGTGGAAGATGTGTTTTCGATGCAGTAAGAAAAGTGACAGGTTCAATACATGGTTCTTATTTCCTCATTTACTGGGAGGTGAAGAAGGTTTTTAGATGACAGGGAAGAACATATGTTCCAAGCCTAGCATTCAGATTGCTGCACACTGTCAGCTGCCTTTGTTACCCATGTATTGGAGAGGATTCATTACCAACGATAAATATCATAGACAAGCTTGTGTGATGCGACACAAGCATAAAAAAAATAGGAGAAGATGTTCACTTTCTGGATGTGACTTTTAGGAATTTTGTCTGTCCATAGGAAAATAGACTCCTTCAAAAAGGTGCTGTCTTCATCTGAAGTCCAATTCTCAGAAGATTAAAAGAAATGACTCTTGAAATTCACAAATCCCCCAGTATATTCTCTCTTCCAAACACTTATTTTGCCTGTTTTAAAACCTGGAGTTCTGCAAGCAATCACAAGAATCTCTAAGGAGTAGATCTTTTCATGTGTAGAGAGGGCTGGAAGTGGTTTGATATCCATACAAGTTACAGAGGAAGAAGCTCATCTGTGGTCTGACCAAAGTGGGGATTTCAGGAGGCTGCTGTGGATGTCAAATTCAGGACCTGTGTACTCCTTACTGCTGTGCTCTATAGAGGTAGAAAGGCTTCCTGTGTGTACAAGCATTGAGGTTTTCCCCCTTGCCTGTATTTCTAACTCAACAAATACCAGATTCAGTCTGCATTGCAAATGTCCTGTCTGGCCATGACTTTGCCCTCTTCATTTCTCCCTCGATTGCCTTCTCTGTTCCTTACATTGTTTTATTTGCCTAGCACATGTGCTTCATTCAGAGGTTGTTTCAGTTTAGGCTTAGCTGCCTAAATGAGTGTTTATCAAATTCAGTTTTAAATTGTTATCCAGCCCAGCTCTGCCTCAAACTTGTGTGTATTAACAGCAATCTTTAAAAAAAAAAAAGTTTCTAAATTCTAATGCTTTTCTGTTTTTATCACACTGCCAAACTTCAGATATTTTTCTCAGACGCCTTCTTTATGACTGATTCTGGCTTTCTCAGGAGTTGAGGGTCCTCAGAATATCTTATATCCTCTATTTCAATGTCTCAAGTTGGGCACTCCAGACTGACACGCAGAATTAATGGACATTTTGGAAATGCAGCTTTTAATCTCTCTGCCCTAATTTCCTCTTGTAAAATGCAGGTTTATAATACTTGTCTGCATCAGATGGGAATATGAGGTTGTGAGGATTAATTAGTTAATTTTTAAAAGTAGTTTACACCTGTGAAGTACCATATATATGCTGATAGGAATTCGTACTGTTGCTGGATTTTTCCCTTATGTCTTCTACATTTTGTTAGTTAGTTTGACCTGGCTAAAGAGAAAAGAAATTAGTCATCTAACCAAATTCTCTGTGTTCTTTCCCATATGTTTTAGCTATCCCTATATATCTTAGCTGTTGTTCGCCTTTTTTACTGTTCTTCTTCACCTTACTATCTAAGGACTTTTCACCAAGATTAATAGCCATAGCCAAGTGCCTGGGGTTATCTGAAGGATTCTTGGGTCCTTCTCTTTAAAAGTAAAAATGCTGCTTTGGTTAGAAATTTTGCCATTAAATGGTTTGTTATTTTAGTGATTTCCTTTAGAAAGTAGAATTAGTTGCAGGAGTCTGTCCTCTTGGACAGAAATTAGTTCTGTCCTCTTGGACAGAAACTGCTGCACTCATAAGGTACATTATCCCCAAAACCCAATTTTCACCAATTCTCAGGATGCAATGAGCATAGGAAGAATATGATTTATTGAGTGAAGTCAACTTTTTCAAAAGTTTCGGTGGTGGTTTTATGCAACCTAGCTGTTGCACAGATAATTGCTAACTGCTTGTTCCTGATTTGCTGGGTGGCTTGAGTTGAAATTACAGGGTCTGATCTGTAAAAGTAGTGAATTCTCACTGGTGCAGTTGTAGTCAATGGGAACTATGTCTTGAACATGAGTGACAAAGTGCTAAGCACCCTGAACCATTGCAAATCAGGAAGCCCAAATTGTTGGTCACTCTTGCATTAACCTTTTTCTGCTTCAATTCCATTTCTGTACCATACAGTTAATAATACACTTCAGCTGACAGAAGTACTAAATGTAAGGTTTGTCAATATTTGCAACGTAAGTAAATTCCTGACTAAAAAGCAGTGATAAGCTTCTGAGATTTTTGTTGCAAGACTTTTTTGAATGGGAAAAACACCCTCAGATCTATTAACTGTAATGCTTTCTCCTGAAAAAAAATGTAAGTGTTCTTTGAACAGACTCTTCCCTGTCTGAGTTAATGATGCAGGAGTCCCCTAGAACAAGTAGTACCATGATCACATTGTTATGGACTGTATTGTAACAGATGCAGATTGAGACCAAGGTAAAATGGCAAATTTTCAGCATTTCATGACTTTGAAAGTTTGATTTCTCAACCTGAAAAATATTTTTAACACTCCTCTGAAGTGTTCACATGAATCTGCTTTCATAACAAATCAAAGTGTCAGGGATCATTGGAAATGCTGGCATTTGTAGTTCACCCCATAATTCTCTGTTATTTCAGCTAACTGAATAAATGGTAACAGCAGCAGGTTGTCATCTTTTGCATAGTAACACTATGCAGGGATGGATTTGTTGATGGGCTTTGATACCTTCTGATAGCAGGGTAGTGGTAGAGTTAGGTGTCTCCATGCCAGGCTCCATAGGGAAGCATTTTCTAATGGGCATAGGTTCTAATACCCTTCCTTCTGCCTTCCCATCTGCACTGTCCTGTGTCAGGATTTTTTTCTGTTTAAAACACCCAACAGAAATGTTCCAGTTGTGGGACATAATCCAGAGCAATTAATATACCTGAAGACCATGTATTATTTTCCTAATAAAATCCATTAAATAGGTGGTTAAAATCTCCTCCTTCCCCCTCCCCACCACCTTTTAGATGCACAAATAAAGTGGAGAATTGTGCTATGTGGACACATTAAAATAAATCATAGAATTGCAACCAATACTTGCAAGAGATTGGAGATTAGGAGTGATTTTTTTTCCCTGTCTTCTATTTTTATATGTGCAAGTTAGTTTTGCACTCAGGAAGGTGAGAGACAGAGAACACCTGTGTTGAAGAGACACCTTTGCAAGTGCACGCTGATTCTGCTCTTCAAAGCCCCAGCTATTTTCATCTTGGACCTCTCCTGAGAAGAAACAGCCAGATGCCAGCTTGCTTTAGTTTTATCTTTTTTTCTTTTTTTTCCCTTCCTGTTTTTTTCTTTCTTTTTTTTTCCTTTTTAATTTGGCATGGGGAACACAAATGAAAAATTGAATTTTCCCTTTGGTATCCCTTCAAATTGTCTTAATGCTTGGTGCCTCTGGAATCTGTGCATGAAATTGACTGACATTTTCTGAATGAGTTCCATTCAGAACTTTGTTCATGTAACAAACATTGAAGTTTGTTACATGAACAAACCCACAACACTCACCCTTTTGTTGATGGGGTCTGAGTGAGTGAGACAGAATGAAGGGAGCAGAGAAGACAATTTGAATTTAAATCTTCAGTCCCAAATATTGACAGTAAAGAATCCTATCTTGCCTCTCCTAGGAGGAAATGATACCTACTTGAAGTACATTAAAAAATACCCATTTATTATGTGAATTTGAGGTATCTTATGTATTTTCTAATCTGCTGCACTTTCTGAGTCTTTTACACTAATTTCTGAGGTCTTGCTGCATTAATATATTAAGTGTTTTTCAATCATGCTCTCTGGTTATTGACAGAATGTTGGCTTTAATTCTTCTTTCCTTGGTGAAAGACACATGAAGGCAGTTTGTTACTAGTAGAGAAGGTGTATCTTTTTCTATTTGCCTGCTTTTGTGAAAAAAAAAGATTTAGGCTTTGATATACATTGAGTTTACTGTTCCTATCTTCACTTGGCCAGGTCCTGTAAAATGCATTTTCTGTTTTTGTTTCCACCCCTTTTGGACATGAAGACTTCTGGATCTCTGCACAGCAAGCTCAGGATGTGCTTAAAGAACTACATGAAAAAGAATATTTTATGTTCAGTTTTCTTTGTCAGTACCATGATATTATTTTGCTCAAGAATTTTTTACTTCTGAGAGTCATTGTTTTCACTTCCTACAGATTTTCCAGTCACAAAACAAAAACATAGACAAAAATGTTCTTTCAGAAGAAAATTATTAAGAAAATGGAAGAATTGAGATATAAAGTACACTCTCTTACCATATTTCTTCTTTCATCCTTTCTCTCAGTGATGATTAGTAGTATAGGGCCTCTGACTAACACCTCATCGAGGCATAGACTTGTGAAGATACTGACAGAAGTGTTTCTACGGGGAGGACAAGAAGGATGGTTAATAAAAGTGGAAATATGTTGAAATCACATTAACCTGTACTTTAATATCTTTACTGGACATCATTTACACCAGTCTTCACATGCCCAGTATTGTACTGAGATTTGTATAATGTAGGCCTAAAATAACAGGACTCAGACAGCCTTGAGCTGGGACATACAACACTGCTTTCTTCAAACTTAAGAGTATAATAGTAATAAATAAATGGAGCCTCAAGATGATCCGGAGTCTCTCAAGTAAGTCTTTTTAAAGATTTATTGTGTCCTGAGATGTATTATCTCAATCTGTTTATAAGACCTCTGAATTCAGGGGTTGTAATTGCAAAGAGTAGTTCGTTGATAGTAGTTCTGCTTATACCCACATGCACAGGAATTGTGTTTCACCATAGACAATCATCTGTAGTATAAAATGTGGCTACAATCATATCGTTCTTTGAAATTCCCTTATTTCTGTTGTTTCATCTCAGTCTGTGAGGCCATCTGTCTCAGCACACAGAAATTCCTAACCTTCCTAAAGTATTTGGAACAACTAGTCATGCTCCTAAGATAGCTAATGAGTCTTTTAGTCTGAAATTCCATGTAATAGCTGTGGCTGCTACCTGCTCTAAGTGTACTAAACAACTAAACAGACCAGTTTCTTTTTTAAGGTTACTTTGAACACTGACGGCATGGAGATGTTCAAATAACAAAACATCAGTAGCACACCAAGAATAGACCTGTATATGGTGTGCGTTAGTCTGATTATTTAGGGTATAAATGGTCCAATTCTTTTCAAGATACTTATAAACCCCAGGGGGACTTTTAAAAAATATCTTTTGTATATGGCATAGTTTCTTTGCAAGATGGTGACTTTGAATTAAGAACACTACCAAGAAACTGAACTGATGTTCACTGCAGCATCTTGCAGCTCTGTCATTAGCTCTTGAGAGACAAGCATAATACCTTGTGAATGCAGTGCAAACTACAGCCCCTTGCATTTTCTCTGCAAAGGCTTCAGCTCTCCTAAAAACATAAATTAAATTAGCATGTGTGCACCCTTAAACAGTCCAGACATGTAAAACATAATTCTCTTGCTGAGAAGATGTTCGCCACAACATTGAAAGACCCCAGTGTCTCCCAGCAGTCTTCCAAGGACATCTCAATGTGGCATGACCTTTTCAGGATAAATGGGATTTTAAATTCAGCCTTTTCATTAGTGTCCTCTCTGTGTATTATGTCTTGCAAGTTGGAGAGAGCTTTGAAGCTGTGAGTGTTGTGACAGTGGCTATTGTTTCTGTATGTGCATTGTTAATTGTAATTGCAAGAAATGTGCAAGCCATATAAAAACAAGTGAGAAGAGGGCAGAAAGGGGAGAAGCCTGAAGGGAGGAAACTTCAAAATTAATGTGAACACTAAAGGTGCAAAACCTGCAATTATTGTTACAGAGGAGTAAAACTGACAAACTGAGTAGTGTTCCCCCCATTACAGAGTAATATGGAAACATTAGCAGCTGAACTATCTTCATTCCTGAAACCCATTTTGCTCTAAAGGGAGTATTTAAATCTCTCAAAAGAGGCAAAGAAGAGCGAGTCATTGATCTCAGAAAGTTGCTGAGCAATGGCTGAATGCTGAAAAGAGGTGGTATGCACATATGAAATACTGTGCTGCTCACAGAGTTTCACTGCATATTTAGTACCAGCCATAGTACTGTAGTTAAATAAGAAAAATTAGAATCACGGAGTAAGTAGTTGGAATAGGTCACTAAGACTTCCTGCTTGCCATATTTTGAGAAAAGAGATAGTGGTCCAAAAATTACTTCATTGATTCAAATGAAACATTCTAGAGGATCAAAACAGACTAGAAAAGCAAAGCATGGTGATTCAGGAATTTTACCCCTACAGACAGAAATGTTGCTATTATTTTGATTAAGACAAAAGGAGGTGCTTAGAGAAAAGCAGATTTTTTTTAGAAATGGCCTAAAAATACTTGAAAGCATATTAAGTCAGCTATACAATGTAGCAAAATTGCCCCTCAAATATGACATGAATTTGTGAATAATAAGAGTTATAGTTCTGTTAAATATTTCTTCATTTCTCATCTGAGTTTTCACTTCTGTGGGCTCAGTGAAAATGCTGATATCGAAAAGGCACAGTGCTTTCTTGAAGGCTAAAAATAAGTAAGAAGAGATGATTGGTATCTTTAAGCAATGTCATCAGTTTTTAGAAACATCTCATTTAAATTTAAGGCCAGTTATAATGTGCTCCTTTTTCCCCTTTTTTTTCCTCCCTTTCTGTTTTCTGGGTGGGTTATGTTTGCAAAGTGAGTTACTGGGAGGTATAATAAGAAGGCTACAGCAGATGTCCATTTGGGTAGGCTCATTCAGAAAGAAACTTTAGTTATAGAAAACAGGTACGTTTGGGGGCAGTGGGGAGGGAAGTGTTTTATTTAGATATTTAAGTTGAGGCTTTGCAAGGGCGTGTGTGAAAGGGGAGAAAAATGCATATTCTTGCTTTCTAATTCTGATATTGAAACACCATGTTAAAGGTGGTCAACATGGTGTCACTTGGAGAGTCACTTGACAAATGATTAATCATTATTAAATTGTTAAATCACCATCATAGAAATTCAGTACTAAAAAAAGGAAATAATCAGATCAGAAAATGGGAGTCAGGTCTCTCTTCTACTTTATGTTCTGGTAGGTAGCCCACTTTTATATGGAGTTCTCACAGAGATTAGTAGCGCCACAAAAATAATGGATGGATGAATTTTAAAGTATTTCTTTTCATATTTATTTTAGTGTTTATTGAGTATTTTTCTAGTGACTTACAAATATCTAAATGAATTTTGAGAGAAACTGGTTGGGAACAGGGAGATGTTCTAAGCAGCACTGCGTTGCATGTCTGTAGGTTTCAGTCTTTCTTTGGCTAAAGCTGAGTTTTTATTTCTTTATGTCCATGATTCATTTAACCAGATTCTCCTTATTAACACTAGTTTCCAGCAGTCAGTTACAGCTTTGCGCTGTGGGATCCATTAGTTAGATTTTATATCAACCCTCCCATTTTTCTCTCTTCCTGTATATCTGCCTTTTTCTGCCGAATGAACAAAATTTTATGTGCTTACTAAGAAATTCTTATTCATGGTCCCTTTTACAGCATCTTGGCTGTATTTCTTAGTTGTTGAGTGTGTAAAAATTTAAAGCTTACAGCCTTATCAGGGGGTTTTGGCAGCAACAATAAGAGATATATCCTGAAGTAGGGTATGAGCAGTACCAGACAGAGATGCTAGCAGAATTGCATGAATGGAAAGGAGAAGTTGCTCAAATGTAAGGCAAAAGAAAAATACATGCCCTGCAGTTGTATTGGAATATTCATGCTGGTGGCTGAAGCTGTAAACATCTTCCTAAATTTAAAATTAACCTATGTGTGCTACTGGTATCAGCATTTGCAATCCAGCAGTGTTTACAGAATTATTAATAGCTACTGTGTTTAGTCCTGAGTATGCACTGTTTTCCCTCACTCAAACTTTGCTATTCCATGTGCATGCCTCCTTCCAATGCAGAAGGAGGTTAGATTCTAGGTTGTGTTCTTGATATAGCAGAGAGCACATTGCATCTTGCCACTTGCGTGTGTTATGTTCTGCTTTGTTCTGTCATAAACTGTGAAAGTTAGAGTCTTGATATGTTCACTGTTCCCCATTTTAATTGGTTTTATCTGCTGCTATCATAACAGTCTTATCTCTGCAGACATTTGCATAGATAATATTTGAAGATCAGAATTCAAGCTCAGACACCCAGCGTCATCCAGCAATTAAGGGTTATTTGATAGTCCTGTCTGTGGCTCAGGTGCCACAACACTCTCGTCTCTGGTTGACAGTCTTTCTAGCATCATAAAAAATTTCTCAGGGGAAATCTAGGTATGGAAGGCTTTCTGAATGGAAATGGGTTGAAAAGCCTGAGCAAAGTGCAGTTTGAGCCCTACTGGAAGTTCAAGTCATTATTTGCTAATGACTATGCAGTTCAGGTCTGGAAGATTTTTAATTATTTCTGTTACTGGGCTTGGTGAAGGAATAAAAAAATGCTTCTGTCTTCATGACATGGGTGCTTATGTGTACTACGAAGGAGAAACATGAAATGATGAAACATGAAATGTTTCATTGTTGCTTTTCTCATGTTTACACTAATCTTTCATATGAGAACTGTGTAACAAACATACTGTGTGTACTGGAATATTGTGCGATTTAGTCTAACTGCATAAATCAAATTAAAGGCAGTTGCATCTCCCCAGGTGATTCACTGATTTGTTAGGTAAGGTAGTCACTTATACTTTGTTGGGGCTTTGGCTTTTTTTGCTCACTGTGTTGAGAGAAACAAAAACATTTCACAAAGGAAGCTATGAAAGGAACATGACATTTTACATAACTAGAATTTGTAGTGACTGTAGCATTTCTTTATCTCCTCTTTCATACCAAGACTGCTTCTCAGTTCTGCTTGCCTGTTGTATGGAAGAGTGAGGTAGATATACCAAAGGTTCTGTGCCTCAGGTGCATTAATTGCTTTTAATTGCTTATTTTGCCAAATAGGTGGATTAACTATTCTAAAGCCTGATTATTTCCTTTTTTTTTTTTTTTTTTTTTTTTTTTTTTTTTTTTTAAATCTAGGGTTGATGAGGGCAGAGACAAAAGAATAACAAACAGGAACAAACAGGATTGCTAAGTGGAGCACTGATCAAGAGAGTGCTGCTCATTTGGGTAATGGATATCTCTGTCATATCAGCTGTTTAAGAATTCAGCTGAAATGGGTCCCTGTCTACAAACCATATACCACCCAATACAAACTGCCCTTACTCTACACCCCTAATACTTGGAGGTAAATCTCAGTAGCTCTGTCTTTGGGATACTAGCTGGTCTCATTTGATAAATTTCTCCTTTTTGCTTTGAACCACCTTTCTCGTGGATGCAGCACTTTTTTCTTGGAGGAAAAGATACATTCACATACATGTAACATGATCCTCATGCTTGTTTGGTTTAATAGAATTAATAGCTCTTTCAGTTCTCTTGTAGCCAAGGGAAGTAACAGTTTTCTTTAAGAAGACTGACAAATAGCTTTATTCTCCCAGAGCAGTTGCGAATAACTAGTATGACAGAGACTAGTGACTGTTCAGGAGTCCACTTGTGTCTGAAGGTAGTGGCTACACCTACCAAGTTTTTCCAGCTGGAATTTCAACTGTCACCTTTGGCGAAGTACATAAGTAAATGGCATAGAGATTGGCTGTGAAATGAATTTTTCCTGATGTTCATCACAGAAATCCTTCCCTGCTCGTGAATGGTGATATTTTTTGGAGTGGCACTCTCCATGGCCCCTCTGCACTGCACAAGGTCCAGACAGAAGGCTGAATAACAACATAGTTTTCTCCTGACATTCCCCATCTTGTGTAATTTTCTCTAAGTCCATGCTCCAGTATAGTTAGGTCAGCTCATGAAGATCTCACAGGAGAAAGATTTCCTTGGCAGACAACTGAAGAATTCTGAGGCGAAAAAACATCTCTGTATATCCTCATCCTCTAGGGTAACAGAGGTACCCCAATCTGTAGTATCATTGAACTTAAAGGTTCAGTTTAAATAGTTTGATGTCAGCATAATGCCAAAAAGATGTGGTGTTTTTTCTGTTTTTCTGTTAATTGTAATATATTGTTTTCATTTCCCTCATGCTTCTTGATACATTTTGATGTAGAACATCGAATTTTCTGTGTACTCTTATCAATGACATGCTGTAAAGGCCTCTGGATTGTTCTTTACAAATTAGCTGGTATGTGTCAGTGTATGAAGAGCTGAACATCATATTTTTCTCTGTTTTTCTCTCATCATGGTTTTCTCTGTTCTGCACTGGGAGCTGAGTCTAAAAGAACCTTCATGCACTTTGTGCTTGCACTTCCATCCAAATCCTTCCATCTTCTGTGTTAAAAATTTTGGAGTTCCAGAAAACGTAATCTTTCCTTTCTTTTGCTTTAATGCTTTCTAGATTAGTTAGTCGCCTAGTCTACAATAACAGACACCTGCTAGGTCCATTCTCAAACATAAATATTGTTATGAAAAGTAGATTTTGATTGGGCAGTGAGATGCAGGTCATTAATTTTCAGCACTGCTCTTTGACTGTTAATGAGGTTGTTACCCAAATGGCAGGAATGATTTTACCTATCAAATGTCCTACATATCCCAACAGGCTGCTCAGTTTCAGACAGGAAAACCCACCAGTAATTGTGCCGTGTAGTGTTCACACTGTTTAGTTTTTAAACACCAGTAAATTCCTTGTGCTCCTTTCTACAATAATTTTTCTTATCCAGGACCCCTAAAACAAATCTGTCTGCATACTCCATAATCCCATGTCCCCTGAGCCTACTCAGTATACTAAGAATGCCTAAGGACTGCCTGTTTGCCATCACTGTATTTCTTAGCTGTCCCTTAGTTTGAGGAGCCTCACTCACCATTGTTACCATTTACAAATGTGGCAACACACTTTAAAAAGAATAAAGACCATGTGAACAAAAACAGTATCCTAGGATAACAGATTTAGGTTATGTGTGGATGCTTGACACCTCACAGAAGTCTGGGAGTTCTTGCCTCTGATACTCTTTTAAGGTCCAGGGATTGTGTCAAAGCATATTCTGAAAAGACAACCTTCTTGTGATTCTTCTCTTCCTGAACTGTATTCTCTGTCTCTTTTGCTGCAGCATGAAGTTCTGCACATTTGATATGCATGGTGCATATTATACTCACATTTTTAAAACTGTTTTTACTCAAAAGAGAACAGAAGGATGGTGTTGTGGGTCCTTTGGCTAGAATAATGTTGAAAATAATTTATTTTACTTTGCACTTTGTAGCAGACTTCATGCATAAGCTAGGACAGGTCACTTCTGTTTCTCAATTTTCTGTCTGGTAAAATAGAAATTACACTAATTTATTCCTTCCCTCACCAGTAGGGTGGGACAGTTTATCAATGCTTGCGGTAATTGAATGCTGAATATGAGACTGGAGCTATCCAAACACCCAGATGATCTTAAATATGAGATACTGAAGAGATAGTCCCAGCAAAAAAAGCACCCCTTTCCCACAGCAGTAAGCAGTATTTTATAGTACTGAGTCAGAGCTTTTGAATTTTAAATTATGAAATGTCTTCATTTAAAACAAAACCCCAAACAACAAACAAACATTCCACCATCCCTCTCTGCATCCCACCCCGAGACACATCTACCCTCAAACCCCTTAAAACCAGATAACTCAGACTCGGCTATTAAAATCTAAACATTTCCTCTTGTAAAAAAATATGGAGAAAGTAAGGTTTAGGCTAAATTTGTCCTGAAGTTAGACCCCTGCAATGATTTTGTAATGAAGAGATGAATGGCCCTAAAGGCACACTAGAATACTTACACTGAATTTTCTCATGAAAAACATGGTATCCAGTAAAAACTGTCTTTCCTTATGGTTTAGCATGTGGATTCAGTGGAATATAAAAAAGGAGTAATAAAAATGAGATATTTGCGTACGTGGTTTTGGCCTGTTTTTCAGCTGAACTGGAGTATATTTTTCAGTGCAATGCTGTTGTTATATGCATCTACTTTTGCAGCGCCACTCTAATAAGTAAGTTTAATAAGAGCTTGCACATAAAAAAAAGGACTTCAGCGTTGTAATCTGGAAAATAAAGAAGCATGCAACTAATAAATTCAGGTATGAAACCAGGATTTTACATGTCAACATTATATCTGTAAGTTTAAATTATTGTAATACTGTCTTGGGTGCTATTTTGAGCATACACAAAGGGTGTTTCTTTTAGTAATAATATGTGTGACAAATATTAAGCTTTTTTTTTTTTAATATTATCATTGGAACTATTACTGATCCCTATATATATTACAGAATTTATTTTCAAAAAGAGAATTAACAGGTTTAGATGTAATGCCTCTTCCATTAGGACCTGTTTATATTGGCAAAACCAAATTTATGGCAGAGGAGCAAATAAAAATATGACTATTGAAAGCATAAAATCTCCATATTGGGAATTCAGACTTGAGTTTTCATTGTGAATCTCGAAAGGAATCCTAAGAACAAGTATTTAAAAATTCAATTTAGATTTATATGCCTGCATTCCAGCTTATGTTAGCTCAGCTGCAAAATAATAGTTTTATTACAGCTAAGCATTTTGGAGGCATTTGTGTGGTGTTCTTCTGCAAGTGCACTTGAAAGAGGCTGCAGATAAATTCACTTAATGATGACTGCAGTGCAAAATCAAAAAGTTTTTTGTTTACCTTGCAGAGCACACTTGCTCCATGCAGCATATAGCATGAAAATTTCGACATGTCAGTATTCTTTGCTTTGCTATGCTGTTCAATACATTCCTATAATTTATGGAATGCTGCGGTTATCTGGGTTTTTTTTTTTTTTTTGTTTGTTTCTTTGTTTATCCATAGCTTCCTATACCAAGGAAAGATTTATTTAAGATTCAGGACTTTGTTGTGAGAGTCCTTGTGTTATCCTTTTTCAAAGCAGTCTCCTTGTAGAGATGATTTGACATTATATTGGGTGACACAAGCAGATTTGGGTCAATCAGTTTTATTTGCTTGTAAGAATATTTTCCAGAATAAAATAAAGTAGCTCTGATCATGATCCTTGGGAACACACACCTTTCACAGGTTAATAAATACTTCAAGTAATCCTGTTTTGATTCCAGTATTTTTATTCTGTTCATGCTTTCTCTTTTCAGTTCTGTTCTCCTGAGAAATAATGTTCTATTTACCTTATTTGGAATTTCAATTGCCATTTTTGTTCCTAAAAAAATTTTTAAATGGAAAGGACTGTCCATGCTTATTTGTGATATTGTGCTGTTCTCTGGAGTCAAATTTTGATAGAGTAGGAATAAGAAAAAATTGGTAAAAAATTACTGAGGAAATTATTCTGAAGGTGTCATCAGTCTCAGCTTTTGTGTACATTTTAGAGAACTTAATTGCACCAATGATTGTGAAGCCTAGACTGTTCTGATGACAACAGAGGTCACTTGCTGGGGTGTAATATTTTCTGCTGTTTTTGGAAAGATGATACTCTTTGTCAATGGAAGTGAGCAATTTCCTCCAAAATCTGGTAAGTGTTTACTTTATCTGTTGTGTGCAGGACATGCTTAATGATTAATGACACAAGTGTTGTTTTTAGGAGCTCCAGTTCAATGTATGTGACCTACCAGTTGCAGGTGCTAACTTCAGAGTTTAACTTCTGTGTCAAATGCTTCTGACTCTTTATCTTCTGACTGCATAGGACAATACTGTGAAAGAAATAAAAGCAATGGGAAATCTTTGTTATGTTATAGCTGAGAGCAGTGTTCACAAAGGGAGGTGACAAAAGCGCCAATGCTCTGAGAGCACAGCCAGCTACCAAACAGAAAAAAATGCCCAGGAAATTTAAGACTTGCTGTTTGTGTAGTAAAGGATGGCAAATTGAGCAAAAATGGATCCAAGAATTTCCGATGTCTCCAGATTTGTAGAAACAGAAAACCTGGTTATTGCCCTAGCACCAAGGGCGGAATAAATATTGGTTTTGCCAGTACTTACTGAGCTTGTGGAAATTTCTGCCTCTGTGGCTTTTTGTGGTAGGGAGGAGTGGGTTGAATTCACTGAGTTTCTTTTTTTAATATGTCTGCTAACATCTTTTTTGTAACTTTATGATGTTTATTTTAAACTGGGATAAAGCACAGATATTCTGAGGGTCTCAGCTTCTGGCAGCCTGTATTTATATCTTCCCCTCATGACTGTGGAAGAAGATTTGCCTGAGCATTAATCTCAATGCAGTGGTGTTTGTTGAAGTCTGTAGTTGAGTTGTGAAGGGTCCCATTCCTCTCAGTTATGATACAACTAAATTGTAGGATCTGCTGTTTAGAAGAAGAGTGACCACTAGAGAAGCAAGCCTGTCAATTCTGAAGATGTTTTTTCCCAGTCCTTGCAACACACTATGAACTTTCGCCTTTTAGTATGAGAAAGAGACTCCCAAGCATTGCATTTGCGCTTTCAGCAAAGTTAGGATGCTTGTGATATTTCAGGGCACTTTGTGATATTTCAAAGTGTTCCTTGATTCACTGTGGAGCAAAATCATTCCTTCACCCTCCGACCACCTCTGCTGGGAGGCTGTGAGTTCAGTGTGCACTGGCTTTACAGCTCCACTGGCTTTACATCCTTTCACCCTTCAGAAAGTTTGCTGTACTGAGAAATTTCATCAGAATTCAAATTTAAAATACATGTTACCTATTTGTGTCACCGTTCAGAGTCTGTTAATATTCACAATTAAAATCTATTATGCAGCAGCACAGGCTTGATTGCTTTCATGTCTGAGCTCTTAGAAACTAAAATTCTAGGACAGCCCCAAATACCATATTCTAATTAGATGTTTCCAGTCTAGGAATATATAATAGCCTTTTAAAATGCACTCTTTACTATAAAAAATTATCTGCTACTTTTAAACTAATGGCTATGGGTTTAATTCACCTTCTGTACACAGTCTGAGTTTGATTGAAGACAATGAGTCAAATTCTCACACGTTGCTAAATCTATGCATTAGAATACTGTAATTGGGGTGATTCACACTGTGTCTTTCTTTGATACCTCCATACCAATTGAAAATGCTGAAAAAGTAAACAATTTAATTTAAAAAATCATTAGGAAGAAATGCAATGCCTCAATATCTGATTTGAGTAGTGGTTGCAAAATTAATTCCTGAAGCAGATTCAATGATATTTCACCCGGTATTTGGTTTATTTTAGAGACATAAATTTTACTGGAATAGAACAGTACTTTGTTCTGTTGGACATGGCTATGAATATTTTTGCAGTATCAGCCATTGCATTCTAGAGAGAATGTTTTTTATGTTTCTTAAAAGATGAAGAAATTGATGTAGAGAAGGGGGCACCTGTTGGACATTTCCGTGAAAAGCTGATGCCAAGGGCAACTTCATAGTAATCGCATATTCTGTGACTTCTGACATGAGCGTTATGACAGTCATCTAGCCCCTGTAATTTATTTCTGATAATGATCAGTATGCTAGGGAAACTGCGTTTTTTTGAAAGTTTTTCAGCTGTGCTGGCTGTTGGATAATTATGCAGGAGTATTTTCATCAAGTCATAATATTTGATCACAGAGGGAAGTGATCACCAGTGTATTTCTCTAAACTTTTTCCAGATGAAATGTACTCAATATTCAAACTGTGTAATTGTATCTGTAAGTGCAGATATCAAAATAGAGAACATAAAATATGACTGACCAGAACTTTTATCAGGAATTACAAGTGTATGGAGGGAAGGAAATACATTAATGTATTAACCTCTAGATAGCACATATGGAAGGTAGGTTAGATGTACTGTTCCAATTACAGTTGACTGAGGTTAATGGGGTTATTTCGTCTAATTGTGGTGCTGGCATTCCTGCATGTGTGGCTACATTCCAACCTGCATCTCTCTGTTTTTTAAAATTCTACTTGGTGCATGAACTAACCCAGGTGATACTGAGGAATCAGTGACTGCATACTGGTTTAGGCTTGAGGAGTTTTCCTCTGGTGGAGACCTGGAAGCAGGGACTGAATGATTGACTCAGCTTCAACATCTCATCATTCACATGGTCTATCACAACAATATTACTGAAACAATTAGGCAGCTCTAGTTTAGTCATATGAAAGAAGACCATATACAGGCAGGATTAAAGTTTTTGGCTGTCGTATTACTTCTTGAAGTCAATCCTTTTATTATGATTTTCAGGTAAGAAAAAATGTATAGAACTTTCTGTTGTTTCAGCAACGCAGTTCCTCTGCTTGCTTATGCCTACAGTCTATTTTTTTAAATTTGTGAATTGTGTTTCTAAAATTTTATATGCTGTTTTGACTGAGAGGAAATGTGTCCTGTTTTTGAACACTGGCCCATTATTGAACCAGTTTGCATCTTTTATGTTTAGACTATAGATGTTAAACTGACAATTGCCAGTTTTGTTTTGTTTTTTTACATAGTAAATGTCCCTTAGCAAACAAATAATGGTATGGTGTTTTAAGGATTAAAATTATTTTATTTACATGTTGCATTGGAATACACAAAAGGGCATCTTAAAACTGAATTAAAGTGCTTATTTTTTGGACATAGGTAAATCCTGGTTTCAGAGATACTGGTGTATATAAAACAGACAGCATTTTCCTTAGGAAATAAGTCCTTCATCCTTGTTTCTCCTCTCCATTTTTTTTCTTCAGAAACTGGGCTATTCTTCACTGCAAAGGTATAAGGTGTTTGCATCTGTCTCAGCAATCACAACCCTTGTTAATTAAGTCTCGCAAGTAAATAAAAAAATAAGAGTAAAAATAAAAAACCCTGAAATGACATAGAAAGTGAAGTTTCTTCCAACTGTGACAAGAGAAAAAAATCTTTAAATATTTTTAGTGCTTATGAACTGCAGGGGGTAAGGTTGATATACAGGCAGTGCAGTGAAGGACAGTTTAGGAAGTCTAAGAAAACATGGAGACTAAACTAAAAATCTTACATTTTTATTTCCCATAAATATGATAATAAGTCAGAGTGATGTTGTAGGAAAAGAAAGGAATGGAAAGAAATTCCAAAACACAATTTTGGGCTTATAATCTTCATAAATCTTATATTAATACTTATTAAATACTCAAGAAAAGGAAAGTGACCCTATGTTTATCTCTGAAGTCTGTTTATGCTTTTCTTAATTATGATGGTTTTGAAGTTACTTAATTCTGAGCATGCATACACTACGCAAGAGTGGCTTACTAATTTTGAATTGTTGTTATGCATGACATTAGGGCTTTTAAATTGCAGATAAAACTTGAGTAATTTGTTTTAAAGTGGACAATTCACCATTTTGGAACTAAGCCTTTATTATCTTTACACATGTGAATGTCCTCTTTGTCTTCAAGCCCCACATGATAGAAATCACAGATGTAGTCAAGGCCTCTGGGCCCTTGCCAAATGAAATATCAGGCTATTTCTGTATCTTAAAAATTGTTTTTAAAAATATTCCAATTTTTTTTGTGATTTTGTCATTTCTATGTTCATTGAAAAACAAATTATTTATAAATTGTCATCTAAGGAATATGTAAATGTATTCAGGAAATCCCTTTTTCTATATTAAGCTTTTCTTCTTCCTTTTCTTTCTAATAGCTACAATGAACATCTGTACTCCCCCACAGGGACAATTTTTAAAAGCATTCCTGGGTATCCTGACCTCTGTAAATGTCTTATGCTTTTGACAGCCTATGGCAGGACTGTAGGAATTGGCACTATTTAAATAATCTGAAATCACTCTCCTCATTCCTTGTTTCTGTCCACTCTTAAGTCCAGGCACATGTTCTTGAAAATCAAATTAATGAAAATAAAATGATAGTCACCAAAATTATGTAGAAAGTTGTAACTTTAAGTGACTGTGCATTGGAATTACTCTCTTATAATAAGGGTTAAAGAACTTAGTGGAGGAAAAGGAGAAGCAGGGAGATAAATTTAGTTAATTTTGTCTGTAATACCTAAACAGTTCATGCTACCTGTATAGATTGCCATTTGCCAGCCAGACGTAAAGGCAGCTCTGTCCTTTCTCATCTGCATACAGGCTAAGTAGCAAGTTTCATTTGTTATTACAAAGGGATTTATTTCAATGGAGAAAGGAAGCAGGGGGTTGGCAGATAAGGGCACTTAAGCCCTTGGAGCATTACAGCAAACTTGTAGAATATGGGCACTGAGCACGATAAGCTTTGCCTTCTTTGTTACTGAGAGAGCCTTGCTGAGAAAATAAAACGTGGCCTAGCCTGTGGTCTCCTTCCATGCTTTTCTGGAAGTGTCGATCCTTGCAGAAAGCCTGGTCTGCAGGTGTACTACTGAGATTTCCTTCTGCTTACCTTTGAAAACAAGGATTTGCTGCTTCCAGTGACATAATCCATGGCATGTGTTTTGCATTCAAGTGTATACATATAAGCACTTGTCTTTTTTTTTTTTTTTTAATATTGCATTTTGTTTTGGGACTTGCAGGAGATTTCTTTGTTGCAAAGCTCTCTATGGGGTAGGCAAATTTAAATGACTGATAAAAACATCTGATGGGTTGATCCTTATGAGAACGGGAAATTCATGCTACTGCCTTTTGACTTTCCATAGTAGTCTCAGAAACATTGTAGCTGATAAAAGTCACTTCCTCTATCATGTCAGGACCAGCCATGCTGCAACTGACCAGTGCAATGAGCCTTTACTATGACTCACATGGTTGAGATAGGATGACCATGTTTCTAAATTCTAAATTTCAAGGTCCAAGAAAAATTTAAAATACCAAGCTTCTTCTCTTTGCACCTCCCTTATATAGAAGGTAACTTTTTGTTCTTATTGTGGAATGGGAAAAAACCCTCCAATATTGCATTTGCGTAGGGGCAACTGGATTTAGTGTTTTGTTTTTGAAAAATGGATGAATCTTCTGAGGAGATGTGCTTGGGTAATGGCAGTATGGAAGGTAATATTAAGCATGTTGGTACATAAGTTGGCCCAAGCAACTAAGAAAGGAAGTACTGGCACGAGTTTTACAAAATTATGTTCAATAGAAGTGCATTGTGAAAGATTAGGGTTGTTACAAAGTTAATTTAGACATTTAATACATTCTGTAGAATTATATGTGTATATGTCCTGTTGTGTTAACAGTAATTTTTCAGTTTGAAAATGGTGATGGCTACAGTTGGTTGCTGTTATGTTTAGGTTCAGATGAAGATTTGTTAAATGATCTGAGCAAATTTCTGTAACTGATCATGTGTCTTTGCAGTCTTTCTTTTTCAAAATAGCACTGGTAAGTCATCTTCATAGATGATCTGTTTGTATTCTACTTCAGCTAGCCCACCTGCTTTAATGCCCAACTAAATACATGTGCAAATGTTACTAAGTGCAAATAGGATAAAACAATACCTAAAACCACTTCATACATCAAGGCAGGAGTAATTTGGTAATGTCAGAAGAATAAGAGAATAAGAGACATTAATATCGAATTTGGTTTGCATAATTTAATGTATCTTTATTTATTTAATTTTAAACAGGTATGCTTATGTATACGTACGTTCTGTAAATATTTTTTTCATGTCTGCCAGCCACACTGCTACCAGACTTAAATAATGTGGCTATGGGGAAGCTTCAGGCAATGGGAAAAGTATGTAGTTTTTAGTTACATGAAAGAAATTTTATGTAATTTTAGAGGTTTTCCTGGTTTCTCATGAGGATTGGATTTGTAATAACTGAAACAAATAATCGTAAAAAATCTCTCTTATCTTTAAATTAACCAGAGATTAGAAAGTGTTTTTGCTGTGCCATGGAAATTCCTAGCTGCAAATGGTTTCAAGAAATCAATTAAACAATTAAATCTGTTATTTTTGCAGGATGAAGTTAGGCTGGGTTCACGCTAAAGAAATGTGGAATGGATTTTTTTTTTTTTTTTTTGTACTTGGAAATAAAGACAAATTTCTCTGGTGATTTGAAACTACACAAAGACTTGAAATGTAGGGAAAGGTACAAGGGCTGGGATTAATAGACAGCCCAGAAATGAAGTACTCAAAAATGAATGGTGAATCCAATTAACTGCACCAACATGACCATCATGTATATAAATAAACAACCAAGACTTGGAGAACAACAGAAGTATAGTGGAAATAAAATGTTAACTAGAAGATGCAATTTTCAGAAATTGATGAAAGTTTTGTGGGTTTTTTAAAATTACTTTGCCTCAAAATAGTTTTGTCATTTCTTGCTACAATATGGGAAGGATTATGGAAAGGGTTTCTTTTTTTATCTCAGTTCTTCTTATGTGCTCCCTCAGTAGGTATAGATAAGTTTTCATTATAAACTATAACCTTTAAACCAGCTTACCAGCTAAATATAGTTAAATAATTTGAAGTGTGTGCTACAGTGTAGGCCAGAGACTTGGGAGGAGGGGAAACCAAGGTCTTACCCAGAAACTTAAAGGACTGTGATTGCTTGTATAACTAACCTGCTGTAGCTCATGATTACTCACATTATGGAACTGGAATGAAACTGTATTTTTAGAAGAAGTATCATGAATGCCACTCATTGTTTATCAGTGTCAAACCAGATTGGGTAAAATTAGGTTTAAAAAAATGTGCTTTAATCCTCTTAAAAGTTAACAGAGTCATGTAAACTTGGCAAGAATGATCCTGGTAATGCAGCATGGCAGGTCCACAGCAGTCAGTGTGGTGTGGAGCACACAGAGGAAACTTTTCTTGAGAAAAGGTGTTGTGATTTGAGCCATTATCTTGAACCTAGTAATCAGGGCTGGTAGTACCTCGTGGTCTGTGTCTGTGAAAGCTGTCTGCAACAGTGCATATCAAGAGCTGAAGAACAATCTCTTGGTTTATTCCATTTATAGTCGTTAGTGACAAGCCAGCTGTGGAATTTGCAAGCTATATCAACTAGCCCATACAGAGAGGGATAACCTGGAGTATGTTCCAAGACAACAGTTACTGTTGTAATACAGTGACACTGTGGTTTATGGAATATCTGACAAATGTGCCACTGAAGAAGTCTGTTCTTTGTATCTGTCTTTTGTGCTTACTTGTGTTGTCCTGGTGACATCCTGTCCCTCTACCTCCTGAAATACTTCTGTGCCATGTTGGAAATGAATGGAAGGCATCCCTTTCTTTCCAAGAAGAAAAAAACAAGCTATGAATGAGAAATAGAAAGAGATTGGGTGAGACACTGTGCTTTGTCACAGTTGCACTCAATTTATCACACCTGACACAAGCTGAGCAGTACTTCAGAGTTCAACGGGGAAAACCAGTCCTTACTCTGGTAGCATTTAGTTTCAGTTCCAGATCTGCTATAATATTAGAATGCTTCTCATGCATGGGCATAGTCTTTTTTTGTTTGTTTTTTTTTTCTTTCAAAGAAAATACCCAAGTGGTTCTGTTTAAGCAAGATGCAGTTTTTCTTTAACCCTAAGCATTTTTAGCAAGTCTGTAAAATAACTGTGGCACTTACTTAAGATCTTAATTTCACTTTTAAGAGGCATACTCCTATTTTATTCCTCTTTTTTTTTCCACGTTACATCCTTTTCCAGGAATGCCTGTGTTTTGCCAAAAAATAATTGTGGCCAAGTTTTCTGATCATATCTTTTTTTTTTTTAGTACATTAAAAGAACCCTGACTTTGCTGTCTCTGGCATGAATTTACTCCTATTATCAAACTCATGCTTTCTTTTGTGGAACTTTGTTGCTATGCTAAACTTTCCTCTTCTTTGTTTCTGTATCACATCTGAACGGCACACAAGTCTTTTGCAACAGTAGGTGAAATGAAATAGACGAAGCCCTACCCTACAGAGTCCAGTCACAAAACAGCAGTGCTCCCCTTGTTTCCAACACTGAACCAAACCCCAGATCATTTCTGGACTGAAAAGGCCATCTGTTGGTGAATGGGAAAAAGATGAGGTAGTTCTTTGGAAGATAAACATGCCAAAGCTCTGTGATTTTAGTAGTTTGGGTTTTTTCCTCAATTTCTCACTTGAAACTTGCATGAAAAAAAAAGAAATCAACAGGAGCTCCTTGTGCAGTAATAGTACCCTATACATAAATAGTGATGCCACTTCCTTTGTAAAGTACTCTAGAGTTGTGTTAGTGAAAGTGTTAAGATCGAAGTATTGTTTTTATTACAAGTCTGGTGCCTAAGGTGACTTCAGTTAAATAGAATAACTGATTCTTTTTTTCTTGCAACCTACTGTTCTTGAAACTTTAATCACATTTATACTATTACTCCTATAGCCTGTGTAGAGATTCAGCAAGGCTTGAAAAGTATAGTCAATACTATTTGTCAATAGTTCTGTTTGTTGAAGGTATATATTTGAACACTGAATAGGGCTGTTTTTCCTTTGCTAACAGACACAGCTGTCTTTAAAATGCTAGGTGAATTTAGATACAACTTGAGGTGTAATGTAATGAGTTACACCATGCCTCCAATACTGCAAGGTGAAGTTAAAACAGTTGCAGGAGTAGACAGGCATATACACAGGTCAAATCCATGGAATCACATTATTAACCATTGTCACAAGCACGCCTGTGGAAGGAGTTTGCTGTCTTTAGCCGTACATAGAAGAAACCCACAAGGCATGGTTTAGAAAGAGCTAGAAAAAA
The DNA here is from genome assembly GCA_024734555.1 of Trochalopteron elliotii. Classification (NCBI taxonomy): domain Eukaryota; kingdom Metazoa; phylum Chordata; class Aves; order Passeriformes; family Leiothrichidae; genus Trochalopteron; species Trochalopteron elliotii. The sequence goes on from JANPWX010019886.1 coordinate 1,924,426, forward strand.
GGGACAATCATCTGCTTCCCCAGTTGTGTTTCTCCTCTTTCCCACTGCCCTAGTGGAACTAGGGAGTGAATGAGGAGCCACTGAGAGCTGCTGGTCTTCCAGTGATGTGCTGGGCTGTGTTTGTGTGAGGCTGGAGTGAGCGCACAGGGTGGGATCTGCTTGGAAGGAGCCTTGCCTAGCTTTAGACTATGGTTTCCTGTCTCTGTCACACCTTATGAAACCCCAGTTTTAGCACTTAGGTTATGGAAGGATTTAGAAACTCAAGCCTGTGTATCCTTACCCAATTTACTTGTCTCAACAACTTTATTGCTCTGGTAACAGAGGCAATACTATTCTGGTAATGTGTGAATAGCAAATTCCCACGTGGGAGCACAAGCTTGTGTGTGCAATAGTAAGGTGCATGCTAAGAACTGGCAAAGCTAGCTTTATGAAAGGGCCTTGGAAGTGGAAGGAGATCTTTATTTGCATGATATATCTTACCGTCCTGCTTCGTAATTGTTACTAATTGATGGAGAATGTAATTTGCAGTCTTTTAGCCACCCCTAAGTTCATGACAGTTTGCCTGTTACATTGTTCAGCCTACTGGCTGCCCTTCTCTTATTAGGCATGGTCAGTACTCAGCTTGCCTCCCCAGTGATGTGTATGCATTAGCAGCTCTCCTACAGGCACCAAAGGCTTGTCAATCACTGTGACCTCCACAGCCCTCTAACAAGCCCAGCAAACAAGGCATTGAGGTCTGCACTAGTTTCTTTTTTTTTTTTAAACTTATTTTTCAGTTAGGCTTTCTAGACTGAGTTTCTCTAATTATTTGAAAGTGTATACAAACACTGAAGGAGAATTAGGAGCATCAAGTGGGGCCTCTACTTTTATCAGAAGACTCCTGCTTTTCTAAATAGATGTCAAACATATTCTTTACTCTTTAGACAGTTAACCTTTCATCTCTCCTGTAGCAGAAATTCCATTCTGAGATATGCTAATTTGCTATTTGCAACATCCTAAAGTAGAGGGAAAATGTCATTTGCAATGCCCTCATTAAAAATTCCTTTATCCAGATTGTATACTTTTTTTGCATTCTGGTTTGTTACATTTTTTTTCTTATATAAAACCACCCATCTAGACCCCTTCTTCCCCAAAAAAGTCCAAACAAAAACCACCCACAAAAAAGCCTTTAAGACAATCTAGCTGTAGATGAGTCTTTCCCAGGCTTAAATTCAACATGAAGTGTCCCCTGGCTTCATTTACTAAGATGTACGACACAGAAGTCCCCCACTGTCTCCTGTCTTCCTTCAACAGTAACTCCACTCTTGAACTTAAAAAGCTTTTTCCCACAGCTCTGTTACTGCTATTAAATAAATGTCTTTTATGCAAGACAGGATGTTGTGAGGGAAGTGGGAGGCACAACAGGGCAAGGCTTGTGTGAAGAAACGTTGCCTCTGTTTCCAAAGTGACCTTCCTCTTTTACCTCTTTGGTTGGTCTCTCGGATACAGTAACGTATTTGAGCCAGCTCTGGCTGCAGAAAAGTCCTTGGATCTGGACAAGATCTTGGATCCCTGTCCACCTGGATTGGTTTGATCAGACATACTGAAGTTTGAGCAAGTGCAGGCTTCTCTGTATGATACTTTGCTACCAGCAGTAGTGGTGTCATGTTGTCACTGCAGTATGTTATCAGTGCTGGATTTCTTACAGCATGAGGAAATCTGTGCTGCCTTGTTTGCTCTTCAGTTGAGTTGAGAAAGGAAAGTGAGAGTGATAATGTATTCTCTGGACAAAACTGGGCAAATATCAAATTAGCTAGTGTGTGGCTACCTCCACCACATATTTTTGCATGTGCATCCAAGCTTACAGCTGCTGTAGGAAGAGGGGAGCTGTTTGAAGAACCTGCTATATGCTTTGAGGTGCTGTAGTTAAAAGCTGTGGTCAGGCTGACAGTGGGGAGGAGACTTGCACAAAGCTGAGGAGGTGGATTCTTCAGAGCATGCTATGGTTTGTGGAGATGTGCCTGTAGGATAACACTAGCCCTCGTGCTATTTCTTTGAGTTTATCAATTGAGACATATCTGCAGCAGGATTTGTTAATTTTTTATGCTCTTTCCCTGACATTTTCTGTAAAAAGACTCATGTTCACAGCAGCTGTGAGCTATTCCAAGCTGTTCAGTGCCCAGGATTTAATCTCAAGGGAGAAAATTAGACCAGGTCCTCACACCACTAGGTAATTTGAATAACTCTTGCCTTTCGTCTCCTCCCACAACATAGATATTTTGTCTCTAGTACTTCCTTCAATTGTTTTCAGTTTGTTTTGTTTTATACAAATTTTTCTACCAGCTTCTGTTGGACAGCTAAACCAGATTTGTGTTTTTAAAACACTCTTTCATGAGACTCCTGTTGTTTTGTCAGAACACTCTCTTTATGGCTTTTTAAATATACATAATTTTAATACTTACTTGTTAATTTTGTGATTTTTCTAACTGAGGTAATTTTTAAAATTTAAAATAAATAATTAAACAGTAGCAGCCATGTGAGGGGAAAAGTATCAAAATTTTGATTAGAAAGTCAAAATTTTATGCCACGGTACTTAAAATAAAAAAAAGTTCTCAACATTAAAAGGCAGTCTGTCACTTGGGATACATTATGTTCAATAAATAGGTTTGAGGAATTTTTAGGATATGTAACTTTTTATTTCAGTTCTTCAGAGCAAGGTGTTTGTTTTCCTGTCAAGGTAAGAGAACCATTTGTGTTATTTCTCTAAGTGCTGAAAGCACTTCTGTTCTTGGGCAAATTATTAGGTCTTCACATGTGAATGGTCATTCCTCAGTACTTTTGCTTTGTACACAGATAAGTGAAAAATTAAAGCTTTGTAAATTAATTCAGTTTGCAGTACTGGTATGTGCTCCCCTCTCCTTAGCGTGGAAATAGCAAAGATAAAAGAGGGAGGAGAAATAATTACAGGCAAAACAGTAACCTTTTCTTCTTCTTCCAGACGTTCTCATAGGCAAAACCCCCCCCCCACAAATTACTCCTTGCCTATCACGTACATGGACATTTTGTTAAGATGGATCTTTGTGGATTCCTAGAAGGGGACTCCAATTTGTATTTAGTCTTAAAAACTCGGTGGAGGCTGGGCTGGGGAGGGGCATGCCAGAAGCCCTGTGCAATGGTTCGCCTTTGTTTAGGTCTGTAATAACTGACTGTTAAGGTCTCAAGAGGGGAATGTTTTCAGTTTCAGGGAAATCGGAAGGATTATTATTGTTTTCTTTAATGATGCAGCAAAACATACAGTTTAAAGTAGGAAATTAGGAACACAGCATCCAGCGACAGAAAAAAACCTTTTTTTCCCTTTTTTTTTTCTTGTTTTGTTGATTGGTTTGATCCTTGCAACATGAGATGTGTTCTTTTCTTTCCTCCCTCCTTGGTACTGGCAGTTGTTTTTTATGTTTGCTGCAGATGTTCAGGAAACTAATTCCAAAGCCTGCACCTGTGTGACACTGACCTAGGTGTACCTTGCCATATCCTGCTTGTACTCTGCTGCACAGATCAATTCGTGATTTATAATTCATCCCTCTCTCCTTTGTCCACAAAACCATCCATCAGCCCCCTTCCTGCCTCCCCACACGTCCTGGGAGGGGGAGGGACAGCTCCTCACTGTGTCTCAAGGTTGCCTTGGCAGGGGAATGGAGACCAAACTTCTGTCACGTCAAGGTCCCCATCTATTAAAACAGTGTTCACATTTTCATTATGAGACCCTATTTGAGGGACTTATAAGTTGACTGCACAGACTTGCTGTAAGCTGAACTTGTCATAGTTTCATCTGGGGTGGTAGTTACTGTTCTCTCCCACATTATCAGCCAAAACTCGTGCTTAGGCTCTGCTTCTTCCCCACACGACCCACCACGAGATGGAGACGGTGGCTTTGCTGGAGAGCATTTTTGGTTTTGCTGTGTTTTTCTTTTTAGGCATACGGGTGGGGGGTGGTGGTGGTGGTGAGGGTGATGGGGGGATTGTGTCTCAGATGTGCTAATGCCTTCAGCTAAGATTGTGCTTTGGCAGGCTCTCACAGGCTTTCTGAAGCCTGAATTTAGGCTGCCGCTGCCAGCTTCCTCCTTCTGTTTTTATATTGCTTATAACCAGGGCCTAAATTACCTTTATTTTACATTGACGTCAGGATAATAAAGAACAAGAAGTAAAGCTTGTGCTTGCTGCTTGCAGCACGCAGCTGTCGGTGCAACGGTCGGAGTGCGGCCCTCACGGGGTCTGCAGAGCCTCTGCGGGAGGGGCGGCCCTGGAGGGCACAGCTCCCTCAGCGCGGGGCCCCGAGGAGGACATCTGCCCCTCCCAGGGACAGAAGTGTCCTCCAGACCTCGCAGAGATGCTTGGCACGCTGCATTTTGATGCGGAGCAGCTTGGGTTTGTGCCACGAAAAGGAACGGGGGCCAACCTTGGGGACAGAGGCAGGGAGGGAGAGGGTAGCGGAAGGACCTCTATTCTGCTGCGGCTTTTTTGGGTCCTCTTACCTGTGAGACATTAGGGAATGCAAACAGGGAGAGACTGACATTGCTAAGAAATGCTTCCCACAACAACTAAGGAAACAAAAGAAGATTGGTGTCTCATTGGGCAATTCCTTATCTTCCGAAATGCCAGCTATCTCATGGACTTAACAGTATAAAGGAGGGACAAAGGGGAACCTCTGTCCCCTTAGCATGGGAATGGCCTTTTGAACTTGCCAGAGGCTGTAGTGTGTTGCTGGCAGACCCACCTACCAGGAACTTCATACAAGGCTGGTGATAATTATTTTACTTCAGATTGGAAGATTTTCTATAACCAGCTACTCAGTGAAGCATCTCAGGTTAAGTAGTCTCCTTATCCAAGGCTATGAAGCCAAGCCATACTTCTCAGAGAAAGGGCCAGTTTGTTTAATTACTTTTTCAAATAGAAGGCTTTTCAGTAAGTCACTTTGTGCCATTTTTCTGGCTTCTGTATATTGGCACATGCTTTAGTCAAAGAGTAAAAACTATTTTTAATGGTTACATAGGCTTGCTAACCCTTACAGATTTACGAAGTTGAAAGAGGTAAAATTATTCAATGTCAAATTTAGTAAATACCACAAAGCACACTTTAATTTCTTTCTTTGACTTGGGAACAAAAAAATGACACAAGTTATGGAAAAATCCTCCTATGAGTCACTTATGAAATAGCTTTATCATCTAAATTTTGTAATTGGGAGGATGGATGTTAGGTTTTGCATTTACAAATTACACTTCCCCTAGATGGATTTAGTACATGATCTGCAATTCATACACATACATCTCAGGCTTGTCTGTGCAGTTGTGAGGTTATCAGTTTATTACCTTTTTTCAAACAAGTGGTAAGACTTAGAGCTTGGTCTTTTTGCTTTGCTCCATTAAATTTATATTATAATGCTGATGGTACAGACAGATATAAGCTTGCACAGTCTTGTCAAAATGTAGATATTCACCAATTTTGTCCATATAAAATGAATTTTGTTCTAACACCAGAACATATGATAGATGTAGAAAATCTTATACAGTAATGAATATAGTTCCAAATCTGAAATGTGTATCTTTCAGGAAAGATGTACTTCTTAGCTTTATTTTCTATTATTCAGGAATATATCTGAACTATTTTGAAAAACATTACTGTAGCATTCCTATAATGTGTGTTTCCTGGTTCTTTTTCATTCACTTGGGCAGTCTTTGTCACTGGCTGTTAACATCGTGGTAACTCAAGAAATTTTTTGAAATACATAGAAAACTTTTTGCTTTTACACAGAAAGGTGTGTTACCCAAAGCTGCAACTGTATATGACCATGTGTTGTTTGTAATGGACATGCACAGTAACCCATCTTGGCCACCTGTGAGGCTGTGGGATGAGGCACAATGGCTGTTGCCAGTCTGGGAACTTCTTCTGGAAGCATCTCCTTTTCATTAGCTCACTAGGAGGCATCAGGTGTGCCTCTGGTATTCATGAAGGACCACAGTATCTGTGAGGAATTTGGCATGCAACTCTTCTTTTCTCTCACAATACTTAAGCATTTCCCAGACTTAAAACTGATATACTTTTATTATCTCAACTGCTTTTAAGTGTCTGCAGCTACATTTTTTTGAAAAAGAACTTACTAGATAACCAGAAGTCTGGTACTAGGTACCTCTTCTGATTTGATTTCAAGAATATTTCTGACATTGGGAAATACTTAGGTCAAAGCCAGTATTTATTATATAACTAAACTCAAGAAGAACTGTGATCTTGGCAAAGATTAAAAAAAAAAAAAAGCAACAAACTTGTGTAGGTTGCTTAAAAAAACCCTCCCTAGTTGTAGTGATTTGCAGTAGACATGCAGTAGATTGTAATTATGCAGGAATTTCTGGTCCATAGAGACAAAAGTTCTGACCTAAGGCTTTACATGCAAACATAGTAACTGAAAAGGAGCTTTTCATGGCAATCACTCAGTGCTAAAAAAGGAATTAAGCTGGAGGGTGCACAAATGGTGATGTGAACTTCAAGGCTGTGATGTACGACCCGGCCTAGTCCTTCCTTAAACCACAGCTCCATGGTGAGAAGGGTTTTGTCAGATCTTCTGGTTTTAGTCCTAGTTTCTTCCTCCTTGGCTGACTGCTGAGATCTCCCTGTAGTTAGGCATTTGTCATTCTCTGTTGTGATGACAGCTTGGATGCTATGAAATGGATCAAGGGGTTGATCAAGGTCAACACCAACTCTGCTATGGGCCACCTGGTGTTTCTTTAACCAAATCACTACATGTGTCAGGATCCATCTTACAGCCCCCAAACAGTTATTTTAGTGCAATTAGGGGCAGTATACTGCCCTGACTCAGAAGTATAGGGACCCCTTTAGTTAAGCAAGTGCTGAAAGCCTTGTGTTGCTGAAGAATTACAGCCTCAGGAGGTTGTTTTTATTAATTTTATAAATGGCCTAAATTTTACAAGGTAAAAAGAAATACTTTTTTTCAAAGACAGTTGGAATAAGTGAGCTTTTATTATGCTTTCCCTGTTCAGTTGTATTTTTGCCATCTGAAGGTCGTGGGATAACATAAAATGAAACAATGTTTCATTTCATATATGTAGTTTTTAACCTTGGAGCAGTACTGGTATGTCATCTTCAGCAATGACACTCCTAACTTTCATATGCTGAGTTTTTTGTCACCTAGACAAGAAAGTGATCAACTTGATGACCAAGATTGTAGTCAGTTTTGCTAAGCATGAATCTGACAAACAAATGCACATTAGTTTGCATGCAGTCACCATATTTAATCTTTCATTGGGGTTAGATTCATTGTTCTACTAGTGCAGCCTGCTAGCATGCTAAATGTTATTTTATGTGTGTATGCCAGTCTGTGGAATATATGTGATTTTTCTCTAATACAATTGTGTACATTTTTGTTTAAAAATAGATTACTTGTTTTCTATACAGTACCTGTAAATTAAAATACTAAATCTTGATACAGCACTTGCATTTGAAATTAATCTCTTTTTTTTCTCCCTTTTCTTCTGCTTGGATTGCTATTAGTAGATTGTAAGATGGCATGATTTCAAACTTAAATGTTGCATAGAACCAAACAACAAATAACTTAGAGGTAACAGTGTTTTCAAGGCATATACACATCCAATTCTATGTTATAGCAGTTTTCTGCTGTGGTAAAGACTTGTTCAATTTTAATAGTAGTTTTTATTTTCTTAATGGAGTAAAAAGTCGACATATGAAATACTCAGGAGTTGAAGGTGATGAAAGTGTAGATTTTGCATTAAAACATTTTCAGCAGAGTATATCCTGAGGGGAAAAGAAGACTGTAGGAGGTAAATTACTTAGTTAGGATGCAGCTAAAATTTCTCTCAAAATAAGCATCTATGGTATAAACTGAGGCACTAAGCAGCATGAGTATAAATATGCAACTTCAGGGCAGAGCTGATTTTCACTGACAACTTCAGATCATTGTTCTGGGATGTACTCACATTAACACTCTCTGAACCACCCAAGTTCCCATATCATTTCAGATTCCACAAAAGCCTGTAATTCTATTTGTTTAGGGTAAATTTAGCAAGCTGCTCCTGATTACACCTTAGCCTGGGACCATCTGTTGATGGTGAGCCTCTCAATGGAGTCGTTCCTGCAGGCAATGAATGGGAAAAGGAGTGGAGCACCAATGCTGTTACTAAGCAGATGCACGCTATCAGTGAACGTCCTTCCTGCCTTTCAAGCTGCCAGCTCTCGGTATTGATGGAATGTCATATGCCTGCAAGCCATTGGAGCCGAAGGCAAGGAGAAGTGCTTTCTTGGGGCCCATTCATCACATCTTTCTTCTGCGGTCTGATAGAGACAAGAGTTCTGAAGGCACAGTTTTGTATATGAACAGAATAAAAGGTCTGATTCCTCTGTGCTGTTACCCAAATTGCGTAAGACCCTGTGTGTGTTTGCAGCAGTGAGCTGTCAAAAGTCTCCCATTACAAATAAGAGGATACAGCTGCTATTCATAACAAAATAAGTAAACCCCAAAACGTCAAGGTTATGTTATTTTAAGTCATTTTCTAATACTGAGGTTCCTGGTAGTTAATTTACTTAAAATGCCAGAAAGAAATACACCATTTTAGGAGATAATGTTTAGGAAATCTGTCCTTGGTGTGCTGGAGAATTTGTTACTGTTTGTTTTTGATAACACTGCTAAAGGTGCTCCTGTTGCGTTGTTTTTTTTGGTTTTGTTTTAGAGGTTTCTTCAGATCACTGTGAGCAGCAGCCTTCTGTGAGCAGGGAGGTTTGGAATACAGGTTGTGTAAGATAGGATGACTTGCTTCATCCTGTGTCTTGAAGCAATTGGAGGAGAGAGGTGGACAGGCAGTGCGATGGACTAGATAATGGGTTGTCTGTTAAACGCTAGGAAGCCTGAACAAGATCAGTGAAGTGAAATGACTGCTTTACAGTTTGATTGTAAGTGGTGTACAGCTCACTTCAGGCAGCCAGCAGTGTGCTGCTCATTAGAGTTAGCAGCTTCATTTAAATCCCTTTCTGTGGCAGCTCCACTTGATCCACAGTTTCTGTAGATGAACCATGTAGTCTGGTCACTTCCATTAGCTCTCAGCTTTTGTGAACCAGGGAGGGCAGGAGAAATAGACAAGGAAGGAATTACATATCCATCAAAACCCTTCTGTACCATGCCCACTGCATACATTTAAGAACCAGGTATCCTTACTTTAGGAAAATGTAAGTGATGAGAGTCACTAATTCTTATGCTCCTACCAGAAGTTCCTGATATCATAAAATTAATGAATGTGTGTTCAATTTAGGATTATGACAAAAGTTTTATGACTGCATATTTAATACAAAATGGGTGACTGCAGAGTAAAGTTTGCTGATCTGTATTCAGTATCACCTGTCAGTAGTTCAGTATTGAGTATTTTGTCTTCTTGAAGGTAATAAGAAGTGAAAGTACTTGGTGTTTCTGATTAGACTAAGACAGTTCTGTTTCTAATGCTGGAATTTAAAAAATGCAAGACTTAATCTTCAGTGATGATTGCCCTAGTCCGGTGAATGAACACACACAACAGCACTATGCAAGGTGTAGTCATGCAGAAACTGCTCAAGTGCATAGTGTCCACAGAAGAAGTGAGTTAAATGTGTTGGTTGGAGCTGGTGGGTTTTTTAATATCCTTTTCATTTTTCTTAATGAAATAAAATCTTACATATAGTTATGACAGCCAGTAATTAAAAAAAACCCCAAAACCTATCCTCACAAATTTTAGGAATTACTTGTTTAACAATGTTCTTTGCTATCATAAACTGGATTAATTTGTGGCTAGTGTGGAACACTGAAGTGAGAGCTGGCCAATATGCAGGAGAGAGGCACAAGACATGGGCTAAGGAAAACAGAGCATATCATCCAGGGTCATAGAACGTGTTACTGATCATATGGGGATTTGAAAAGAAATGACTACTGAATCTGGAAGCCAGTCTGCTAGATAATGTATGTGCCTTTGCTATCAGGTTGCGCATCAAGCAAATAGAGAAATAATCAAAATCTCTGTAAGAATTCATCTTACTCCTTTTCAGGACTAGAGTTTGGTTGTACTCACTGACTCCAAAACAAGGCATTTGAGAATGTGACTCTTCAGTTTGTATGCCCCCACTAATCCCACTCTGCTTTCATTGATGTCAACATAAAAATTGTCAGATTTTTGAATAGAGTTGATCGAGCTCTTTGTAGATTTAACTGTGGTATTTGAGGTCAGTTCTAGCTAATGATCCTTAGGAAATGGTGCTCACTAGCTCCTATAAGGTCTCTGTAGGCAATAACCTAAATCACAAAGACATCTGAATAAATCTGTGTGTTTGGCCAAGCTTGAAATGTCTCTTAGCAAATCAAAAGTAATTTTTTTTCCAGGTCATGGCAGCTTGCTGTTTGAGAGAGAGTTTCAGTAGTACTTTGTTCTTCTGGTCTCATTTGGTGATAGAGAACTACAGTTCAGTCTTCATTTCTGACATAGTAGTGTCAAGGTTGCATGGTGCAGCATGGCACTTACTTTGACATTTAAAGATCACGGATGTAGCACAGAACTGCCACTCACATTCTCAACTGTTAAGATAGTGTAAAACAGTAAACAAACAATGCATGTGTCATTGACCTTAAACAGGGGTAAAGATCTAGCCTATTTGAGTTCAGCTTTTACTCCTGGCAGTATGACATGGAAGAGAAAAGAAAGATACTTTAGGGGACAACAAATAAAAGGGGACAACAGCAGCATTTTTTAAGATGGTCTGTTGAATGAAATGGTAATATACAATAAAACGTAAGGGTATTTGGTGAAATGGGAAAATACAGATTAATGGCATCCTGATTTCTTCACCATAATGGAAACACATGATAGAAATGTCAACATGGATTCTGTACCAAGTTATAAATCAGAGTCTTTCTTTCTTCCCACTATTCCCCTATGTAGCCTTTTTTTCAAAGAACCCAAACAAAAAAAACCTCAAAAAGCAGACTACTTGTTTATGATACAATCATAATATATGACAACAAATACTTGTTTATGTTACAATCAGGAGGAGATAATGTCAACATCTGCTGATGGGATCTTGCAGCCTGGGCCAGGTTGCAGAAGTATGCCATTTGAATTAAGAAAGGAGAAAATGCTCTAGTCAGTAGATTGTCACAGAGCCAACTCACAGCTGCCTTGGAGCTATTGATCAGGATGATTTCGCCAGGCAAATTATCTTTACCAGAATGGCAGTGGAGCAACACAGAATTGACTCACTGACCTGTTTTTGTTTATTTAGCTTTCTCCAGGTATTTTTTGTGGTTTACGTCTTTTGTGATCTGTGTGTCATTCTGTGCTTGAAGATTGATCCATCTGTGTTGGTAATACTTGCATCCTTAGGGCGTTCATATCTTTTCTCCTGTGCTGAAATAAAGCATTACAAAAAAAATGGCTTACACTGACAGGGAAAAAGTGAGTGTGGAAGAAATAAACTCCCCGTCATGGAACCTTTAATTAAAAGCAGAAAACCCCCTATTTTTCCTGGTGTAGTCATTAGTTGATACCTCTATATTTAGCATACATCTGAGCTAAAGCTTTTGCCAGGCATTTACTTGAAGTGTAAGGGTTTATGAGCATTTTTGTCATTGCCTACTCCTGTTAGTTTCAAAAGATGATGATCACAGCTTCAGGGTGAAAATATGTCAGGAATTTTACCCCACAATAGACATAAAGTATGGGTGATACGAACATGTGAAGAAAATGCCTCAGAAAAGGGAAGTACAAACAAGTGCTGATAGAAAATAAGCCAAGAGGATTATGTTTTTTTGCTATATATAAACTTCTGGTTTCATATATACCACATTTTTTTAAATGTGAATTATCTTGGATACTGTTGAGTGCTCCCTAATAACATCCTGCTTGACTGTATAAGTGCATAGTAGATGGCGAGTGAGAAACACAGTTCTTCAGCACTAACAGCATGTGATTTTTGTCACAGGGTTTAGGGAAGCACTGTATACTGTGTTGGGTCAGCAGGTATTCTGAATTGTAAGCTGTACAGTTATTTATTTAAAGTAGATCCAGGCATTAGACTGCTACTAAGGAGCCTGCAGGCTGAAGTTGAAACCTTGAGAAAATGTTGCAAAACTAGAATGGCTGTTATGTTTTTTTGTGGAGCAACTGGAAAGCCTGCGCATTAGGTCCATTATGTATGACTTTTACAGTGCTAACATAGTTCATATATGCCAGCAGAAAAAAAGTAAAGGCTTCTCTCCTCCAAACAGAGCACCCTGAAGAATAGAGGGAGCAAGAATATGCCATTAGAAAAGTGCCATATTTCTGTTGTAATTGTCACTGTTTCTAGGTCTGTTCTGTGATGCTGAAACTGGGAATATTTTACTCCCTATGCTGTCATTTTGGCATGTATTTGGAAGTGTCTTCCGTTGGCTACTTTACCTCTTAATGATTGATTATGGCAGTCTGTATGAGTAGTCCTGGACTTCAGAAAAGGTGCAGTCTAACAACCTTTGAGTCTTCTCACTGTGGGCACTCAGAGGAGGACAAATAATCTTGGAGTTTGAAGCCTTTCTGAATGTGGAATGTTCTTTGACTGCAGTAACTGTGTCTGTGAGTATAGCTGGTTTGGAACACCTATTGCAGTCCAAATTCATAGCCTGTCATATTTGGAATAATTTTTCCATGTAGACAGGACTCGAGGATAGAAGCAGCTGCTCAGTTTACCCATGCGCTTAGGAAGATATTTCGATTTCAGAATTTTTCATGCAGGACAGACACTTTACAAGCATTGATCCAGGTGCAGATTAGAGCAGTCCTTGTAAGCTCCAAATGTAATCATCTGAAACACAGCTTTTTATGAGCCAGCAGGTTCTTCTCTCTCCACTGATATGACCCTCATTTAAAAAACTGGGAGGGGTGATGTGAGAAACAATGCTTACTTTTAAAATTTTAAAGGTTTATTAAACCTTAACTAAGTACAACACAAAACAGACTAAGGAAAAATTACAGCGCAGAATGTTTCACAATCCTCCACGCTATGCTCATCTACAAAATGGATGCTCTACCTTTTATACCCCTAGCCCCTCCTAAGGTCCTGTCAGTCAACTCCTTCTTTGTTGTTCATTGGTGGAGATCACTCTGTTCTAACTTGATTGGAGGTCAGGTGTTGCCATGCCACGCCTCCTAGTAACAAGCCTGCCCTCCCCCAAATGCCAGACTGCAATACAGCGCAGGAGGGAAGAGGGCTATGGGGAGAACATACCGCAGTAACTTAACTATACATCAATAAAACTCCTCTTAACATACACATAATATTCATCCCTTAATTGTGAGAGTCAACCCATCTGTAACAGGTAAGATATACATAGCTCTTGAACAGAAAAATTCAGTGAGAATATTAACTAAAGGTTATGGAGTAGCTTTCAGGTCCGGTTTGTACCTGTGAAAATGTGGAAACTTGATTATCATAGTTGTAAAAATAAATATGTATCACATTGGTAGTACAGTCTGCCAGATATTAACAGTTTTACCATTGGTCGTCTTTGCATTTTCTGTAGTGTCTTAAACACCTGAAACAAAGTTTTAACAAAAGAAGTGTTATGAAGGATTCTGAGTAGTCATGAGATATTCAAAATGCATAACAATGTTATCTAAATTATCTCTGTTATTCTGAATATCTCTATGCATACTCTTATTCAGAATGCATAACAATGTTACATATATAGGGAAAGATCAATTGACATTGCCAGAGTTTTTTTGTGCAAGGAATTTTACCGATTCAAATTGCACCAAATTTAGGCCATTCAAGAAAACTTAGCAGACTTTACAGGAGGAGAAGTCATGCTTTCCATTCTGTTGGCTCAGCTGCAAGAATGTCTTCACAGTTTTGGTTTACTGATGCACATTCTTACTACAGATTAAAAAAAATAAAATAAAACAGATTAATTTAATTTCCCTGTTCATGTTGTCCTGGAAGCTGTATAAGCCACACCAAAAAAACAAATTCCAAAATATTTATGCTGCTCTGAAGGTCTTTCTTGTGGTATGGCCATAGTTCTTTGGTTATTCTGTTGCAGTGGCATGATTTGATATCCTCATACAGATAAATATGAATGTAGTGTTCTTTCTGGATAAGTAAGTCCTTTTATAACAGTAGCGTTCTTGACAGAGAGATGCTTTTTTAAGATACAGCTTTTATGTACTTACCTCTGAGTTGTCACAAAGTAAATTTGGGCTTTGTGGGGAAACTACTGTATATCAGAAGGTTTTGATATACCTATGAAAGAATGAAACAGCAAAATGCAAGAAAATTGTGCCCTTACATATATGGTGTGGGTTTTTGTTTCATTGGGGTTTTGTTGGTGTTGTTTTTTGTTTGGGTTTTTAAAATTTTATTACTATTATTTCTTGTGTCCAACAGTGATTTCCAGCCTTCGCTGTGATTGATATTCGGAGGGGTTGGTTTAGTTGAGAGACAGAGGAGATTTAGCAAAGAGTCAAAGAGGTGTGGGAGCTGGGATCCAGTTACTTAACACATGGTGCTGCTGAGCTCTTCAATTTTTCTTATCGGTTATTCACTTAAGACAAGAATTCTGTAGGTAAAGTTGATCTTCAAGGAGAGGAATGAAGGAGGAAGAGAGGTTTAATTGGCCTTTGGCAGCCTACTTGAATGTTTTACTGTAAACCACCTTTAAAAAACCCAGAAGTATTCTGTTTGTGCTAAATAAACAAAAGCCACAAGTGGGAGCAAATACAGACTGAAATGTCTGTTCCTTGGTCTCTGGCCCTGTCCATGCTTTGCTCCTGTCACTGGGCTTGTCCTTATTTCTAGCAACCCAGTAAAGAGTTACTTAAGGTTAACCAGTTTTTCCCATTTCAGGGTGAGGCCTTAGTAGCAACCTTGGTCTTGCTCTTATTTGTACTAACTTCATTTTGTTCCCAACTCTGCTCTCAGATCAGTCTTTGTCTTGGGAGAACAGCACAGGAGAGCATGATTAAACAAAGCCAAGAGGTTCCTGTTTTGGACCTGCAATTATGACAATACTTAAGTTGTTGAGGAGAAATTGCAATACCACATGAAGATTAATTATGATTCTCTGCACGTTGATTGCTTCAAATAAGAGTACTTACCTGGCATTTTTTGCCATTGTTGTTGGAAAATAATGATTATAGGGATCATGTAATCTTCCTTTTTCACATGATGAGATGATGCTTGTGATAGTGCAGGGATACTTGGGATGATGAGTGGGGAAGGATGTAATTAACAAGCAGTTCGGTAATTTATTAATCTACCACATAGAGAACACTGTCCCTCTCATGAAGGGTTGAGATTTTTTCTTTTGCAGACCTGTTGGAATAGTTAAATTCTAGAAAGAGTACAGACTCCTAAGTGTAAGGCAGCCAGCAGGCTCTTTTCACCTACTGTTTTGGATGTGATGGCTGCTTCTTTACTGTTTTTTTGTCTTTCTTGTCGCCTCCTTCTGAAGTTTTAGAAGTTGTGCAGTTGCAGTTAGAAATAAAAGCACATCTTTGGTATTGCATTCCACATAAGTGCATCTGCTCTCCCAACCTTTACTTTTGAAAACACAGTCAGGACCAGAAAAGAACTGAATTATTTTGTGTCACTGATCAAAGGTAATAAGATTTCAAAATTTATTTCACAACTGGTTTTCTGCTGTCACCTGTGCATTGACAGTAAAAACACACAAGTGCTTCTATGGCTAAATTTCCATCTACCCTACTGTTTCTAACTACTGACTATGGCTGTGGTATAAGGATCAACTCTCTCTTTCTAAATACAGGGCTGGCTTCTGGAAGAAATGCCTGCTTAGCTTGCTTGCTGCTCAGGCCTTCTCTGAAAGACTTTGAAACATATAAAAAGACAAAATAGTATTTTTTTTAATAGTTATCTTAGAGCTGACTCAGATACTAGACCAAATACTTTTTCTCTATCATTCAGATGTCTTTGGAGTGAGATGGTCCAGATAATTCAAGAAGTAACTTGAAAATTAAATTGCCTTGTAAATGTTCTAACTTATTCTAAGTGGTATGTGTTTATTTGGTATTTTCAAAAGATGAAGTTCTTTTTCAGCTGTCTATCATCTGCAAGAGATATAATTCAGATTCCATCATATGAAATACTAGGAGACATAATATTGGAGTCAAACTGGATCCTTCCAATTCATGTTGTGATATAAAGAAAGCAAAAGATTAGAATATTTCATTAAATCAAAAGGATCTCTAGTAACTGGGAAACAGCATGTTCATATAACTGATCCTTTTTTTTCTTTTAAAAATGTTCTCCAGAAGGGGAAAATATGAGAGCAAAGTCTGTAGTTGATACAGTCAATATAATACAAAATAAATTTTCAGAATTACTACTCCAGAATTTCTGATCAAATATTTATACACTGAAGTAGCAACTCACAGGGTGCCTGCTGTCTTAAAACAGGTCACAGTAATCTAATTTGGCTCACAAAATAGGTTATACTTTTTTTTAAACAATAAAATGAGAGTTTATTGCAATCAAACACTAAAAGTACATATATATCTAAATATATATTGGATTATTATGCTATATTTCATTGGTTGTTAGGCTATAAATATTATTTTTGAACATTGCTATCATTGAAGCCACAGGTAAAGGCTAGTAGAAATATGGTTATTCTTGTGGCTTGTTCACTGCTGCAGTAAGGAATTATGTCATGTTTTTACTGCACTGGACTCACTACATTCATGCTATCAAGCATTTCTAGTAAAGAAAATGCCTATTTATTGACTGTTTCCATTCTTTCAGTTTTAAAATATATTTTAAACTATAATTATTCACAATCATGCAAAGAAATGTAAGGTGTTTGACCCATAAATGCTTAGTGGGTTTGCTTTAGATAAACTTTCTTTATGTCTCAATATTTTTAGCTTATGATCTCTTTATGCCTGAGACCTGCAATCTCTTTTTAGCTGCAGTAATTACTACATGAGCTGGTAAAAGCAGTCAGGTTCAAGTGATAAAAGCTACACTAGCCACCGCTGATACTATGACCTAACACTTTTCATCAAGGTAGGAAAAATACCATCACTTTTTTGGGAAGACTTAGAAAAAACTCAGAGCATCAGCTCAACCAGAAACACAATTCACAGCAGCAGCTTGAATTTAATTTGTTATCTTTTAGGCTCTCACTTTTGAAAAGGAGTTGTTCATTTCTTAATAAGTCCTGGTCTTTTTCTCTGTGATAATGGTTTTCAATAGAGGGACTTTATGGAAAAGCAAAATATTATTGGTGGATTTAATAATGTTTCTAAAGATCAAAATATAGCTTTGAGAAGCAAAACTTACTGTATAATTGCTGTTAAAAACAAATATTTTTTGTATACAAAGTGCAAAGCTGAAATGAAGCAGTACAGATAGGTAAAGGAAAGAAGTAGATGGGAATTTTGTGTGTTCAAATTAAGTAATTTTTTTAATGCATCTTGCAACACGTTTTGCTTCCCTAATCCTTTGGGGAAGGTACATAGTATCCATTTTTTCTTGTAGATAAAACTATAATAAGCTAAAGATAATTATGAGTCTGAGATTTTTATTGGTGTTCAACAAACACCTTTGACTAATAGTTGTGAACCAGCCTGATTAGTAATTAACAATCTGATCCTCACAAACACAGAGTGCAAACCCCAGTGGTGTTGCTTTGTGATAAAGCTTCATCAGGAAAGGACAAGTAACAGTGTCCTTGCAGTCTTTTTCAACTATTTCTCAAATATGTTTTTTATATCTCTGTTGGTTTCCCTTTTTTAATAATGCACCTGGGGAGCTCCATTTAGTTGCCCATGCCACTAGTGACCAGGGATTTACTCATATGTGCATGGAGCTTGAGTTGTGCAGGAAACTATTCAGAGCTGAAATTGGCAGCAGAAGAGTCAGCTGCTGATGATGTGCAGCGTGCAAGAGTCCTGCAGTGCTGGCAGGAAGATCTCCTCCAGTGAAGGGCAAGCAGAGCTTGTAGTATTTGTCCTTTCAGGCAGAGATGTGTATGTGTATGAGTGTGAAAAGAAAGTGAGAATTCCTTTGGGAAAGAAGCTATAACACAACATCTGTAATGCAGAGCTGTGTAAAGCATTTCTTAGGGAAAAAACTTGTGCTGTTTTTCCAAGTGTAATCCAGGCTGAAATCCTTTCTGTCAGTAAATTGTGCTCTACATCATTCAATTTATGTTGCATTTTCTAACTTGTTGTTGGATCAGGTAGATACTATAGCTGTGGGTGGATACATCTCTTATACAAACAGCCCACTTTGGAATACAATTTCTGGGGTTAATCTGTATTTGTAGGTTTTTTAGTAATTACGGTTTTACTGGAATAAGTCTTGAAGCAGACCACTGTCAGTCAAGTGAAGAGATGTTAGCAGTGGCTGTTGCTGGCCTGGAGGAGTTCTAAGTTACAGTGCTATTCACTATGATTTAAACTAGGAGAGCAGGTGCAGTCAGAGCAAGATGTCATCTGATGAAAACCACCAAAAAAACCCAAATCAAATCAAACAAAAAAGCCTCAACCAACCAATGAAAAACCAAAAAGAACCCCAGAAAACAAAACAAACCAAATCACACAAAAAAACCCCCCCAAAACAAAATGTAACAAAAACTAACAACAAAAAAGAAACAAAACAAACCAACAACAGCAAATAAATCCCCAAACCCAAAACAACAAAACACCACTGCATCCCGCCAAAAACAAACAAACAAAAAAACAACAAAAAAACCCCAAGGAAAACTAAAGCAAAATAATTTAAAGAGGGAAAACCCCTTCAACTTCAAGAAAAGGAGTGGGATGACACACAAAGAATCGAGCCAGACTTTGGATAGTAATTAAAAAAAAAACAAACAAAAACCCCACCAAAACCCCACAATAACATGAAGTGAGCCATATGTTAATTAAATGATATTTTTGGTTGATCACAAAGTAGACAGGTTGAGGGGTTGTATTTAGTAGGAACAGTGTTTGGTAGACTTCTGTCACATGGGCATATAATAAGAAGTCTCTTCTAGGCTTGAGCTGAAGAGGAGGAAGAGCTCTTCTACATATGCATAGATGTTTTCTAGCCACAGTAAGTCATGTAGCTATTTACTCTTAATTCATCAACAATGTGATGGGATGAAAATGAAAAGTAAAGCATGAAATGTTATGTGAGAATACTTCCCACTTGAATGCATTTAATATGATGCCTCAGACTTATGTGGATCACCATAATAGGTGCAGAAAAATCAGAAAAAACAATCTAAAGACTCGTGTGAAGATGACCCTATTGACTTTTTTGCTACAGATTGTGTTTTCCTGCTGACCAGAAATAAATGGCAAACTTTTTTTTTTCCAGTGTTAGCTGATGCAGTTAATTTTCTTAAGTAGTATTGCAAACATCAAAATTTTGCCTGTTTCATCAGCTTCCATGAGTCACAACGACTTTTTTCTAGAAAAAATGCTCTTCTCTGTCCTTGTGAGCTAACCCTTAAAACTTTCTAGAGGATGTGGGGATACATGATGGATATGAATATGAGTCATTATGAATAACAACAGATCTGCTTCATATATTGCTAAGTATTAGATGAAAATTGAAAAAATAAATGTTTTTTGCTTTAAGTGAGGGAAAGGAAGTGGGAAAAATTAGATGTCTTTCATCCCTCTTCATTCCTCATTAAATTAGTACAAAACTAGATGATAAAATGAGGATAGAAATTAAGAAGCAAAATCTTCCTGTAAATAAAGGGTTAAAGATTTCTGTGCTTGATACACCTTTGCAGTTTTTCATCTTTCATTACTCCCAGCCACAGTGTGTATTGATTACAAAAGTCTGCATATATTTAACATTAGACAGTTCTGGAATTGCACAGGTTCTTAAAGAGAAAGTTTTTAAACAAAACTTCAACCCATAAAGTTTTAATCCAGTAGTTTAGGATCAAAATTGAAGGTTAATGGAAGTTAATGCAGCACTTGTATTTTTCATGCATTTCATTCATTTAGAAAGTTTGTTCCTGGAACATTTCAGGCATTTAGAAATAACGCAAGTCTGCAGTCCCTACTAAATCCCTGAGAAGCTGGGAGATTTCAGGTATCTTCAGTTAAGCTGCTAGCTCCCGGAAGAATCACAGGCATTGACCTTGAGGGAGAAGTTCCTTGAGCACAACAGAGCAGAGCTCTCAATGATGTTCATGTGCTCATGAAGCTGCACCAATGTCACCTCTCTGTTCTAATTAAGAGTTGCTGGGAATCTGACAATTAAAGATGTCATGAATCAGCTTTAATGTGGATGACCATGGGAGGACAGCAGATAGTTCTAAAGCAAGCAAAAACTGGAAAGGAAAACAATGCTGACCACGTGGACTTCAGCAATTTGCATGAAATTAATGTCCAAGGAGAAGATTTGATCACTCACAAATGACACCTCCTTGTGAGAGAGCAATATCAAAGAAAAGTTTTAGGCACTTACCAGCTAAACACAGAAGTATCTGACATAATGCTTAGAGATAAAAGCTTTAAAAGTACGGAAGAATGTATTTTCTCCCTCACCTTTATGACTGAAGTATTGGTTTCTTGTTTCCAGAATGGTTTGTGCATTTTAAATGCCTTTGTATAAAACCAGAAATAATACCAGAGGAATTATTCCAGTAATATGTATGTTTGTGGTAGAACATGCCTTTAAACTACAATAAAAGGCAAGTACCCAGTCTCCCTTTTCATATTTTAAAAAGACAGTGGCTGTGACTGTTTGTTGCAGAAAGTCCAATCCTGTCTGTATATGCTGGACATGAAAGCCAATCCTCCCATGTCCTTGGCAGAAGTAATTTAAAAAGCTGCTGTCCCCAGCTGTCCATTAATACATTTTAGCATACACTCTGACTTGAGCATACATGAAAATATAACTAGCTGTCTAAGAAAATCTAAACTTTTGGTATGGATTTACTTAACTCGGCTTCATTATTGATTGAAGTTAGCATCACTTGCTTGATGCAGATGCAGTTCGGTGTGCATCTGGTTGTTTTTTGGTGATAATGACAAAAGGAATAATCACCAGCTGGGACAGTGATGTCCTGTCCTCCTGCAGATTTCAAATGTTTCCCTACTGGGTCAAACATTCCAAAGGACTTGCTCAATTTTTTGGCCCCAGTGGGAAATAGGGAGAGTGACAGTCCACACTACTGTGTTCTAATTTGGCTTCAGACACACAGTACTGGAGATCAGCAAAGACACTTTTAAGGGCTAGGACATAGACATGCTGCTAGGCTCATGAATAGGGGTTATTTATTTAGTTGTATGTTTTCTTCTAATTCAAACCAGTCACAGTTGATGAAAGTAAAAGGTGGACCCGCTTCAGATTTAAAAGTTTGCTTGGTTTATTTTCAACTAATTATTATCCACTACTTTTTTTTTTACTTGGACCCATGTGGGAGAAGAGCAGTCATTTGATTTTCACAGGAAGGGAAACACAGCTGTTTTCTGAGAAATAGCTAAAAATTAGAAATTAAATTAACTGGATAAGATTAAAAAAAACCCCAAACATATAGATAGCATAATCTTGAAGGTTTATGAAAAACAATAGGTGCTGTTTATGTTGTTCTCTCCAAAAAGAAAAGAAAGTAAGGGAGGGTAGGGTAGTTTGAGGTCTAAATGATGTGATCTCTAGGGGAAAAAAAACCCATATTTGTTAAACTATATAAGAAAAAAATCAGAAGATAATA
Source organism: Trochalopteron elliotii (assembly GCA_024734555.1). Classification (NCBI taxonomy): domain Eukaryota; kingdom Metazoa; phylum Chordata; class Aves; order Passeriformes; family Leiothrichidae; genus Trochalopteron; species Trochalopteron elliotii. Next base: position 1,946,162 of record JANPWX010019886.1, read on the forward strand.
TGGCTTTGTTCACAGTATTACATAAAGAAGATTAAGGATGGGAAACAAGCTGCTTAAATACTATAAACTAATTAGTTCAATGAATTGTTTTCCTGAGGTTCATGAGATATGAAACATTGGCATCAGTGCGTGAAATACACCCTGCCTCAGTGCTCTTTTCAATTTATTTTTCTGTTAGTGTCATATGCGTATATAAAAAAGAGCAGCCAAAAAGAAAGATAGAGACCAAAGCCTGTCAGATGATTGAAGCTGACATTTTGTCATCTTAAGCCTGATACGGGAGGGGCCCCTTCTAATGCCATATATAAATACCAGCTTCATTTACTGCTATCATAGGCTCCACTGCCAAAACGATGTTGTGATGAGACTCAGAGGTCCTGTTGTTGCCCTGTGCTCAACTCCATGCTAACCTATGCACAAGCAAGCTAAAAGGTTGCTATTAGTTCAGCCAGCATCGGGGTGACTGGGGGGAGGCAGGCAAACAAGGACATCACATGGGCTGTGACTGTGTGCATGGTGGGAAGTTGGCTGGACAGGGGAATAGCAATGGCAGGTGTTAGGCATGCTAAGTGTTTCAGCAGCTCTGCATTTCTGTTTTTGTCAGTTTACACATGAATGGGGTAGCAGGCCAGATCGTGCAAGTGTTCCAGATACTCTTTAGAACACACATTTGTCTATGTGCTGAAGTGGGTTTATACTGGGAGGGTTGTAGTTTTAATGAATGTGATTATTTATCATTATAATTTGATAAATATAACATGAGATTTCATATTTAGTTTGTTAAATCTTTTTTGTTGTGCACTATACCCAAACACCTAATCAGAGATATCCATTATTGTAATGTTTGAAAGAAGATACTTCTACTTCTTGATACTGAGCACACTACCCAGGATTTTGCCACCCTACAGAAATACAGCAATATAGATTCCTCTTTTTGGAGGAATGTAGGATTATGTGGGATATGACTATATGGAACTCTGCATAAACTGTCATATCAGATGAGAATGTCAGGGAGTAATGCTTGGGAGTGCCTGCACAAGTATAAGAATAGTTTTGCTTAGAGAAAATGAAGAGAGAGAAATCCCATTGTGATTATATGTTGTATTTTCAATAGTACTGAAATACGGAGGACAGTGAACATTTCAATTTAGACAATAGCCCAAGGGTTTTTAAGTAATAACTGGGGGGCATTGAATATATAGCAGAGATAACATAATAAGGACATAGTGGATACATAATTTAGGTGAGGCTTCATCATCTGGAGATGAAAGGAGGAGGAGATATGACTCTTTCCTGTGGGTTTTGTAATGATTTTTGTGTTCCATGGGACACGTGACATTCTGTTGTAACCAGTGCAGAATTTGGAAGTTGTTCCTGTTTATTACTTATGAAAAGAAGTCTTGTCTAACTAGGTTTTTTTTTTTCTTTCCCTGAGATGTTTTCCATGAATAAAAATCTTCTTGCAAATGCTATGACTTAGGTGGCAATTGCATGATGTGCGTGAGGTTGAATTTCTTAAATATGCTCCAGCGGAACAGGGGTTTGTTGGAAAAACATAGCAATGGGTTTGGAAGGGAAGAAAAAGGAACCAGGGAAAGGAAGGGAGGAGGGAGAGACTCTTAAAATCAATTACTGTGTCATGTCCTACTTTCTAAAGCTCCCTGGTAATGTTTGGCATCAGAGGTACCTAGCAAGTTCTGCAGCAAAGAAGCATGTCACTTGAACACAATTCACTTCTTGGCAAAGTAACGGAGGGCAGGGGTACATTTATGTTTCAGACCTCTTATTCCCACTTGCTCCTTTATTTTTCAGCTGTTGGGGTCAGTACATTAGTTCCCAAAAAGTAAAACAAGCCCGGGAATCTTGGTAGCATGGGTTCTACTTAATTATGGCTTTTAAATAGGCAAATCAGATTCTAATTAGCACCACAACAAAGTGCTATTTTTATTACCCACTACATTGCATATCCTTACATATATATTCTGCAGTTATAGATGCGTTATACATTATTTGTTTTTGTTGGTCACAAAGGTACCTTTTGAAACCTGTGATTTCTGAAGTTGCCAGCCTGAGCAATGTTATAAAATCATTGTTTACAAAAACATGAACAAGAAGCACTTATTAGTTTTATGTTATACCCAATGACCTAAATATATGCCTAGTGAGGAGCATGATTGCCTCCCTGTAAAGGTGACAATATAACCCCATCTTTTCCCTGGAAACATGATAGAAAAGATGTATTTGTAGTTGGTAGTAAAGAAGAAATACAGGAGTGAAAGCTCTTGGTCTTAATCTGACATTTTCTTCAAAATCTGGAGCTACTGTATGGCCCAGTGCCATGAATGATCTTGTTGTGTACTTCTAAGAAACACATTTTGTGTTCCTTCCATTAGGATGTAGTGTTTAATATTGCTTAGTAATACTCCCTTGGAAGAACATATGGTACATAGTATTCTATCATGTCAATAAGAAACAAACCGTAGCTTCTTAAAAGGAATATATTTCAGTTTAAAATGGTATCTGATGAAGAATGAGCTAATCTACTGAGGAATAGAAGGGAATAAAACCTCAGACTTTTTTTCAGATATAATTAGATACTTAGGGACCTTTATGGGTTCTAGAAGTAAACCCATGTGACCCTGTCCTATTTATTAAGACTGATGAACCCTTGTTAGTGTGTTTACCATTTCCCTCTTGCATTACCACTGTTTCACTAGCTGTCTAAAAGTTTGCAATTTTTGTGCTATATATTTTTTTACCCTCTGACTTCTTTCCATGGACTGTATTTGTTGTAAGATCCTCAGAAATTTTAAACCACTTGATGATTCTGGCTTCATCCATTATATAGTCATTATTATTTTTATTATTATTATTAATAATAATCATACTTTTTAATTGTTTTCCATAAATATTATTTACTTCATATTTGCAACTCCAGTTTAGGGTAAAACTTGTGTTCTGCATAGAGGTAGTGTCCACAAAACTGCAAGTTTAATTTTGTTCTTTGTTAATTTGGAGTGAGGAAGAAGGAAAAAAGGGAGAGACTGTATTTGGCACTGCAGTGTAACAAAACCAGCTGTGTAATGTGGTGCAAGTGTGTTATTAGATATGACATAATGTGTAGTATTTCTATCATGGCATTATATATCTGTCAGGCTTTTGGCAGTCAATTTTTTCAGTGTTTGAAGTCCTTGTCATGTATTTTCAGTGGGTATCAGTTAAAATGTCCAGAAATCCCTCTGCAACCAATCACTTTTTCTTCCTTTAAATAGCTGCCTTTAATTGATGGCTTGTTAAACTGAGTTAGGAAGCCATGGGGAACTCAGCCTACTCTGTGCGGGCATAGCCATAACTTGACATGAAGAGAGTGGATTTGGAAATGCTTAGGCACCATTGCTACTTCTAATTTTTTTTTTTTTCAATTAGAAATGGGTGTAATTGAACACATGACAAAATTTTAATTTCTCTTTTGGTCAGGAATGCATCCTGTATTGCATGTTTTAAAAATGTGATATATGCCTATTTTCTAATTATTGTTAAAGAAGAGAGACATAAATAGTAGCTCTTTTTTTTTTTTTTTTTTGTAATAATTCCACAGACACAGGTTTTGAAAGAAGTTGAAGCACGAAGCAGTCTAAGGTGGTGTGAGAGAAAAGAGATTTTCCTTCCATAGGAAGCATGTTTTTTGACAAAGGGAATCTCCCTAGCTGTTCCCCCCAAAAACTGCAACCACAAACAAAAGCACAAAACAACAAACCCCTTAAAAATCTGTTGCTGCTTTTCCATATCTTTGCTTACAGTAGCCTATGTCTCAGCAATTGTCCTGTTTCGATACCCTATTAAGTCACACACACTGACATCCTTGCTGTTTTAAGTCTGTCTACAGTGATATATGATACAGACATTTCAGATCAGAAAAAATGATGTGGAAAAAGAAAGCTTTACGACATTTCAGCGCATACTATTGGATTCCTTCCACGATGTACCTTGCCTGTAATAGGATATAAAATAAACATCCAAATACTAAGGTCCTTTTTTAGCTGACTTCCTGCCAAAGATTTTAGGGCCACAGACTCCCAAGTCTGAGTAAACCAGTGAGATTTTACCCATTAGAAACTGCTGATGCCATTTTTTGGATGAAAATGAAACACTGGATGGAAGTCATTATGTTTGCATTCTGTTCAACTACTCTGCAGTTTCATGTTGCTGCAGGCTGTGCTACACTTGGACTTATCAGTAACCAAAGCAGGTAAACCTTTGCAGTCCTGAGTTCTTAGCTCTCCAGCTTTACCAAGCACAGATGCAGCTACTTCCAGCTGTTATTTCATGCAGCTCCGTATATTGCTCTTAAATGCAGAGTCTCTCTTTTACTAAAAAGAAAACAAACAAGAAAAAAGCTCCTGTATTTAAAAGCATATACATGTCAAAATCAAGAGAATTAGCTTTTTAAATACCATTACTATAAATTGTTCCTTGGGAATGGGGTAATACAAACCTTCTGAATTTCTAAGTAGTTGAATACAAGAAATTGGGATTGGGAGACGAAACGTACAAGTGGATTTAAGAAGAACTGGAACTTAGCTTTGAAGCAGACTCTGAAGTGGGACTGCTGGACACAAGGGAGTGAGGAGAACTACAGTCAGCAAGAAAGTATTTCTCTGGAACTTTGGGGGCTATCATCTTTTCACAAAATTTCTCAGGGAAATCAGTATTTCTAACAAATCGCTTTCAACAAATGTAGCTTTTAGGATTTGAGGTGTTGTTGTGCAGTGCTGGCTGTCACACCTGTCTGCCAGCCCTGGTGCAGCAAAGGGTCCCCAGTGCTGACTGCATTAGGCAACCCCTGAGATCTGCCCGATCGATGCCCAAAGTGTGGAGCTTTGGTTCATGGGGAAGTGTTTCCACGTGACACCTCTTGCACTGTAGCAGGCAGTTTGTGAGGGTGAGGCATTCTGGGGCTAAAATAGCATAAACAAATGCAACGTTTGCTTAGGGACAATCTGCTGGGTCCCCAAGGCTCAGCACAATATTGAATTAAAAGTAAGGAGAGCACAGTTGCTTCAGAAAATGCCTGCCAAATATTGTTTCCAGATTTGTATTTCGATCATGTGGTTTGCTTATGCAAATCCTTATGTATATATTGAGGACTCTCCACCCACTTTTTCTTTAATTATGTGTCCTACAGATTAAACAAAATTGATGGGTTTTTTTGTTGTTTTCCACTTTGTTTTTTCTGACAAGTTTTTATGTGTTCAGGCATGGGAAAAAAACTCTAGTTGAGGAGGGATCAGTCTAAACATCTGCAGTGATCCTGTATTAGTTTATTAAAAGCTCTTTATTTCTAATGGGGAAGTAGGAGAATGAAGTCGTAGGAATGCAGAGTTCTCTGCATTCCTACAGAGATGTATTTGTACACATGCACAACTCTGCCAAGTTTCTTCCAGTGATAGATTTATTTTACCACTTGAATTTCTTGCATTCTGTTTGGTGTATAATATTTATTCATACAGACCCAAATTGTGATACATTATCATAAACTGAAATATCTGTGCTTGGGGAATGGCAAAACCAAAAAATTGTAGTTTCAACAGAATTTTTCCAAACTACATCTCATTTTGGGAGAAGGATCATAGTTAAAGGAACTTGCTTGCCATAAAGTGCAACATAAACTCTGATTAATCAAATTGCTATTTTTAGCTTTTCATAAGATCCTTAGCAAAAATATAAAGTGAAGGGAACGAGGAGCATGTGGAGCAGACACATAATGGCTGAATAGATAAATGGTGCTTTGCATGTCAATGGAGACTTCAGTGTAAAGATTCCAGTAAGTCCGTTTGCCAGTGTTGCAGTTAAGGCTTTTTATAAGTCATGTATTTGCATTACTTGGGTAGTTTCATTTCAGAAGTGCATATATCTCAGATAACCGATCAGTTTCATGTAACTGATCTGTATCTCGTTGTGATTCCACGTTTTTTACCTCCCACATGAGTTGTACCTTTCTTGTGCAAATAAGCTGCCTCCACTGTCTCTGCTTGATCTCCCTACTACAGATGTTTCTAATTAACTCTACTGTGACAGGCCAGGAGGATACAGTTACAGAGGTTGACAGGTCCCAGGGTCCTTGGAGGCAGTGGTGTGTCACCTGATGCATTCCTTGTGCTAACATCTTCTTGACAACCTTTCCTAATTATTACAGCCGACCAATACCTCTGTGTTTAATATGGAGAGTGTGGAGTGATAGTGTATAAAAGTCAGCAAAGAATGCAGGCTTATGCGGATGGAAAAATTTCAGTATCTGGTGGTTAGAGGCATTGATGATGCCATTATACGCAATTTCATTTTTTTTCTGCATTGTTTTGCTTGGCACCAGCAATGCTCTTAGGCTTGTTTTTTTGCTGTTTAAAGTCAGAAATAGGATTATAAGATTTCCTGCTATTTTCTCCCCCCAGTAATTTATCAAACTTCATTATCCCAACAGAAAGGACTCTGACATTCTTTGTTTCTTGGAAGATTTGGATTGAAAAGATCATTGACAATCAAACATTAGCATGCAAGTTAATATGGGCCAGCTTCTTTGTGCAGTGGATTTTAAGTGATGAGTGTGCTATGTCATGCACCTCTTCTCATTTAAGGTTTTTTCTCAGGCTGGGTCAGAGAACCATCAGTTGGGGAGTATTTGCATAGACATGAGAAATCTCTTGTGCTGTATGAGCATGCCTGCTCCTGGTTCTGGGTGAACTTTGCATTTAAAGGAATCTGCAGGATGTGAACAATATTGATTAGAAGGATATTGCACCTGGAGATGGCTGGATATCCTGAAAATGTCTTCAGCTTGCTGCTTGATATTATCAAATAGAAGTGAAGGTGCATGCACACTTCAATAATGAAAGATAGGACATACTTTTCAATAAAGAAAGGCTGATCCTTTCTTACACTTGGAAATGAGAACTGCCCATCTAATGAATTAAAGATTGGGAATCTCATTCTCTTAGATCTATCACTTGAGAATAAGAGTAATTATTTCCCATTGCTCTTCGTGGAATACAGTTATAATTGCCTTAGTGTAAAAATGTTCACATTAACACTTAATTGTTAATGTCCTCCTAATTTGAGGAAATCATAATCTCTTCATATTTCATCACTAGATAACGTTCTTATGTTGAAATAGCATTTGGAGTCACTGTATAAGGGAAGAACTACGTATGACATCTTTTGCTGGGAGGGTATAATTTAGATATTTACTTATTTTTCTTCTTGAAATTTGTTTCTACTGTATTTTGGTTAGTCCAACTTTTTTTAGAGACTAAATTGCACAGAAAATATTGTTTATTGTATGGAAATATATAATGGTATTCACTGGCAGAGAGGGGATGTGGCTTTCCTTGTCTCATTTGTGCATTTTCTCTTGTGCTGGAAGACATATTAGTAAGGATGAAAAAATTACATAGGGGAAAAGTCAAGCTGACAGTTGTGGTCTGCAGTGTTCCCATTCCAGGTTACTTGGTTGCACCTTGGTCCTTTGTATTAGATTCAAGCTCTTTATGAAAATAAACAACCATTAATCTGTCTTAGACTGTCCACTGAGTACCAACATTTATGCATTCAGATGTGTTGTAGAAAGAAAGGATAGTCACAACAATGGTCTTTTCACTTTATCAAAGCAAACAAATACTTGCATTGAAAGTATTAAAGGGTTAGTATCTTCTGTCATTAAAACAGTTAAAAGTAGTAAGACCATCTTGTCAACCTTAGCAATGACCATGAGGATAGTTCAAGTGCCATTTTGTCTGGTGAGGCTGTGCAAAAGAGGAAAATGTCTGTAAGTCTAAGTAGGAGCACAGCAAAGCAACACAGATTTAGCATTACTTAAGTGTTAGAGAGAATGTTTGTGAATATGGCAGTGGAGCACCATTCCTTATGTTTTTGTGCCAGTCTGTGGGCAGTACACTGCTGTTGTTTGCACCAGCTAAGGTGCAAGTTTTGTGACAAACTAGTGCCAAGTACCAATGTGTGACAACTCACTGGTGCTTCCCTCTTCTATTGGCTATTTCAAAAGAAAATTTATCAAAAATAAAATTTGAGTCTTTCTGTCCAGCCTGACTGAAGGCCTTAGGGAGGCTGGAAAGGTAAGTGGAAAGAAGGACAGAGGGGATTTCTTGACTGGAAAAACTCTTTCCTTCTGCTTCAAGTTGCCTTACCATATTGGTTCAAGAGGTTCCTTGAACAGAGTGCCATTCTGTTGTGCAGGTTCTTATTTCCTTCACTAGGAGGTTCTCCCATATCTGTCTGAGGTGGGGAAACAGCAAAAGGAGCAGAGCTTTCCAGGGCAGGGCAGAACAAGAAAGAAAAAACAGGGGAAAACCATCCTTGTCTCACTTGCTTGTATTCACTTCATTCCCTTGTCAGCTGGAGATCAGTGGATGTTGTGAGGATATTAACATCGTATAAAAGAAAGGTTCTGTCCACTAGCTGTCTACAGCCAATGTTCTGTAATGTTCAGTGTATATTAGTATTTAATTTTATTTCAACTATATCCTTTAGGTGCATTTTCACTAAATCACTAAAGTGCACCACATCTGTGTTCTGTTTTGTTGGAGTACAAATGGTTAATCTTGGCTTTTAACATCTTACATCTGTTCTTAGATCTGTCAAAACTGCTGATTCAGTGTTGGTTCAAAAAAAAAACCAAAAAAACCTGTGTGTGCAAAAGGAAGGAGGAGGTGAAGGAGGGCTTTTATTGTAGGACCCCAGGGAACTCCTTGAAACGTAGGAGTGTGATAGTTGAATGCTGGACTATTTCAAAAACACCTTTGTAACATGAGTCCACTCCTCTAAATAATGTTGATTGGCATGATTATGATTCTGGAATGTCTGTGAAAGGATTGCTTCTAGCATGAGCTGAAATCTTACAAAATAATTTATTGACAAGTAAGACACTATAGAATTAATTTTCTTCTGTTCTCTTTGTAATACAACCATTAGTTTGTTTTCTCAAAAACACCCTTCTCCCCTCCTTTTCTTAAAAGTTCATGAAGTATATGCTAAAAATACTGTCAATAAAAGCAGCTTTTTCCTTCTCTACCTAAGGAAGATTGTTTAAAATTAAATTTTAGATGTTTTTCATATATGTCTTGCCTGTTTAAATCTTTGTTATAATCCCATTTTATTTGATGATTAGCTGGTTTTTGTTTTCAACTTCCAGACTTTTGGAAAAAGCATTTACAAGAGTTCTCCTACTTAAATAAATAAGTATCTGCATTGAAATGTTCCTTTAAATATCATTCAAGACAGATTTTATGTAGATATTTGTTCCTTCTAATTTATGCTAGCTGTGCACCTGACATGCATATTAGTTTTCTGTTTCAAGGCAAACACAACTGCAATTCTGCAGAGACCGGAAGAGAAATAGTGAAGCATATCCTTCTCATCTAAAAGCCAGGCGAGTGAAATAATCCCATATCAACAACCTAGCATACCTTTTTCTTACAGAATATAGATATGAAAAGCTGAGAAGTAGATGCTAACCATGTGAAAGATGAAATGAGAATTTAAGTAACAAGCACTATAAATTTTTCCAGCTTTAGTAAGTACTTGTCTACTCTGCAGTCTGGAAAAAAATCTGTATCTGTAAAGCAAGCATTCATTTCTTTTTCCTTCTAATTTTTTATGGTTTGTGCTGTACTGTTGCATCTGCTAAAACATTCTCTTCCAACATCCATGCAAATTATAATTTGTGCTCACTTCACCATTGTTCAGGTGATTGGCACAGCAAGTCCTAGAAGAATGTCCTCTCTGTGCCTCTGTGTGTGTGTGTGAGTGCAACATATCCTATCAAAAAAGATACATAATCTTTGCTAAGCAATGTTCAAAAGGTTATCAGTGCAAACACATTTTGGCTTTCTTTATTTGGATTAACACATCTAAGTGGGATGTTGAGTTTTACTTTGACTATGCTTAGGCTTGTTCAAAAGCCCTGACCAGATATTTATGCACCCTTAATCAGCTGTGAGAATATGAGATTCCCTACCATAGCGTGTATGCTGATATGTGTGGATGCTCATTCATTCATTTTCAACTTCTTTTTCCAGGCCTCAGTTACAATTTTACAGTTTTACAACTGTTATTGTGGTCACAAGATACACTGTATGGTCGGTGTGACTTTGTCCTGCAGACCATGTAGGAGGTAGGGAGTGTAAAGAGCATGGCTGGCTGTTCATTCCGTTCCCTGGAATCTGGGAGGACTATTTTGCCATGACCTTGCTCTGGTTTTTCTCTGCATTCTTTGCTGTCCCCAAGCTGTGAGGCTGATGTGTTTGGACAACATAATTTTGTTAAGTGGAAGTCCCCTTAGAAAAACAGACATAAAAATTGATGGGAACTCTACATGATTAAGTGTTCAGTGAATTTTTTGTGAACCTATGATGAATTTACTTAGGAGCAAATTGTAATAAGTATTTTGGTTATCTGCTTCGTGTTCTCAACTGGAGAGGTCTGAATTCTCTCTGTTGTTGCTATGACATGAGAACAATCTGGGCTTGGCCAACATGTTAAACCATGTTTGCAGAAAGAATATGTCAATGAATTTTCTTTGCCCAAAGTTTTATTTTCAATTTTAAATAGCTATCATAAGAGAATCTTAAATCTGTTGCATTTCATTCTCTCTTTTTAAAGACAAAAACGAAGCTGAAGAAGTTTGCAAGGAAATAGGAAGCAGGATAGAAAGAGTACTACTTCATTTCTGAGTACTCCTTAAGTCAGATTGAGACCATGCTAAACAATAGAAGGAATGCAAGCAAAAAAAAAAAAAGGAGTTGTATTTTTAAAGAGCAACAGATTCCACAACATTCCTTTGATTATCACAGGATATATGTAGTCACCTGCTTATCACGCAAAAATGCCAGCTGGTGGAAAAAGCAAAAACGTGCATTACAAAATGGTCACTGAAGAAAACATGGGTTAGTTATGTTTGAGTAACAGGTATAAACCTTTTGGTGCAGTTTTGCCCACAGCTCCATTAACTGACATCAAAGGTGGAAAAAAAAAGTGTTTTACAAATGCTGTCCCTGAGTTATGGGGACACAGATGGCCATGGAATGCCACTCATCCCTTAAACAAGAGAGCTTGGAATGAGCAGAGTAAACTGTTCTCCAGATGTTTAGTTCTTTGCTGTACATTTCTTTTGTGTTTCAGACAGTTACCTACCATGTACAGTATTTGATTTAATCCAATCCCAGGTTCTGTTGAAGGAAGTAATAATTGAGATATTGAAGAAAGTTTATTTCAGATGAAGTTTGTTTCAGTTTGGTTGAGGAGATGCAACCTGCAGCAACTTTCTTTCCCAGATTTAGAACAGTTTTGAACATGGTGGAAACCTGAATTATATCACCCTATTATCTCAGTCAAGAAGTGAAATTACATGCCAGGCAGGGAATGGAAAGCTGCAGCATTTTATTGGTAAAGCCAGGGCCAAAATACTTTGCAGTAACTTGCTTCAGAGCAAGAGTGCCTCTTAGTTATCTCTCAGTGAAATTGCATGTAATAAATTTCCTCCTGATGCTGTATCAGGAGTAATTGCTTCTACTATATCTTAAAAGCTTTTCATATTTAAAGTTCTTCAGTGCTCTTCAAATTTTATGTATTGCTTTGAGTAACTTTCCTTTACAATTAAATCCCCTCCTGCTTTGAGGCTTTACTGAAAGTGAACTTTCCATAAGAAAATTACTGCTGTGCTTAGAAGAGGTTTGCCAGATAAACACTTTATTCCCAAATACATAGGTTGATAACTGCATCTTTATACCTTTAAAACAGATCATGAGTCCTGGACAATTGTAGCATCTTCAGATTAGAGCCTCTCACTCCCTTTTTCTCTCCATGTTGCTTCCCTCCCCCTTCCTCAAAAGAAAGGAGAAAATGGGATGGGGAGAAGTTTGTGAATTTATATAAAACTATGTCAAGCATATGTTCAGCTGTTGTGTGGGGAAACCTATCCACCTATATCACTTGTAGATCAATTCCGGCAGGAGTTTTCTCAGTATTCTCTAGATCTAGTAATTCCACTGGTTACACTTTCGATTTGTATCTATATTACATTCTTACTCTGTCTGCAGTATTAAGCCCTAGTGATTTTATTTCTGAATGCTTTTTTAGAACACATATTTTTAGCTTTATCTGTTTCCTTGCCACATAGTGATTTAAGAGGTATTCTATCCCTTTATGAAATTTTTGGCTGGGAAGAGGCTTTTGGGATTGTTCAGAGAAAGGTCATACAGTTAAAAGCAACATTAAGTCTCAAACATACAGATAGGGGACCACTCCTTACGGGAAGCAATTCAATGTTAATACTTCTTGTATTTGTTTAAGAAAACAGTGGTTTTTTCAGGCACAGTGTTAGTATTCAGCTGTTTCAAATGAACTTCTTAAGTTACATTGCTTTTTGTTTTCTTTTTCTTGAAGCTGTCTGTTTCAGAAGTTTTCTCTTGTAACCAGAAGTTTTTCTGCTTTGTAGGGTGACCAGAGACTAATTTAAACCTGAAAAAAAGAGAGCTTTTGAAAGCACATGTGAGACTCATCAGAAAAATCACAACTGAAAGTCTAGCTGCTTGGGTGCTGATTTATAAAAAAAAAAATATTTCTAAATATGCAGCAGAGAAGCAAGAGATTTTTGAAATCTAGTTTTAGATAGTGATAGAATTCCCAGTGATATTAATGGAAACAGGTTTCTGTATTAAATTGTTTATTACGCAGCATTGTGGGTGGCGTACTTGGAACAAAGTTTGCAGTTGAATTTACAGTATTAACACCAACTCATCAGTGGAGGAGATGTTTTATTTTTTGTTTATTTGGTACATTCTTCAGTGCAAGACTTGATGCTTCAGCCAAAAGCTTCTGAACCTAAAATGCTTCTTTGTCTTTTCAAATAATTGCATGCAGTTAAGATCTTCAGCATGAAGTACAATTACCTTAATTTCATTGATCACCTGATATACCCAAGGTATATTAATGCAAACCTGAAAAAGAATGTTTTGAAAAGGAAATAATTGCAGGAAACAGTTGATCAAGAAGTTATATCATATAGGACACACTGGAATTTGTGTTGCCTGAAGCAAAAAGTTCTTTCTCAGTTTCTAGGCTTTTTTCAAACCTCTAAGTATTTACTGAGGAGTTCCGAAATCAGTTTAATTTTCCATTATACAATATTGCAGGAGCCAATGAATAAGTTAGATGGTTATTTCAAAGTATTGCCTGTATTAGATAATTGACTTTTTTTACAAATTAGCTTGATTAAATCAGTTGATCAGTTATTGCTGTACTTGTTTAATGTCTGTTGTGCTTCAAATTGATTGTTACTGTTGTCTGCTGCCTAAGAAAGCAGCTTGGATTCTATTATCACTACACTTTTCAACTATATGATGAGCAAGGGGTTAATGTGGGACTGCCCAGATGCAGGCATAGCCACAAGCAGCTGCCATGGGCCTGGGGAAGCACCCTCCTTTCTGGGAAGCTCTGAAAGGTGAAGGAGGTGAAGGGGAAAGCGGATATCCTGGTGTTGAAACTGAGGGGTCACAGTCAAGTCAGTGACCTAGTGCCGACCACGAGCTGCACATGGCAATGGGAGATCTGTGCTGGGCTGCAGGGCAGGGAAAGGGAAAAGGACCATTTTCTTCTGGAGTAGACAGGGAGAAGGGCTTGGCAGTACTTAAAACCCATGAACTAAAAGCTAAAGGGCTAAAAGCTAGAAAAAAGGCACTTGTCCTGTCTTCAAGCTTATCTAATGTGTCTAAGACCTGAGAGATTGATACAGTGTCTGCTGAGTGCCTGTGGAACCAATGTAGAGCTGAAAAAGCTGTACTAATACATATCTAGCAGGACTTTATGAACCCAAGTTAATATATTGAAGTAAAATACCCAGTGGTATGTTACCCAGACTTTTCTGTTACTCATAGTATTTGCTTGCCTCTTACCCTAAGTAATTCAGGGATGACAGTAGTCACCCAGTTCTACTGAACAGCTTGAATGGCTAGTCAGAGGAAAATACTACCCATGACTATGTATAAGGACTACATTCTTGGCTGAGAATAAATTGGTGTCCATTGTGCACAGGGTGTGAATTGTTCAGAATGATGCAATTGTTTACCATTTTCATTTTGAGTAATGACTTGTCTGACTTGTCTGAGTTTCAAAAATAGCTATGGAGAATCTAGATAACTGGAAATTTAAAAACTGAAGATATTCAGATGGATGTGCTGCTTTTTCTGGAGTGTTTTGTACCAACAAACATCTTTTTTTAGAAGTACTTGGACTTAGCTTGTAACAAAGATTATGGGAGCAAGATGCTCCCTGTTTTTCATTTGTTGCGATCAGAGTTAGTTGTAAGAGGAATATGGTTCAATGTAACTTCAATTACTGTTTTACCCAGCAAATAATGTATTAAAAATGCAAAGGAATGTTATCTCAAGTGCAGATGTTCTCTTTTGTATATTTTCTTTGCTGGATTATATCTTAGTCAACTTTCCAAAAAATCTGTTACGCTGATATGTGATCTGTGTGACAGGCTACAAGAAAAATTGTTATTCATACAACATATCTATGTGATGTTACCAAATCTATTTGTGCTGTATCCATTTTGCACTTAGGGGTAGTTTGCTTACTCTTATGAGCAAAAATAGCCAGCTTGCAGTAGTAAAAGGCATGGCAAAAAATGGATGGAGTCCACAACTTCTTTTTTTGTGACGGGGGCCTTCTTTGATCATCCACTTTCAGGTTTTTCCTTGTCTCATCAATATGCACAAAGCAGGTGCTAGTCAAGAAGCAGATACACACTGAGTTCTTTATAAATCCTTTTGCTTTGTAACAAGCAAAAAGTTAAGTGAGGGTAGGAAAGTCTCTATCTTGATGGTTTGGCAGAAAATGGCCATGCTTTGCTGTAATTGCTTGTTGGATGTAATTGTTCAAAGCCATTGACTTTGCAAGCCAGTCTTGCCAGACCTGCGGCTCTGCTGGATTTCTTGTGTTGCTGAGATGCAGTTTATAGCATGAATGAAGGAACAGTATGTTGTTACAAGCCTAATGAATATGGAGAAAAAGGAACCTAGAAGGTGTTGCTGATATATGTGTTTAGGAATTGGGGAATGCATGCTCCGTGACAACTTCACATTCTTAATTTCCAGCTCTGTTTCCTAAATGGTCTCTGGAACATTTTTTCACAAGTTGGAACTAAGATGGCAACTTGAAAGATCAGGATATGAAACCAATCAGAAAAGCATGTCAGAATAACTTCTTCAATTATGTCAATGCTGTTGGATGCAGGGCAGTTACTGTTCCTCTCTGCCTTGTCCCGTTTGCTTGCCTTGTAAGGTACACAGGTGCACTCATTGACCTCTGGCAGCTGATGCTACGAATGTATCCACTGAGGGCAAATTCCAGTATATTCCTTTACTGACAGTTGTCACCCACCTCTGATACATTTCTTCTCTGGCATGGATTTAGCTGTCCCTTCTTTTTTTTTCCCCTCACAACCTGATGAAACTTGCTTTCTGAAACTTTGATTTTATTTCTAACTCTCAAATGTGCAAAATGCACTGGGAATTAAATTACAAAGCTGATGTTACTTCATGTACTGCAAACTAGCTCCCTGAGGCATTTCATGAGTATGCACACTTGAGACTTTACAGTGTGGCAGCAGGGCCGTAAAGTGCCTAAATAAAACATTATGCAGTTATTAAAAACAAAATAAAGTCATAGTAATAGAATAGGTTAAAGGGGGAAGAAACTCTTCCAGCCAGGTTTCTAGGGAGAGCTGCCAGGTGCCGTACATGCCTGGTGATGTGCATTTGGCAAGCATGTCCTTGAGACCTGATACAATGTGCAGGGAGGCAGCAAGGATTCCCCTGTCATTCATCCTGCCCATCAAGCAGTGCTATTCTGCTGGCTGGATCCCAGACATTGAGCTAAAGCCACAGTCGGGATATGGAGGGAATGGTAGAGAGATGTGGGAGAGAGGGCTGCTGCCCTCTGGAGGGGTCCCTAGCCGTGAAGCAGGAAGGCACCTGGGGCAGAGGTAAGCCTCAAGAATCATTTGTGGAGTGAAACAGTGTAAAAACAGGTGTGGAGAAAAAGGAGGAGGAGGATGCTTTGGATTCCTTTTGACCTCTGAGCCCTTGCCCAGCTGAAACTGTAACAGCAAATTCTAGTTCTTTGTTAACATAATCTTATGCTCCATCTTCTCATTGCTCATTTTATGTATTATGTTCACTCACTAATATGCATGCTAAAAACTGGTTTGTTGTTTCTCGTATTCTCGTTCATTCACTATTTGTGTGAGGGCACAGCTGCCGCTTGTAAAAGGACCTGACTTCTGTTTGCTCCTGAAATATTTTTTTTATTGAGAGAGGAAGAAAATCAAATTGTTTCACAGAGTTCTATTTTTCAGCTGTTTTTCTTTGCATGTAAATCATAAGTAAAACTTAGATTCAGGTGGAGTAAAGATATCCCTAAAGTTGTGTTCAGTTCTTTGAATGCTTTTAGAGAAAACAGTTGCAAAAGGTGAAACAGTTATTTCAGCATATAAAAAAGAAATCTAAATGTTAGAAAATGCTAATTAAATTATAAGAGTTAAATGCTTCTCTTGTTCAAGCCCAGAAGTTACTTGCACAACAATAATGCTTAGACATTTATTCATCCAACATGCTACAGCTAGCTCTTTCCAGCTGATGCCTGTGGTGACTGCTTCAGCAAGGAAATAGTCTTATGTGCAAGCCTCTCTATCTTATGACTGTGTGAAGAGATTTGGGTGAAGTTCAGGTGGCAGAAACTACTCCTGATGTTGGCAACTCTCCTGTCTGTGCAGCTGCTCAAATTGCATTGCAGAAAACAAACCTGAATGTTGAAATTGTTGGAATAACAGATAAATCTGAAAGTTGGCTGTACTGCTCCTCTCATCTTTCTAATTAGATATTTATGTATCCTCATAGTATTCAAATCATCTGTGGTTGTTTTCCCACAGCAGTGATATACTTCTGTTTTTACAGAGAAATACAGAGAAAACACAAGGTAGGACTGTACACAGGAAGTTTGTTACATGGCCAACACTGGACCATGTTTGTTCAGGTCCCTTCTCTACCACTTGGTGCTTTGTCTTGTCTCATGGAGGCTGTCTACCTGCCTTTTTGTTGTCAGCCATAATGGACAAGGAAATAAGGTGGATAATAATGAAGGAAGAGTCTAACTTGACGTATTTATTAATGAATTCTTCTTTTACAGTGTCTCAAAATTCCTTGATGAGCGTCTTCTGCTTTATGCCAGCTTTGTCCAGAAATTGTTTTGGTTTTTTTTACATGGGCTACAGTGAGCCCATGGTAGCAATCTCATCCTTGTACTATGACACTTGGTGCTCACTCAGAATACCTAGTCAGGTACTAAGTGGCTAAGAGGTGCAATCCTCTGGGTATTCAAGATCCTGCTGAGAAATCTGTAGGTGTGGCAAAAGACTTCTTTTCACTTTCTCAGCTGGTAAGTTAGAGGAGTGAAGCCTTAAAAGATGTCTGCTGTTGCTTACCTTTCCTGCTGTGGGAGTTGTGTTTAAGTCAAAAGAGCCCTGCTCTGGAGAATGACATCTAGTTGGAAAATAACAGCCTTGATTTGTCAGAGCTTTAGACCAAAACAGACAGGAGTGTAGAACTATTGTGTCTATCGTAAGATTAGGAACATGGCATCTTACAGACCTTCACTGCAAATAGTGAATCAGTAGAGCTCAGCACAGTTATTCTGCTGTCAGTGAATATATTTGATGTTGATCTGCAAAATCCATCAGGGCAGGCTGTAAACAAAGATGTGAGAGTTTTGTAGATACTGGCTGTAACCCAGCCAGCCCAATCCGAATTGTCTCTGCTGAACGTTTATTGGTGATGTAAATCTTAGCCTTACTGACAAGGGGGATTTAGAGTGCAAAAACCTAAGGTGTTTCTTGAAGCTGTAGTAAGTCAGTGAGTAAGGAAACTCTTCTGCACTGACCCTTTTATGAGATTACTTATGGGTCATCAGTGGTTTGGTTAAGCTCATAGGAACATTTGTTTACACTGAGACTTTTACTATTTGTACCAAGAGAATGTTTAAATTTTCTGCAGTTATAATGGATACTGAAAGGTCTGGGATGTGTCTTTCAGCTGAAACAGACACTGAGTGCTACAAACCTTGAAAGTAGTGCAGCTTCATGCTCTACTTGTTCAGGAGAACCTTGCTTGGTTATATGGCAGTTCTGAGAGCAGCTTGCCTTTCTGCTGTCTGTAATGTTGCTGTGCACTGTAAATTTGCTGTGCAAATACTGCACATTGCCTTTTATGGGGGCTGGGGAAAGCCTTTAGCCCAGAGATTAATTTTTGGAGTTGAGGAGAGGGCTACAAAGAGTTTTGCGTAACAGGTACACCAGTACCTCTCTGGAGACTGGAGGTGATAAGCAGAGGAGCAATATCTGGGTCAGTAAAGCTGGCTCAGATTCTGGCAGCGGCCAGGGTTTGTATGAGCACAGACAATGTCCCATGACTTCTGGTGTCAGTCACATCAGCATAAACCAGCAGACATCAACAGGGTTAATAAGTGAAAAAAGTAATGCAGTCAAAAGTTGATTTAATTATCTATTAGTTCTAATTACAGTATTGTTGAGTGGCCTACTGGATTTCATATCAGAAGAGCACTTGGAGTAATATATATAAATATATGTTTGTTTACTCCAAACAAAGGAGGTGCGTGTGTGTATATGTGCATTAAAAATGGACTGAAAGTCCTGCTAGCAAAACAAAATTATGCAGGTGAAACCTACACACTGACGAGTCAAGACCAGAGGTTCTGCTTCAGTTAGTAGAGGTTGTCATATATTATGGGAGCTGGAATGCCATTGTTAACTGAACCAAAATGTTGGTTTTACAGTTCATTAGAAATCTTGGTGAAATGAGCAGCTCACACTGAGCCATCTGAAAAAGTTTTTGTTTCTAGAATACTTTGAGCTCCAACTACAATGTTGAAGAGAGACAGCTGGAGGGAGTTGGGGTTGGGAACAAAACTGTTTTCCCTTTTGGTGCTTGTGCAGAATTCTGAGAGCTGGGGACAGTTGCCATTTCAAGATAATTTCTATTCGGCAAAGACATATGTTCTCCTGACGCATCCAGGATCTATAAACTAGGCCTGCAGTAAGCTCTTTTACACATTTACCCATTCCTTCTTTGGTTAAATAATTTCCGGCGGCACACTTGACAGCTGTAAATGTAAGGGCTCTGCACATCTCCCCCCGGACCAGACCCGTGAGCTGTGCGAGCAGGTCTGGGCACAGAGACGCACAGCTAGCTGATTCTTGTTTATCCTGACTAGAGGAATGTAAAAAATGTGCTGGCTTTCAAGGGTCAGAGGCTAAAATATGGATGTGTTTATTGCATATTTTGGTTGTCCTTTTAATAGACAGTTTGACACATTCTTTCAGTGAACTTTCCAGAAGACAGATAGCTCAAAATGGGAACAGGAGAAATTGCTCCTGTCCAGATTCCCATACATGTAATTACCTTCAGGTGTCAAATGTGCTTAGTGACTGCTGATTTTAATTTTTTTTTGCTGTTCAGACATTTATGACTTGTTGTCAATGAGGTACTTAATTTTATTAATGTGGACATTCTTAAAGGGAGGACATGAAAGATCAGTTGTTTCGGACTTTGCTTTCCCTTATAAAATGGCTGGTATCACATTGTAGATAATTGTTTTGCAGACATGCTTTTGGTCCACTTTTTCAGTCAGCTCTATGGAGGAGCCTAGATCTTGCATAACTGAAGCACTGAAAGCTGCTCTTAAGGCTTTCCTTCTGTGTGTGTTATAGCTAGATCATTATGAAAAGCTGTTTTGAGCTCCTTTGTTCCCTTGCTTTTAAGCTCTTTGTGTGTGATATGCTTAACTATTTTAAAAGTTATTAAATCAACTAATGTACCAGGGCACAAAAATAGTAGCAAAATGTGCTTCTTAAAATTACTAGCCTGGGAATGTAATTGTCAATACATATTACTTTGCATTCAAATGAATACTCACATTTTCTTTACAGCAGCAACTAATGGAAGGATAAAACTGTTGTAGTCAGAAGCCAGAAGTCCCATAATACAGAAGAGAGCAGTATTGAGAAAACATATTATGAAATCTGTTTTGAATGTATCTGGCTTTAAGTTTTCCCAATGACTGGGAATGTAAATCATGTACTGAAAAAATGATAGAGATGATGTAGTCAATTAGAGAAAGGAAAGTGGGTGTTTTATTATGGATGGACATATTTAGATAAAATCACTCAAAACAACAGTAAAAAAGAATTAAAATTATTTTTTGTGTCATATGCAGCCAACTCTTAATAATTTAATTAAACCTTAGATAGCCTTTTGCTGGTCCAGGACTGCTGAAATAATACAGCTTTTCTTTTTCAGTCATAAAGTGTGACTCCTTCTCCATATCCAAGAAAAACTGGAGGTCAGCATTTTTTTAGCCTGTATGAATGCAGTCTCAACATGACAGAAGGAGAATGTTCAAGCTAATTACAACAGGAATCTTTGGTTTTGTTCATATAGGAACCTCTTTAATATTTGTAAGAGTGGTTTAATGATGTGATCTGGCATTCATTCTGCAGTGCACCATCATCAGACAGGAAAAAAAAAAGAAAGACCTCAGTTGGCATTTTTGCCTAAGGGCTGCTGAGAGCTGATTATTCTTCTAATCAGAACCATCACAATCAAGGCAGACAATTAGCTAGCTTAGGTCTCTGCTGATTTCTCCTGTGGCCCTAAGCATCAGATGGCCTTGAGCACTCTGGAATCCTATCAATAAGTATTTGAGTAATACCTGTTTTGCTCCTCCTGTTGTCCTTAAGACCCTCTTCTCCTCTATTGAAGTGCTAGGTTGTGGTTCGTGCTTGTTTACACTACTCTGATTCTGGAAGATATGAACTGTTGCTAAAATGAGAAAGCTTACCAGCCTAGGCAATAAATAGAATTTTAGTTCTTAGTGTGTAGTATGAAATTTTAGACATTATTTTGGTACACCATGCATGTGTTGTGAATGTGTACCTAATTCTGTATTTCTATTAGTAACATTTATTTCCATACATAAGTACATATATTTAAACAGTCAGCTATGTAATCAAATATACAACTTGAGGGTGTCATGGGGTGAGCCTTTGTGTTTGCAAATGGCAATATCCTCCTTCTACCTGCAGCCTGCTTCAGTCATTAATTCTGGTTTTCCTGTATTATTTTTGCACACAACTGATGGTGTTCTGCTTAGCTGGAGTTTGTCTGCCCAAGTGGTCTATTGGTCTATTTGATATCTAAATTATTACTAAAAATGTAAAGTTCTTAATATTTCTGTAGCATAAAAAATACCATGGTGTAACAAAAAGGGTTTAAGATTTATTTTTTTATTTCAGAATACAGATTCTTTCCGTTATTAATGAAAATAAGAATTCATTCTTGAGACAGTCTGGGATTTTTACACCATATTTAATCTATTTTTAAAGGTAATTAGTCATGTCAAGATGATTCTTTTTCTGTACTTGTTGATGGAAGACCTCAGCTTACTAAGTGCCTGGTTTGTAGCTAAGTGAAATTGCTGTTGCTGCAATGTAATAAAATTTTGGAAACAGTGGCTGTTTTTATTTAGTTAGCAGAAGGAAGCTTCTTGAGTTTTATACATTTTGAAGAATTTAAATAACAATATTCAGTACATAAAAAGAAATCTAATTTTAAGGCTACAGAAAGAGAAAACAATGTTTAGCCAATCAACCCCAACATATTAAGAAGTCATCTCTGTTGTGCTGCACTGGAAAATGATCTCTATGTTTCAGGTTGAGAAGTTTAAAATAATTGATTTTGAAAGTAAGAACAGGTTTCACCTAGCCTATACACAAATCTACTCATTTGTAGTGCATTAACAAGAGAGGATATTCCATACCCTGTGTGTTACCAGCACACTCCTTTGAACAGACTGTGTTTCTACACAGCACACACATACACAGCTGATGCTAACCAATGAAGCCAGTAGTGTTTTTAGTCCTTTGCTGCCTGAGTATTTAATCAAGAGCATCATTTCAGCATATAAAAGCGAGAAAATTACATGGCTGAAGTGAATTAAGCTGTAATGTTTGAACTCACAGGAATAATGTGCTGCCACCTACATTCAGATTACTGGTAAAGATCAATGATATTGATAAAGTCTCAGGTCGTTTGTTATCTTGCTTAGTGTTGAGATAGTGGTGGTAATGTCATGACCTTCTAATGGACCAAAGAACCATATTTAAAATGTTAATCCCAGAAAGAACTTTTTTTTTGCGTTATAAAGTGTGCCCACTCATTAAAGTAAAAGCTTTTTAACCCTTTCCCTCTGTCGATTAAGAGTCAAGTATTGACCACTAAGATATCTGTAGTTCGGTTTCCCGGAGATAGAGTAATTAAATGAAAAGAATTACTTTAATATTATTGGTAATAAATGATTCTCAGTATGAAGTTCTTCATTATCATGTTTCATATCATAAAATGCTGTGTTCACACATTCTTTTTTGGCTGGCATAGTTTTCCTCTGACAGCACAATAATGAATAATTTTACATTTAGTGCACACAGATTCACTGTTTAGTTGAGTGCCTTCTGTACAGTTAGACCTCATTTCAGGAAAGTATTTAACCATTTACCTAAATCCTTTGGCTTTGTGTGTGCTTAATTCTAAAACACCAGCTTAATTGCCATCTTGAACAGAGCTGCTTGTTAGAATAGAAGGCCTTAATAGTCACGTCTGTAACCTTTTAGGAACTTTGCAGCTACTGTGTCAGGATGTATTTTTTACATCAGTCATAGCCATGATTTAAATGAAGAATAAATTTTAATGCGTTGTTACTCAGACCATTCTGTAACCTAACAAAAGATCTCTTAGCATATATTTAAGGGCATTCAAATGCCAGAGTTAAAAAATGGCAACATGTGAATAAGAAGGAAAATGCAGTAAAAAGCTCAGAATACTTGATCATTAACGGAACTAGTTTATAAACAAAGGCAAAATGACTCAAATGAAATGGCAAAAATGCCAGCTAAACAACTTGTTTCAACAACTCATCAAAAACCAAAAGTCGTTTGGTAGTTGTTTACCAAAAGGCAGTAATTTTTTTGTTGGCTTATTTCTTTTTGTAGTTCAAGGAACAGTTAACCTTTTTTAGAAGGATTTCAAAGGTTCAGGCTGTTTTGTTTCTTTGATGTAAAAGCTAATGCAGATAGATGCATTATTATACTTAAGTTAGAGTCTTAATAAGTTAAAACTTATTTATAATGTATTAAAAATAGTGATTTTTATTTCATTGACATCTTTAATGTACTAAATAGTTCAGATTTTTTTCCCCACTTAATCTAGGAAGGGAAAAATTAGGAAACAAAAGCAAATGACCCCCATCTGCAGCATGTTGTTTGCAAGTTAGCTGAATTCCAAAAGTTTCAATTGCTTTTGGCTCCTGGGATCGTGGAAGGCATAATTTAGATTTTTTTTATGTAAGGGAATGAATTGGGGTTCTCTACACATGTTTCTTGCCATGTGGTGGAAAAAGCAGGTGTAAACTAAGAGTGGTAGTGTTTGCTTAACAGTAAACATTCCTGCAAATACATCTTTGGGCATAGATAACATCTCAGCAACCTTAAAGAGAAAGCTTGAACAAAAGAAGAGTGTTCCTAAAGAAATGGATTATGAAGAGTGCATCCTTAAAAGCACAGGACAAGTTGGACAATATAAAAGTCTAAGATGTCTTTGAAATGTGGTACAGGATTTTTCAGTTGCATTTTTTTCTTATGAGTCAGAATGTACAAGAAGAAAGGACAAATATTGAGGTCTGAATTCAGTTTCGGTGAATCCTTAACTACTTATATTACAGACAGTAGAAAACTACATTTGTCTAGGATTTTTTTTATGTGGAAGACTCCCTGGAGAACTGGTGAGATGCATTTGAACAGAGATTTTATTATATTCTTTTGCATAAGCTGTTTATTTTGATTAAAATTGTGATCTGGATGGTTTGGGATAACAGAAAACAAGATTTGCATTTTCTCTAATGAGCGAATTTCTCTTCAAAAGGAACCTTGTCTCCAAGGGGCTCAGGAGGAAAACTCTTTCCTCTGTTGCAGGTAGCAAAGGTGAAAATATTAAAATGTTAATAATTTGAGCAATGATTATCAATTGCTCTTCAGCAGTACACCATCACAGATTATAGATTACTTCCTTTGCTATGAAAATTATAGTACAATTAGAATGTCTGGTAGAAATTGTCAGATTTCAGGCCCAGAATTGCACAGAAGATGCTTTTCTGTTTGGCAATCAAGCTGTACCACTCAAGTATTCGCTACTGATCTTTAAGATAACCACACCAACTGGTGGAAAAAAATCTGTCATTCTTGTTAAGCATGAAGAGCCCAAACCTCTGACTATGCAAAAGATGGCTATTGTGAGATTATGCTGAGGACATATGACTTACTTAATGTAGTCTTGATATCTTCTGTTGGCCAGTGTTGAGAGAGTTTTGTTGGTCTTGATGTGAGTTTCTCTGGCCCAGCATGACTGCTCTCTAGCTTTTCACATTGATGTGCTCTGACTGGGATTTTGCCCACACAGGTGGTCTAAATTCTATTGGTGCTATTTAGCACCAGATTATGTTTTTTGCCCCAACTATCAGATTGAGATATGAACAGTTAATTCTTGAGTTTTAGGATTTGTTTTGTTTCTTTAATGCTGAACTAGTATTTTAGAGTAAGAAAGGAAGAAATAGTTTGTATAGTCAGAAATTAATTTTTAACATCTAAGGAAGAATGTAAATGCTTCCCAGTAGACAGGGATGGGTTTTGCCATACCTGTGCACTCCTTTCTTCACATCTGCTTTCTGGTGTTTTTGTAATAAATAGGATGAAGAAGGGAAGTGCAGGAAAAAAAACTTTCAGTTTAATTTTTCTGTGATAGTCTGCTTTTTATCCTAAACCATGTCTGTGCTGTGAAAAATAGTTACAATATTGCAGGCAGACAAGATCATAATTCAGGTGTAAATGAGGCGATTTCACTACAGGTTGAAGATTAGAATTCATTTAAGATTAATTTGGAAACAGTTTTAAGAAAAATGCATCAGGGAAATTAAGAAAATGGTTTCAGTTTTACCTCTCTGAAATGTCTGGTTGATCTGAGACTGGTGCATTTTTTTTTCTTTTTTCTCCTGTGTTAGTAACTTACACATATATAAAAAAATAAATGAGCAGGTTTTGCACATTTTTCAATTCAGTGTTTACTTATACGTATTGAAAGACTGTTTCTGTGACTCTTGAAGAAATAAGAATTCCAAAACTCCATAATGGGAGCCATGTTATGGGAGCTTCATAATTTGAAAAGGGATGGGGGGAATAATATGAAGTCTGCATTGAATTCCATGGTTTGGGAGTCTTATTCAGTTAAAAACAAAATGGTTGCACATCAGATCGTAAACTTTGTAATTTCTTGGGTGTTTTTAAAGACCAGGTGGCATTGTATAGTTCAAAACTTTTCAGATCATATTTGTAAACAGAGAAATTGATTTAGATCAGGACCTATCTTGTCCATATGATATAGAGAGATAAATATCTCTAGGTGAAAAATTGTTGTAAGTCCTGTTGTTCAGAGTCAGTATGTATCAAGAATAAGCCTGATGAAAAGCCCTAGTCCATATGCTTTCTTTAGAAGAAATTATAGGAATGAAAAGAAAAAAAATCCACCATTAATAACAGTTGTACTAATCGGTGCTTCTGCAGTCTGTAATTTGAAACTTCAGTTGTTCCTTTGTTTGTTTGTCCAGCATAAGAGAGAGACTAATACGGAAGGATAAAAGGAACAAGGTTAAGTTACTGTATTTCTCTGTAGAACTTCCTCTAAAATGCCATTTCTGTGTCAGGAAAGGATATACTTTTCCTATGGGTCTCTTAAATAGACACTAGACAATTATACAGCAAAAAATGTTCATTGATTGAAGCCCACTTTCTGGATAGCAAATTGCTAATAAGTTTATGTACTCATTAGCTATTCTAACTTGAGTTTTAGTTAGTAAGTTCAAGTTACTTTTGATAATGTATTCGAATGTATAGTTCATTCATGTTAATGGCAAGCTGTGGTTTCATATTGAAATTTCTTATGTTCCTGGGTCTGTTTGTGGAGGTCTGTGATGTTTCAAAGGCTTTTTTTCTCCGCTATATTTTACTCATGCTTTTTTATATTATATCTGGATTTATTCACTTCAGCTGCAGGATGAGGATTATGACCAGAGTTTGTTAAAATATACACAGTTTATTAAACATAAAAATACTATGAAACATCTCCAGGGTTAGTTTTATTTTACACTCTTGCATATTGGGAAATTAAATTGTAGATTTTACAAATTGCAAGTTATTAGGATGTTTGAGTCGCCAAATTCTAATTTGATGACAAAATATTTTTAAATTAATTTTAAAATATTGATTGCAAGATTAATAATAACAAGCTGTAACTTTATGTTGGAGAAAAACATTTCTGTGATATGGCAAGCATAGGTATGTGCAACAGACAAGCAGTTTTATCAAAACGTGTGTTTCTTCTCAAATGCTGCCCATATATATTGACTGGCAGAAGTTGGCACAGCTTCTTTTTTCCCCTGGGAGTATGAAAGAGATGGAGTTTTCAGTTTATACAAGTTAAGCATCACTCTGCTTTTTATATATTAGTGAGAAAGAAAAATTGTGAAGCTGACTTGCAGTATATATACTTCCTTATGGAAGCTGACTGCCGTTTATCTCAATTATTCAGTGTTCAGGTCAACATGCTTGTTGGGCAAATGTTCTTTTCTTTCATTTTGTGAGTGTGAGAAGCAAGACCTTTCTGCAGATAGGGCATTGTTCTCCATATCCATTAACAGATGTCAGCACATGCTTCAGGCAGGGTTAGCAAATACCACTCACAGAATCACGTTCCCTCAAGCCTGATAGACTCTGTATTCTGGGTTAGACACATGGTCAACACATGTTGCTAGAGTTGAGTTCAGAGACTTCAGTAGTATTCCTACCTGTGGGTTTTTATTTTATTAATTGTATTTTTTTTAAAGAATGTAAACTCTTAAAATGTTTTCTCCCAAATGTGACTGATAGTAGAGTACGTGTCAGCACAGCAGAGCTCAGATAAAACTTGTTTGCTTTTTTAAGAAAGGTATATAAACAAATGAATCAGCAAACTGCCATTTTTCTGATATAGGCAAGAGGTGGCTGAGATAGGTTTTGTTTTTCAGGCAAAATCATGGAATAAAAGATGAAACTGACATCATGTATGTTGTTAGTGCCTAAAGCAGACAAATGTAGAGTCATGTATGCAGGATATTGATGACCAGAATTAAAAATATGTGAGCAGTAATTACCAGATCTCCTCATTCCACCTCAGATAAAGCAGGATAAATGTTGCTGGTGAACTCCAGAGTAGTACTAAAGTGATCACAAGTAATGAGCTCGTGTCCATAAATCAATTTAACAAAGATTGGCTTCAAGCCAAATATTTTAGATTCAAAGTGTGATTAGAAGCTCCAGACATAAATCTCTGGCTGCCCTTAGTCTCTTTTTGGATGTGATACCTTTCAGCTAGTGTTACTAGGCTTCAACACTGAAGTTTGTCCTCTAAATCTGAGTGAGGCCTTTGACAGAACAGTAGCTCTTCTTTTACATTTGCCTTCCTTCTCTCTTCATCCATCTTTGCAAGTTAAATGCCCAGAGCAATGGAAAACAAATAGTCAGGTAGAGACCATAGGCAGGGGGTTTAAAGCTACCAGAGTTGGGACAGCTGGGAAATGAGAGACTGACCTCATTGAGAACATGTTGCACCCCTGTCCTAGGGTGACTATGATACCTGTATCCCCACATCGTCTGTTCTGTGTTCTGTGCCTTTAAGACTGGTTCTGAGAGTGAGCAGGGAAAGAAGAAGTGCGCAGTTTGTTTTGAAAAACAGTGTTCACTCCTCAGGATCTTTTCTCGTCCTTGGTACTGTGTGGGTTTTTTTTTTTTCTTTCATCGGATGCACGGACAGCAGCCAGAGAGAGGGGTTTTTTTCCTTCCCTTTTTGTTAGTCTAGCTAGCTGAGGCAAAGAAGCTTTCCTGGACTGTTTTTCCTTTTTTTCTTGGGACTGTTTAAATCTGCTCTGGACTGAAAAAACCCAGAGGAGCACTGGGATCTTGCACCCGTGGCCCACCGCGCCTGGACAAGTCATTTTCCAGCACCGAAGGGACTGGGACTGATAAACTCCTGACACAGACTCTCAGTTTTGCCATCTCTCTTTGGAGCGGTGAGAGGTTTTATTGTTTCATATTATTATTCATTCTTTATACTTGTGGGCATTTTGTTTGTTAAAAAATAGTTTTTTCCACTTTTCTCTGAGGGAGTTCTCTTCCTGGACCAGCTGGGGGTAGGTGTAGGAGCATCCGTGGACGGCAGGGAGAGGGAACTCTGCCAACTTGAGACATTCTAGAACATGTGGTTTTATTGCAAGGGTTGTGGGTAAAAAGGGCCTTGCCTTCAGCCACCAGCCTCGGCTGAAGGGAAGTCCCAAAGAGTGAGGGAGAGAGAGAACAAGAGGGTAAGAGGTAAGAGGGGAGAAAGCAAGAGAGCCAGAGAGAGGTGGCAGGGGTTGAAGCGCAAGGGCAAGAGAGCTAGAGAGAGAGCATCAGAGAGGAGAGTCAGAGAGCGAGGTCTTTGTTACAATACATTATATCTCCTTTTGTTGAACATTCTAATTTACACTAACCAACCAGTACATGACACAAAACCCTATAGAATCTACATATAGCCTATAAGAACTACTACATTACCATACTGTGTTATATTTTAAACTCTAAAAACTACTCTTTAGACTATTCTCTTTTGCTACATTGACCTTTGGATTCCTTAGCCAGCAGAAGGGTATTGTTCAATCAAGAGGGATTCTCCTTCAGCTGGCTAGACTATTGTTTTCAGGTTACATAGTAACTAAGGCTCAGTATCCTACAACTCAAAGCAAGCTTTCATTTCTATTTCGATTATAGGTTTCATATTTTCAGAATCTTTTGCTAAGCAATCATATTGGTAAGGTTTCCCTGATTCATCTTCCCCAACAGGTAGGGGCTGTTTGGATTTGCTTTCCAGAGGAACATCATTCGGAGGGTTCCTCCAAAATTTGCCCTAAACCAGGACAACCCCATTATAACCCTTATCATCAACAACATGACTGTTGTTTCTCCCCAGATGCAATGAGTTCTTCACAAGTTGCAGCCAAAGAGAAATTCTTAGAGATGAGGTGGAAGTCACGTGTGCCAGCTTTGAAGGAATTTTACAAAAGCAGAGTCTGAGGAAACAGTTTTAATAAACCGCATGAAGAATGTCCAGCTCTTTGATCAGGAGATGCAGAATGATGTGAAATTAAGTGGGTGAGGCTGCTCCAGTACTTGAGAATCTCTGGAGTACTCAGATTTATAGGTGGGAAATAAATGTTGATTTGTTAATTCTCTTCCTCATACCTACTCATGGAAGAGCAATTAGTTTCTACCTTTTAATGTTTGCATTATCACTGAACATCTATCTTTCTGCAGTGATAGCTATAAAAGAGTCCATACAGGACCCCACTCTACAAATATAATTATGAGTGTAAGGGGAAATTATTAACCATAAGTGGACTAAACACATTTCTGCAGAATTTATTTCTCAAAGAACCCTTAAATCATGGAAATAAATAGAATATGTATCTGTACTTTAAAATAATTGTCACTGTTCACTGTATGATGCAACTGAAATTTTCATTAACCAATAGAACCAGAAAAAAGGTATTTCAGGTCTCTCAGGTTAATGGAATTAACACAAGATGTATCTTTCAAAGAATTTTTACATTTTAAATAGGACATTTCCCTTTCTCATTAAAACCTATTCCTTTCCTTCTGTGTTTTGCAGTCTTTTTTTTGCCATGGTTCTAAGACTCCTGGATATAGGCTTTCTTTGTTTTGCAAACAACATTTCAGCCAAGGCACTTTAGGATATTTTCAACAATCAGGCCTTATTAAATAGAAAAAAAATAATAGAATTTTTTTTTCCATCCAGTAGCCTAAAGACTTTTGTCATACTGGTTTTGAGGAGGCTTCTTGGTTCTGGAAATTGAGAGAATTAAAAGTGGTCACCTACAACATAGCCATAAACTTCAACAGTAAGTGAAAAACCAAGTTTGAGAAAGTGAAGCTTGATTTTACCAGTGTTGTGAACCTTGGCCTGGCTTATTTAAGAAGATTCCAGTTCAATTGCTGATGTGGAAGTAGGTGCTTCTGACATTTCAAAAGGTCTAGTTTTTAATCAGCACAGACTAAAAATAATTTTTGTGAATTTAGTACTTTTTGTAGTATTTCTTTAGTTCTGGCCAAACATTCAATGACTTCTCTGAGTTACTCAGTGCTGAACAAGTTCTTTTCTTTAAAAACCTGAATGCTAGGGCGAACTGATTTGTTTCATGTTTTTTCCCATGTTCTAGTCCCTATAGTAAATCACTTGTTTTTCTCCATTAAATAGGCAGCATGAAGTGCCAGGTACAATGGTAGCTGATGAGAACCCTGTTCTTTAGCAAGAAAAAAACCCAGCCTTACGTCAGGAAGGAACAATGTCTCTCTTGTACTGTTGGCTGGTAAGAAGGGATAAAGGAAGGAGATTCTGTAGGGAGACAAGGCACATAAACGTGATGCTTTTTCTCATGAAGTCCATCTTAATGCAGCTCCCTTCTTTCTGATTTTTTGCTTTTGGACCCACCCAAGTAATGTGAAAAAACTCCCAGATGAGAGAGACATAACAAGATTAAAAGGGGAAGGTGGATCTCCCACAGATGCCTGTGAAGTGAAATGCAGGGAGATCACTTGTCTCTTTCAAGCAATGTGAGAGACGCTTGCAGCCAGTTGTGAAACAGTAATCTGAGGTCTGATGAACTCTTTTAAGTGCAGGAGCCTGATTCTGCTCAGCTGTGTAATTATGATGGAAGGGAGCCAGATGAAGGCAGGGACCTGGGTGCAACATTTTGGGTGGCTTGTTCTGGCAGAGTGGATGGGAGAGTAGAAGGAAGGGTGCAAATAATAAGTTTCTCTGCCTGATTGATAATGAACTAGTAATAAGTGGCCTTAATATAGTAATAAGTTTCCCATGGAAGCCTGCTGATTGCTGAGAAGCTTTAGCCTAGTGCATCTGACCACGTGTTATTTTGATCAGCTGTAGCACAGCAAAGCTGTGTAATTATCATAATCTAACAATTAGCCTGGCATCCTTTCCCAGTATTTAATTACTCCAATAAATGCTAATTAAATAGAGGACTTAATGACAAGAGAATAAGTTTCTTTCTGCATTGTGTATTTAGCTTGCAGTCTTTTCTAGGCATAATTTTGAATACTGTTTATTGAACAACAGACTTGATTTTGCATCTTACATGGTGTTTTTTCACGGTGTCTTGAACTTGTTCTAACTTGTGAAACTGTAACCTGAGGACTGAAAGGTCATGGACTCCTTCTTTTTATTAGAAGGTTTTTTTGTTTGCTTGCTCAGGGTAGCAATATCCTGCTAGTGATCTAAAATGTCAATGGCTTGCTACTGTTAGCAAACACACTTCTCTTAGCATCTGGAAAATGTTGAATTTTCTTTTGGTTTGAATAGGGCCAAAATTAAAATAGCTCTTTGATTGCTTCATTGTTTGTGCATCAGAATCATTGTTGATGTCAGCAGAGCTATGGGAACAGAGTTTATGAAACGTTGTGACAACACCAGTAAAAAGAGCAGAAAAGCATTAAAGAGGTTATTTTTCCATAGCACAGAAATAGCATGTTTAAAATTATCTGCAGTAAAATGGTACACATAATCCCACAATCCCTCAGATAATTAACGACCACAAGATTTCCTCTATCACACTTGAAGCTGTTAAGTTGGTTGAAATGAGGGGGCTTGAAGTGTGTAAAAGAATAACAAGGCACAAGTTATGCTGCTATGTTCCAGTCACAGCATGTGAGCAGAAGTTGGAATAGTACTAATGCACTACACTTGCCATCTAAACACAGACAAAAGCTATGGGCAAACTCAATGCTGTGGAATGGTGAATAACTACATCATGACATCCTGAGAGCAACTAAAATGTTGTCCTTTTAAATGATTTTAACAGTTTCCAGAAAATGTTTGAGTTTTGTGTATTGTGTGTGCAAATAACTACCAAAACTCACCTCTCTGTTAATAATAATTCAAGCAAATAGTTTCATAACCAGTTGTCCAAAAATTTTCAATCTGTTTCTATATTTTTCCAGTTCAAGCTTTTTCTGTGCCTAGAGCATTTGTAAGAGGTGTTTCTGTTGTCTAATAACATTTAACCTACTGGAGATTCAGCCTTTGTTTAGATACCTATGGGATCTTCTCACCTGGCCTGCTTTTTTCATGCTATTTGTAGGAATGGACTTTTCTCTGAAACCTCACAGTCTCCATTAAATTTAATTAAAAAGTGGCTTAGCCTCCATGAAAGTAAAAAAGGAGTTGAGTGACCAGCATTTGTAGAGGTATGCATGTGTTGCTCACAGAAGCCTTTTTTCCTTAGGAAACATAACAAGTAATGTTTTGTTGTGCTGATCTGAAGAATTGTGAGTAACTGTAGTTTGTATTTATCCCAAGAATGAATCAGTTGGGTGAATTTTGTTGATGTTGTTTTACATTTCAGGTTATCATTTAAGAAAAAGGTGACAGGGTGAGGCATTTGGCAGTGGCACTGTCCCACTGCACGTTGGTGTTAACAGGCTGTGCAGGCTCAGGCATCAGAATTTGCATCTGATCACTTCCAATACCTGACTGAAGACAAGAATTTCATAATTTGTTGTCAGAGCAGTTATTTGGAGTCTTTTCTGGTTCACGGTGAAGCCTTGCTTCATGCATTTGACAGAACAGATTCCAAATAAAGAAAGGTTGACACAGTAAAAGGCAAATTTTCCAGTACACTTATCTTGAAGTAGAGCATCTGGTGTGTCAATTTTACAGGAAGGGCAATAGAATATCACTAACAGGATTTGTAGGGGAAGTAACAACCAGAAGCTATTGAAATTTTTTATCTATCTAAGTGAACAATTAGTGTTATTTGTGCTGTTCTCAAACTGGATTTTTGTAGTGTTTATTCCAAGAAAGAAAGAAAGATAGAGAGAAACCAAACAAAATTGTTATTATGTTTTAAATATTGGTTTAAATAAATTGTCACTTTTTTCAGTGACCAGAAAAGTTACTAAGTTCAAGATGAGTCACTTAGGCTTCAGAACTTAAAATTATGAAGAGAAACATTCATACAGACCAGGTACTTTCCCTTTGTTAATGGATAAACAGAATACCTTATTTACAAAATATTTTGCTAGTCTTGTTTTTCTGTGGTTAAAATAACCATGAAGTTCTCTCTCTGCATCCCGAATACATGGATATTTCATCAGTGGCATTTTAGCACAGAAATATTCCTCTGACAGGCTTTAGTGGAAGCGGTGTCAAGTTTGGTGTAGGAAGCTGGTGTTTGTTGGTTATGGAAATATTTAGGTGTAGAAACTAAACTATCTGTCCTCAAAATGGCTTTTACAATGCTACTGCCTAATAGCTGGCTTTGTAGTATTCAACTTCCCAAGACACTCTTTAAATGTCACCAGACAAAAACCAAGGGTTAATTATGTTTGAAGAATAGCAGTGTTTTGCTGTTTGTAAGCTAGAGTGCAAAAAGGTGTGTAGATTCTGTCAGATTTTTGGAGAAGCGTTTTTGGTTAGTTTCTACCACAACCCTATGTTCGGTTACACGAAATCTAGATAGAGCTGGTTTCTTCCTAGATTAAAGATCCTGTTAACCACATGGTTCCAAAAGGTGTGGGAGTCTGGGTAAGGACCTGTCAGAACAGGATGAAGACCTAATTGGGAAAAAAGAAAGTACAGCAGTAACATACTAGCAAGTTTTCTGTTTGGAATGGGACTGTAAAAAGGGATAGGACATCTGCTATTCTTGTTGTATCTGCAAATATGTCTGTTAATGGACTCCGTCTTCCCTTTAGATGTTTCACTCCTCAGTGTATGTTGATGGCTAAATGTTGATCAGTGCTTTAATTTGGAATAAACCTTTTGTTTCACTCTAATACCTGACATTACCCTACTAAGTAAGAGGTTTTCAGCTTGTAAGTGTTAAGTGTGTAAGTGTTAAGTGTGTAAGTGTTAAGTGTAAAATGTGGTTTTAAATTCTTGGAAGTGAGTTTGTGAAGTGTTTCCTTTAATAGCTTTGAGGACTGAGCTGATGAATTTTTTTGTGAGCTACTTGTGGCCAACCCTTCTTTTCTGTTCCGATTAGAAGATTTTACCTTTCCTGTTTGAGGATGTAAATACAACATGCTACTTGTAACTGGAAAAATACGAACGTCTCAGTTCATTCTAACAGAAACATTGGAGATGTTGTAGCCTCTTTTGAAAACATAAAATTAGTTCTGCATCTCTTTAGCATACCTGATGACTTCTTCAGGATATTGCAAGACAGGAAATAAATACCTGCTCTCTGATTCGTTGTTGGTTAATAACCTGGAGTAAAGAGACTTCACTCACAGCTGCATGGTAAAATACCTTGGTATGCATTTTCCCTGGAGGAGATTCACTCTTGTGCCAACAATATTGGCTAAAGGCCAGTTTAGATCACTTTAAATATGCACAATCTCCTTTCCTTTTTAGACTCATAAATGTAAATGCTTCCTACCTATGGCAGATGACTGATGAATGAAACCGTTGAGAAAACAGGGGAACAGGAAGGAAAAGACAGTGTGATGAAAAGGACTTGGTTGTGTGCTTCATACTCAGATCTGCTTTGCAGGCAGCACTTCAGAGTCTGGCATGTGCTGGTTGAATGAAAACAACTGTTTCAACACTTAGGGAAGAAGAAATAAGCAGGAATCTGCTAAAATACTAGTGATCAAAGAGGATGGTTACATTGTAGTTTTGTTTATTTAACAAGAATACAGAGGGAAACTTTGCCAAAAGGGAGTCAGCTGAGGTTTGATTTTTCTTTTTCTGCA
Organism: Trochalopteron elliotii; assembly: GCA_024734555.1. Lineage (NCBI taxonomy): Eukaryota > Metazoa > Chordata > Aves > Passeriformes > Leiothrichidae > Trochalopteron > Trochalopteron elliotii. Next base: position 1,981,269 of record JANPWX010019886.1, read on the forward strand.
CCATCTCACTGGTGCAGATTACAAGTTTGATTCCATTGCTAAATTGGAATTAAGGTGTGATCACACATTTAGCTGTCTGTCTCCTTGTACTTATCATCACCATTATCATAGGCTGTGCAGTTGGATTCTTCTCTTGAAATTTAGCTATTTGCAGTACAAACATTGTCTGGAAAGTGTCTCTCTGGACTCTGCTTTTGGTTAAAGGAGAGAATTAGCTGCTTGTGGAAGTGTGATCCATCTCATTACAATGTACTAAAGAGGCTGGATGAATTGAACATCAGAAGTTCCTATTGCTCTCCATTGACTTTTAAAATACTGTAGAAAAGCAGTTGACATAAGGTTATTTGTGTTGCAAAAGTCTGGTAGAGAGGTCCAGTCTGATCTTGAATGTACTACAGAAGTATAATTCTGGAGGTATATAGTTTGCATCACAAAACTGTAATTGGGCATTATGGTGAAGGCACAGGTTGATAAAAGAGGTAACCTTGAGAATCTCTTGAGAAAACTGAATTGTTTATTACCTAAGTGGTTAAAAAAACCACAAAACTGTCCACACACAAACACACTTTATATATAAGTATGTATCAATTGTTTTACTTACTATAACTGTACTTGAAAAAAATAAATATAGATATTATTGCCTGAATGCATCTTTTCTATTTGTATCTTACACTCTTATTACCTGTAAGAAAAACATACTGTTAACTGATTCAGAAAACAGATGCCAATTTGAAAACAATAAATTTTCGCAAATGTGTTAAGACATTATCTGTTCAGATGATAGATTTTGAAAGCACTACAGTACAAAACTATGTATCCTGACCAACAATTTTGACAAATGTAAATTCTTCTGGAAGAACTGTGGCTCAAAAAGGCTTTTCTGCTTTTACAGAGTAGAAGCGTGAGGCTGTGCACTGGCTGAATTATACAGATCTATCATGCTTTGATGGGTATTCAGTTTTTCCCCTTTAAAAAGCTATTTTATTGAAGTTAAATTATTGTAGGGATATGAAAAGGTGTAGTTTGCTCTGAATTTATCCTTTGAGGGCCAGCAAATCATTGCTTTTCCTCTGAAATTAGATAGAAAGATCCAGATGGCAGATTTCAAGCCCATCAGGTGTTTAAAATATGCCCCTCAGCTAAAAAGAAGTATTATAGTTAAATCTGTCATGGCCTTTTTATTGCTCTGTGGTACACTTGACAACTGCAGCTGTGAAAGAGAGAAGCTACAAGTAGCCCAGTCAGACTGAAGTGGAGTAGGTCAGTGGTTGGTTTCTTTAGCTGCCCCAGGGAGTTTAATGAACACACAGACCTGTTTTATGGAATCGTTAAATCTATCACGGTAGAAACTCCCATGAAGGCAGTGAATTTGTCCCCATAGTTTCTTCCAGACACTATGGCAGGCATTAGAAAAGTAATGTCAGTGAAACAGGCAGGGGAGAAACAAGGAAATCCTCCCCCTCCCCTAACAAACAAGAATCTCACATCTCCAAGGAGTCATCAGTAATAATAACAGCAATAATAAAATGCATCTGGGCTGGTGCCTTGCACTGCATTTCTCAGCTGGCACTCATTCAGATTTGTCACATTAAGCTGAGTGCTGATAATTTGTATCCCAAATCCTTTTATCTGAACAGAGCAATGTCTTCAGTGTGTACTTTTGGCAAAGAAGTAGCACTGCTTTTCAAATCACTTTAAAAAGCAATACAGACTTTTCTTTGCATTTTGACAAACTGTTGCTTATTATGATGAAAGACTAACCTGTTTGTATTCTTGTAGTAACTATAAGTACTCACAGTCAAATCAGCTTTCAGCACAGGGGTGATTACTGCGTGATTCAGAGAAAACGATATGTTTGGGTTATTTATTTGCATGCATATGCAGATGTTTCTATAGACACTGATTTGGGAAGGCTGATACAGTTTTGGCTTCTTTGCTGCTTTTTATTTCTTTCTTCAGTTAAAAAAAACAACCCAACCATATAAGACAGTTTCTTTGTTTATTATTCAATAAACCATAGGGAAAGATAGCCTATAACTGGGTGGGTGATTGCAACAGACTTATATTTTAAAAGAACAGAGCAAAACCTTTATCCAAAAGGCTGTATGATCATGTTCCTGCATAATAAGTCTCTGATAGCTCTGGTGAATTGTAAGGGTCATTTCTGAGAGTGAATGTGCATGGCTGGAGTGAAATGAAGTGCCATTAGTGATGCCCTTTCATAGGAGAATGTCAGCCTGCAACAAGGTCATCCTGAGACAACTGTGCTTACGTTTGAACTCTTCTGTGATTTCAGATTCCAGCGAGGTGACTACCACATCGATGTCTGCATCAATGACTATCTGGATGTGTTCTGCCCTCACTATGAAGACTCAGTGCCGGAAGATAAGACAGAGCGCTATGTTCTGTACATGGTGAACTTTGATGGCTACAGCTCCTGTGATCACACTTCCAAAGGGTTCAAGAGGTGGGAGTGTAATCGGCCACATTCTCCAAATGGACCATTGAAGTTCTCGGAAAAGTTCCAGCTCTTCACGCCCTTCTCACTGGGATTTGAGTTCAGGCCAGGCCGGGAGTATTTCTATATCTGTGAGTACAGAGAGATTTACCATTGTTGCACAGCAGGTATAAGAAACATGGCTAATTTTTCACCTATACTCTGTGAAAATACAGAGGGACAAATGATATATAATGCAGATGACTTACAGTGAACACAGGGTTAAATTATCCCCAGATACATTAGCTAGGAATCTAGCTAGTGAAAATGACGTTAAATTGTATCTTCTTCTCTCACATGACATAGCATGCCAGCATCACCAAACCACAGCTGACTTTTAAACCAAAATGCGCCATTACATTTATTGCAGTGCTCTGAGGTGGGGCAAGAAGGGAAGGATAGAAATTGTCCCCAGATATGAGGAAAAATAATTAATCCTTTGTATGTGGAATACCTCGATTTTCTTACTTGCTTAAATGAAATACTCTCTGTATTATTTATTACCCAAGGAAAGTGAGGTCTGTATAGTGCTTAAGTGATAATATGCTGCTGATGTCAGTAGCCCAGTGGTGTTTAAAACTGTAATTTCACAGGCTAAATAATCCTAGTATTTAGCCAAGTGGCTTCTTTCTTCTACCCTCCTTCCCCCCACAACATTTTCATGGGTGAGCTGTTTCTGTCAGCATGGCAGTGGGAGTGCTTGGGAGCAGGAAGCAAGCAGGTGAGGAGATCTGCTCCAGGCATTCAGACAAGATGCAGAAGACATCATGTGAGTCTAAGGAAGTGAAAACACCAAGAGGTTAAAACCCAGTGGGTTAAGTCATATAATTTCAACAATCTCATGTGTTTAGTACTCTCAACAAAGATCTTATTTCATCAACTCGTTTTGTACCTGTATCTTTAACTCCTAACAAGTTTTGACTGCTCCAGCTTTATTTTTTTTCCCAGTTTTTAGTTTTAGACAACAGAGTTGAAAGCTTTAGATAGACTGCGAATCCAAATAAATATTGCTTTCATATGTGTAGCTGGCCTTTCTACTGTGAAACAGTCATTCCACCGCATTTCACCAGAGAAACTGAGTACATATGATCCCTGTTTTCAGCCTCATTTCTTCAACAATGAGATTTTTGTTTTTCCTTCCATAATCTACAGGGAAATAGCAGTCTTAGTGGATAGTTTCCCATTAATTTCTTTTTCTTCTATCAAGCAAAAACCTCTAGTGAGTAGTGCTTTTTCATCAGAAAAACTGTGTCTTGTTCTTGTGCTGAAACACAATAATAAAAATAATACTAAAAATGATGCTTTAAATAATGTTATTTAAAACTGGAGTTTGATAAGAGAAATAGTATAAAGATATCAGAGTTAAGTAGATAATGTTCAGGGATTAACTAATCTGTGTTGTGTAGGCCCAGTCCTACTTGTGTCACTTTGGCAAGAGTTCCATGTAATTCAAAATTCTGATATCAGGCTCCCTTGGAACAATGTATTTTTTTTTGTGCACTTTTGTTTTGGTTTTTTAGTTTTTTTAAAATTCAGTTCCAGGGCATCATCAGTCAAATATGCAGGAATAGTTGAGCTAAGGAATGTAGTCTATCATCACAAGGTGCAATAAAATGTAGAACTGAAATGGCATAAGTAGCTGCAAGCCTGAAAAAAAAAAATTGGTTTTCTAAATTTTTTAAAAAGAAAAAAAGATAAATGTTTAATAAAGATGAAAACCAAAGATGAAAGTGAAGGAAAAAAAAAAGCAGAGAAATCTCAGCTTGGGCTGTCTAATAGCTTCATTGTTAGAACATACAAAATCCATTGAACTCTCAAGCAAGATATTGTAATTTAAATACATCCAGGTTGCTTATGCCTGGTTTTCCTCATTTGTGCTCAAATTCAATATGTCACTAAAAATCATATAACTTTCATTTAAAATTCTATAACATTCATTTAGCTGTCAAGGTCTCCCTTCAAAATAACTGTTCTGAAGAACTTCAAAATTTGAAGAGCTTTATGATATTCAATTGCATTCATATGGAATTATTTTTTTAAATGAGAGGTAAAATAGCAAAAAAAAAAAAAGCTAAGAGATGTAAAGTATTAGTTTAAGCTAATCTTAGTTGAAATTGAATTTTTAGTCACACTTTAGTGACACAAAAGCTTTTTTTTTTCTGTAGTTTAAGTATTTTTTTTCCTTCATCCTTTGCTTTGCTGAGGGCATTAACAAGGGCATTGACACTGCAGAAATTTCAGAGAAGCACTGTACAATAAGTTAACAATAATATGCAGACTTTCTCAGGGCATGGTTGTCCATTCTGGAATGTTTTTCTTTTAGTCTATGCTGAAGAAAGAAGATGGTGAAATGTTGTTTCCTGTTTTCTCATCAAAATTGTAAGCAGGTGCTAGTTCAGGCTGTGGAGACCACTTTTGTTACCTTTCTGCATCTGCATGTTAAAGAAATTACTGTTTTGCCATGAAAAGTTTCCTTTGCTCAGCAGATCTGAAACCTTTGCCCTCTCTACAGGAGAGAGGGAAAACTAACTATATGGGGTGAGTCTGGCGTGTTCTGTTAAAGGGTTACAAAATATGCTGTGTAGTCTAGACCTCTGAAAAGACAGATATTACGTGGTTGGTTAGCTTAATTACTGTCTGGTGCTTTGTCAAAAATCTTCACAGTTTACCTTTTAAGGATGTGGCTTGCTTCTCTTGCTCCCATTATTTTCAGAGAATGATATAATTTGTGAACAATCACTTCTCTGTGTCTGAACTGTTCATTTGGAAAATACTACCATTCTTTGTTATGCCATTGCCTTCACATATTGCTCAGATGAACTTGGATCTCCATTCTTTGCATGTTCTTTCTAGGATAATGCAAGGGAAAAATCTTGTCCATTTGATATCAAATTTACATTGAGCAAGTGAATTCATTCACTTGTTCAATGACTGAATTCAACATTACAGTCATGCAATCAAAAGTACTGATTGAGTTTGCTTTTGAAAGAAGAAAATGTTATTAAATATTTACAGAGAAATTAACTTTTATTTAATTAGGGTGTGTACAGTGTGGGGCTGGGGAAAGCAAATAATAGATCATGACCTGAAGTCTCAGTTTTTACTTAGTTCTTATCAGGAGCTCATCTCAGGTTAGTGTATGCCAGTCTGAAAACAAACAAAATAGTATTACTACTGACACAGAAGCAAATGAAATATAGAGAAAGCAGAAACAAAATAGTGTCATGACAGTGATTTTAATACTCTTTGGAAGAGAACATAAGTTTCAGTGTTCAGGTTAAGGTGAGGTACTGTGCAAGGTGAGATGAACTCAAAAGCTAGGAAGAGAAAAACCCTAAAATGTATGATGTTACATAATTATATATTTCAAAATGATAATACAATTTCCATTATTTTAACTTAGTTACAGATAATTTATCAATGTGTTAAGTAAAGGTATAAGTGGCATTTTGGCAAGTATATATCAGGGCTGTTGCAATAAAAAGGAGGAGGATGTGTCTAGAAGAAGACTAGTACAGATTTCTGTAGAGTCCTGACCTCAGTTGCCAAACCAAGCTGTTTTGTTGATTTAAGCTAGAGCTTAAAAGCTGTTATTTTCTTGAAAGCACCAGTGTAGTGTTGAAAGTTATACTAATATTAGGGTGTGATACATGATTTTCTCTGAGTCATCAGTCCAGTTATTTCAGAGAAGAACTCAGTAATTTGTCCTTATCTACAGATAAAATATCTATGTTATTTCTTATCACATCCTCCAAGATTTTATGTATATTGTTTATTTAGTCATTTGATCGTGAATATTTTCATTTATATATGCCTATACCTTTTTCCTAGAATGACAAATTAGGTTTGCTCTTATTCAAAGTTCTCTTGCTTCTCTTCTGTTCTCCACAAGATTCTGATGATTTTTGCTAACAGTAAGCAGGCTTTACTTTTTATATATCTAGACATAACTTGTGGGGGTTTTTCTCCATTCTTCTTGAGAAAAGAGCCTCCTTTATCTTTTAAAAATCATTTTGAAAAGTTAAAAACCTGTGATTTATTTGTATAACCTTTTTTGCTGTGGTTTCTTTCTAGTTTTATCTCTTGCGTCTCTTTCTTAGTTTATTTTGAAATGCTTATGCTGTTTTTTTGTCTCACCTTTAATGTGTCACTATCACTGTGCCTTTGTTACCACCATTTATTTTCATGAAACTTTTGATTGTCAATTGAGAAGGTTTTGGTCAGATTGTATTACCTGTGACCACATCAGGATAGTGTGCTGTTACGATTTTAATTTAATTATGGTTATAAATAATATTTTTATATTGTTCATGTGTTCATGGGTAAATTAAGAAACAGTTTAAAAAAAAAAGTTGTTGTTTCAGTTGTACATATGCTTCTTAAGAACATATAACCATCCTATTTTCCTTTTTCTAATATAAAATATATTTTCTAATATAAAATATATTCCCAAAAAAACTGGTGTTACCTGTTCCCTTGATATTTTTTGTGTTTGTGTTTTTTTCCCATTACCCTCATTTCTCTGACCTAATTCCTTCTTGTCCTGAAATTTCTGATTCTGAGATGTTTTTTATTCAAAAGATATTCCATCCTGACGGTCTTTAGCTTTTGCTTCTATAGGAAAACATGTGATTTGCATTATTCCTAATACAAAAATTGTGTCTTCTGTAAACTGGTTCCACCTCTGTTTCTGGAAGTTGTCCTCACCACATTCCAAAGACTGTGGAACTGTTTGAATCCTGCTGCTGTTTTTCTCTAATACCTGCCAGGTAGTTGAACAATCATTCTGTACACATCTCGAGGCTTCTCTGAATCTAAGGATTTTAAGGAAAAACAGTTAAAGTCTTAATACCTACACCTCTTACTTTTGCCTATTATTTAGGCAAAATTTATTTATTAATTAATTTGTATTAATAAGGTCTCTAGTTGAGTTCTTGTTCAGCCAATAGCAGTCCCTGATGACAGTTAAGGTAAACTTGCTCTCTTTACCCCCTTCTACCATGTTTTGTGAGTGGTTAAGAGTTGAGTGTTTGTGCTATTATTTTTCTTCAGTCTCTGCTACAATTCTCTATCAATTTTTCTGTGCTGTGTAATTCCACGTTTTGTGATCAGGTTGGTTTTTGACAGAGTTACTGTCTTTTTATCTCAATATGTAAGCATAATTCATGTTGTAATCATCGACTTGCCCTGTGCCTCTTCACTGCTTTCCACCTGAAATGTTTGTGGTACAACCTGTACTGAAATGCTCTTTCCGAGTGTCTTAGCCACTGAATTGCTGGGGATGGGACAGGACTTGAAACTACCAGTGCTTGCTTCTGCTGCTGGTCCTTTATGAAATTTTGATTTTTAATGAAGAATTACTGGCATAATTTTGAAGTCTTAACTCAAAAGGAAATACTGTACATATCCCTCTATAAATCAGCAGTTAGCATAGGAAGTGCAGTGTTCACTTTTCATGGAAATTAACGCAGACCCAACAATGTTACTAAGACCCTGGAAGCTTCCAGATTGCCAGTTTGGCTATTATTTTTTTAGGATTGGATTCAGTATAGCAAAAGTTAAGAAAGGTGACTTTGCAGAGGCAAGGTTGAGTAGCCTATGATACTATGTAGGAGAAAACTACTGAGAGATCTTCACTGTAATTGATTGTAACAGTTGCTATAAGAGATATTTTTCCTGTGCTCAAAAAAGAATGATATTAAACAGCTGCATAGATCTCATTGCTCTTGCTTGAGGAGCAGCAGCTTAATATTAGTGGATATCAATGTTTTGCATGAACAGGCACGACTTGCTGTAAGATGGTTATTTGATTTAGGGATCTCCATGTTTGCTAGAGGTTTAGTTCGATGTAGTGGGAGCAAGAACAGCAAGATTGTGAACTGTAATTTTGTCATATCAGAAAATATAAATGTGAATACCCCCAGAAAACTACTTCTCATTCTTTTAATCATCCTGCTATAAACCTGGAAATCTTGCTTTATCAGAACCAGTTGGTGTTGTCAGCACAGCAGTTTATGCTGCTGACTGTAGGTCTGTTGGTAGGAGGTGCTGTCAGAGGGCATATGTACACTCTCAGATTTTGAGCCTGACTTAGTAGAGGAAATTCTTGCTGGAAAAGGAGATAATTTAAAGAAAATAGTAAGACTTTTTGTGTGCAACCTGAAGAGTACGAGAATCAATCAAAGGTTGCTCTAGGCAGTTTGTCTTACAGTTTGGTTAGGTTACTTAAAATACTTACTTTTTTAGAGGAAGTCAGTTAGTGCTTTTGTTGTCATATCCCAGCTGGAATAGCTTAGTAATATTTAACTGGTATTACTCTAGAAATTACTCTTTTTTTCTTTCTTTTTTCTTTTTTTATTTTTTTTTCTAATTTAAATCATCCAGCACTTAGAATATATGGTTTCTTAATAAGCAGTCATCTTTCCACTGAGTAGTTGTATGAAAAAATCTTTCAGAAAACCTCTCTTTGGGTGTTTTTCTGTGCTCAAATCAATGACTTACATGCTCTAAAAAGCCTACTTTGGATATTTTTGTGTCTTGAATCTGTAAATACTGGGACTCAAAGTCAAAGATTTGACTTGGGACAAAGTTTAGTTTCAGAGAGCTGTGTGATCTTTAGAGGAATGAGTAAGGCAGATTGATGGTAAATCTTGTCGTACCATACTTATCTTATATCAGGGACAGTGAAGTCACTTTATTTACTCATAGGCTAAACTTCTGTTAAAAATTGTTTCTAGTTGTCAAATGGTTGACCTAAATAGCATATCATTTGCTTTGAAAGTGAAGCTGGGATTTGTCTTTCAGCAAGTGAAAAAATGCAGCCTGTCTTCACTTCAACAGGTGTTAGTTTATTCAGGTACTGCTGGTGCTTATATTTCCTCATTGTTTTTTGAAAACATGCAGATCACTTTTGGAATTCTCTCTTTGGATATCCTAGTTTTCACCAAAAACTGAAAAATTAAGGTTAACTAAAGAACGTTATTAAGAGATGCTGAGGGAATCACAAACATTTTTAGCATGTTAATTGCGCTTCCCTTTTAGATAAACATTGTTTATTGCCAGGTTCCCTATTAACCTTTCAATCTAGACCCAATCAACATAAACACTGATTCTGCTTTGACAGCAGTGGGATCAGACATGCCACTCTATTACAACTCCTGCTTTGATAGCTGGTTTACTAGAATCACTTGAGATGTTTCTGAATGAAATCAAAGCAATTGAAAGGGTTTGATAAATGTGTACTTTAAAAAATATTTTTTGTGATAACATTAGACAGACAAGAAAGGTGACCTTTAAAGGGGATTCATGCTTAGCCTAGTGTGTAGATTAAAAGACTGGTTTCTGTTAGAAAGCATCAGAAAAAGATTAAGTACTAGTCTATCTTAAAAGAAAGCTGGAATATAACCAGTGTCTAATAAATTTTGACGTTGGTTGTGTTCTTAGAATCCTCAAAGGGAACATTAAAAGCTGTTGAATAATTTGGGACTTGGGAGAAATCCATATCAGAATACGAAGAGAGAACCTATGGAAGCACTGGTCTCTATTGCCTGAGTTTTTCAAAGAGAATGAATATTTTGAGAAAGCGAGTTTAAAAAAGAAGGTTTGGATTCACATTCTTCAACAACTGAAGTGCCATTAAGGTCCTCACAGCAACAGAAAAATACAAGAGTGGCGGTTATGCCCCCTTGCATCTCTGAACATTGTCTACAGCATATTTTATAAGGTCTTCATCCTCCTGTGAACATCAGTGACGTGTTACTTTATACTGAAGTACTGATTTTGGTCATTAGAAAGGGTGAAGGAGTGACCACAGAAAGTGAACAACAGGGTATTCTTTTCTCTTTTCTTTTTGCTTTCTCATCTAAGCTGCTTGACAAAGGCCAGTTCATTTTGTAGAAAAATAAAGCATGTATTGAGTGTTGTCTGATAATCCAATCACAAGCATTAAAAGGATAAATTGGTTAGACCTTGGGTAAAAGATTTTAGGGAGCATTGGGAACTTGATGAATCTGTATGTGAGGTGCCTGCCTTAAGACAAATGGTGACTAAATGTTCCCTACTGGTAACTGTACTTCTTTACATTTTTGATTCTTGTAAAATCCCATTGCAATTTTCTTAAAAGTGAGTGTTTAAATTTTAGTGTTCCGATGGAAGTACAATTGAATGAATTGCTCACAGCTCTTTAAATCCTCATGGACCATTCATCATTCCTTACTTTAAATCAGTTTTGATGTTCAACAGCTACAACTTAACATCTCTGAGGTTACTGCACTTACTTGGTGGATGAGACTCATTGCAATGATACTTCACTGGGATGTTATGAGATTAATAAACTGAAGCCTGTGGATTCTGTGGATGAAAGGATGCACAGAAGCGAAGGGTAATATTAATAATTATCTGAGGACTTGTAGCTCTGTAACAGTGTTCTAATTTGATTTCTGAGCAAACTGAAACCTGTTTAATGACCTGTTGTATTGTAAGTATGCATTTCGTAACATGGAGCAGATGCCAACAGAAATGAAAGCAGCATAGCATGAGGTTTGGGATAGCAGTGTTGTACTTCATTGCCTCCATGTCATCAGCATGTTAAGCCTCTCTGTTCCCCAGACTAAATCACCAAGGCAGCACTTTCTTGGGTGATACAGTATGTGTCATGATACAAACTTGATTATATATGCATGCCTGCAACCACTGGACCAAAACTAAACTTGCTCAATGCAAAAATACTTCCACATTCTGAGCAATTGGCCAATGATCTTCGTAAGTTAATATTCAACATTCAACTCCATATTCTTTTAAATACTTGAATTTAAAAAAAGCAAATTTGTTTCTAATCTACCTAACCCTCTGGTATTAGAGGACGTTCTGAAAAAGGAAAACATTACAGAATTCTCAATAACTTCCTTATTTCAAGGTAATGCGCACTCTTCAGACAGGATGGCCAGGACTCTGGGCTCAAAACGACACATGCAGTTAATACTTCTATCTCCAAGATTCTTGGCAAGCCAGTATAAATCATGTAGAATAAGATTTTTTTCACAAGAGTATTCAGAAATACATAGAAATGCTTTATTCTGAAAAACTACAGAAAAATCTTTTTTAGCATTTCAAATGTTTTCACTTTCCCTCAGAAAAGCAGTAGGTCATCCACATTATTGACCAAATGTGATTTTTACTGTCTCTAAAATCTCCCTGGCCTTCCTTACACTGTGGATATTTAGCATGTGAACTATCAAGCCAGCTAGATACAGCACTACTTTAGGGAATTAAGAATGGCTTGAAGGTGTATCAAAATCTCACTCGTACCATACCTTATGCACAGCTGTAACCAGGCCTCTTTTGATGGTTATGGGGAATAACATTGCTGTTGCTGGTCCTCTGGGGGTGAAATGATCTTAATTATTTGGATCAGAATGGAGATACTTTAATCAGTTTGAAGAGCCCTGACAATTAAGTCAAAGTGGTATTCAAAATGTGTTCAGGCAAAAATAAACTAGAACAGCTTAACTCACATACATTATGTCCTAAGAGTTGTAGGTGAGGATCTTGTGAAGATACGATCTTGGGTTTCTTTTTAAGTAGTTTTTTTTAACACATCTGCTTTTGGTAATACTGGGTCATCTTCTTTTATCTCAATACCTGTAATTGCATGTGGACTACTTCTCTCTAATATTTTGAGATTTTGCAGAAGATGTTCAGTTGTGAGGCACTGTATCCTACAGTACAGAGCCCCATGTTGAGACTGAAGCCAGGAGCTGTAATAGCAGCTGCAACAGGACTGGCTGTCTACCTTAAATGTAATGCATTTCTTCAGGATCTTCAAGACTGTGAAAGAATGCAGCCTGTCCTCTTGAAGAGGGCTTTGTAACAACACTTCTTTGCTTCTGGCTAGTGATGCACAGATAAGCCATGAATTTGTTTTCCCTCATAGGCATGAAGTTATTCATGCAGTTCCCATTGGTGCTTCATTGAGCTGGAATCTGACTTCCTTAGGGACTATCTGTAAACAACATCAAAAAACAGAAGGGAGGAATGGCATAGTCAGAAGTCCACGTCACATCAGTGAGGTATAAAATACCTTTCTCAAAGAGAGATTCAGAAGCAAAGCATGTTTTTTCAGAAATAAAGGTATGTTCCAGTGAGGATGATGATGATAACAGTGTTGTGTAGTTCATACATGAGCAATTGATATAGGTAGATTTCTGTTTAACAATCTCTTTTATTAAATTTTCTTGTATTTCACAAGACTTCTAAGGTTATTTTATTAGCAGTTCAATATAAGCAGGTAAATTATAATGCTACTGGAGTTTCAGATTAATAACAGTGTAAGAATACATTTTAAACACATTTATCACAAGACAAAGATAGCTATTGTCGAACTAGTTGTTTGAAGCCTTAAAATATGGATATTATTTACTTTTCACAAGTGGCAGTTTGAAACATCTCTTACATGATTCTCACTTTAACGATGTGTGCAAGGCTGCCTCTGAGGAAGGAAGCATCTCCTTGACAACTGTTTGGAGGTGTTCTGCAAAGTACCCATGTTCCAGCTTACGCACTTTGTTGCAGTGATGAGTCTCAAAATTAAATTAGGAGTACTCTAGCAGTCTCTTGTTGCACCACTGAAAAGTGCTGCTAACCAGGTAGCAAAAACAGCAGCTCGCTCATTTGTTTGAACAGACTTCCATGCCCGTACAAAATGTGCCTCTTCCAGCTTATAATAGGGGAGTGTTGGGTAGGTTTCACTGCTGGCTCTTTCCCCCAGTCCTGAGCAGAACAACCAACCAGTGTGGCTGGAAGTTATCCTTACCTGTAGTGGTTGCACCTGTGTTAGCTTTGCTTAGAAACATACACTAGTGCAACAGCATTTTTTTTGTTTGCAGTCCCACTTGAAGTACTCAGTGGCAGTTCAAGCAAAACTGTGTAAATTAGTCACTGTCACGTTTAGGCATTAAAGGAGGAATTAGTAATTTATATTAATCACAAATGTTTCTCCAGGTTTTATTAACAGCAGCTTGGCTGCCAGAATGATTTTTGAAAGGCATTTTTTTTCTCCCAGCTGTCACAGAGAACAAAACAGTTATTATGGGCATTTAGATAAAGATTAACGGTTTGGGCTATTCATTTGAGGAAAATTGTATTTTACAATGCATTCCACTTCAACGTGGACCACCACTCTCAGCATGATTTGTCGCCTCCTTGATAAAATTATACAGTGGAGACACAAGATGGTGTAATTCATTTTAAGAACCAGAAACTGGTTAATCAACAAAGGAAAATGAGGTTTAAAACAAACCAGACCCACATTTCTTAATTGTTTGGAAAGTCCAAATTTCCAATAGGAGAAGTGAGAAGTCTGTCTGCCTGTGCTTTTAGCACATTTTAGTTCATTTTGTCTTCATTCTTTGTTTTTTCTTTACCTTTTTCCCTTAAGATGGTTTCACAAGTCATGTATGGAAATCCAGGAAAAAGTACCACAGGTAACCTCTTCATATTCCACAAGTAATTCTGTGGAACACTGTAGGAGGAGCCCATGAACTTGGCACAGGGTATGAGGAAACTACTAGAATTATAAGAAAGAGGTCAAAATTAATATTGCAGGATTTAACAGCAGTGTAGGACAGACTGCCAATATGACCTTCAGATTTCACGTGTTTCAGACAGACAAAATCAATTGCCTAGCATACTACTTTTTGAGGTTATCATGTTCCAAAAAGAGAGACATACTATATTTTATTCTGTTGTGGTATCTCCATTTTTTCTTCTACTTTTTTGCATTTTAGTGTGGTGTAAAATTGAGAAAATCAAAACATAAGTGAAAAATCTTCTGTTTGCTACAAAGGAGACAAACAAGGGTTGAAGGAGAAAAAAACTCATTACAAAGAGATTAGAAAATTAATTGGTTGGTGGCTCTGACAGCTCCCATTGGATGTCTAAGGATCTGGTGAAAAGAAAGTACAGTCTCAAAAATAACATTTCTTCCTATTATTTCTTTCTTTCATGTAGAGACTCCTCTGAAGCATCATTAGGTTCCAATTATTTTCAGTGAAATATTTCACAAGAAAAGGGCATGATAAAATCGGTAGAGGTAGTGTTATTCCCCTGAGAAACTTCCTGTGGCTAATACTGAAATGTAATAGGGAAGGCTTCTGTTCAACCTCAAACATAAAGACATTTCTGCAAGGGTGATTCTGATCTGTGGAGGTTTTGAAATCTTGTGCCATGACATTAATGCGTCCTCTCTTTTCCCAAAATCAGCATGGGGCACCTGATGAATACAGTACGTCTGAACACTTGATTATCTTCCTGGCTTTATATAAGCATAAAATCTATTACTAATTTTTTTTTTCCTAAGGATGAGTGTTGCCTTAGAGATACTGTTCTTCCAAAAATATGAAATATTTGTAACAAGTGTTTTCTTCTCAACTGACTGACCTTTTTTCCTATATTTACCATGAATTTAGCATGTATGTGTGTATGGATATACATGCATATGTGTGTATATATACATGTATATTTATAAAATAATAATATGAATGAGTCTTATAGAACCACAGAATCACAGAAAGGATAAGATTGCAAGAAACCACAGTGATTCATGTGGTCCAGCCTCCCTCCTCTACATCCCAGAGCACTTAGCAGATGTTGGAGTCCAGCTGGTTCTTGAATATCTCTGGTGAAGGACACTCCACAATTTCTCTGGGAGATATTGGTTAGATCTTAGGCAAAAATTATTTTTATCTACTAAAGGTTTTAGCTGTTGTGATTATAAAAATGCTAATTTTCACAAACTAAGATGTTTTAACAAGGGCAAGATATTTGTAATATTAAGTGCCAGTGAAGATTATTATAGATTATCATACTCCTCTGTGGACTGATATGACTAGCTGTTGTTTCTAGTACTTGATGTGGCATAACCATAATCACTACACATTTTCACAAAATGAAAATGAGATTGGCGATACATTTAGCCCTAGTTTAAGTTGGAAACTGTTTGTGACACTTCTTGGGGTAGAGGTGTGTCTGTCTTTTCTTTACCTTAACTTCCTCTGTGTGCTTAATTCCCTTTCTGTTCTTGGTAACAAATGTGATAATCAATGTGCCTTAGAAAGAGACATTCCCTCTAAAATCTGTCCTGTTGAAGAAAATGGCAGAAGTAATCATTGTCTGCAAAGTGTGATCCAGCTTCATTAAGGAAATGCAACTTCTAGAAAAGTTTGCCATCCAAATCTTTGAGATGCAAAATATAAAATGTTCATTTTCCCAACTACCTATCATGCCATGCTATTTCTGCCTTCTTAATTGAAGGACTGAGTGAATTCTCTAGTGGCTTTGCAGTTACCTGCTATGGCCAGTGTCTGCTGTGATTTCAGGGTCCCGGACCCGTGAGCCAGTCCCTGTTGAAAATGCCAGCTGCTTGTTCTTATCAGAGACAATAGCATTGCTTCTAACCAAATTATGGATTAATTTGAAAAGATGTATGTTAAGAGTTAGCTTGGGGAAATCCCTTATAAAAGACTGCCTTGGGAGAATATTGCTTAATATGCTGATCTAGTTGAGAAGAGATATTTCTGCTTAGGACTTTTCCATTTTATACTGTAGAATATTTTGAATGAAATATAATCTTAATCCAAAAGTTAATCTTTTGGGAAACCTGCTGCCTCATTAAAGTTGTGGGAAGAAAAGGAAGGGAAATTTTTGGAACTGTGTTGACTAGGATAATGAGAAACATGATTTAGAAATGTAAATTAAAGTTACGTTCTTAGTATTTGTGTGACTACAGCTGGATTTTCACAAAGATGTATGCCGTTCCTTAAAGTGCTTATGAACAGCATATGACATTCTAATATCATATGTGTATTAATATATACATGAAAATTTGCACTCCACTCTTATAAATATGAGGTGAAATTATAAGCACATTCTTAAAAAACAACAACAAAAAAAACCAAACAACAAAACCAACCAAAAAACAACCAGCAATGAAAGACACACACATAAAACAGCAACAGAAAGTCCCATGAAATTGCCTTAGATCTTAATCAAATGTATTATAGGCCAAATAAAGCAGACTCTGAAATGATAACTTCCTGTGAGGAAGGGGGGACAAAGGACTAAAAAGTGGTAATTTTTCTTCTGTGCCCTTTCATGAAGAAATAGCTTTTTGAATTTCTAGGCATAAATTCCTGATAGTTTTACATCAGATTTGAAAGGAAAGTATATGGATGCAAAAAAAAAAAAAAATCACTTTAACTGGACTTCTGAAAATATTCTAACAACTGTGCTTACAGATGTTTTGATATTCATGGCCTATTTTGACTTGAACCTCAGAAAATAACATTGGTTTTGGTGTGTCTATATTTAAGTGGGCTCTGTCTAGGCTTTGGGACACTGGTCAGAAACATACCTGAACACACAATTAAAAGAAAACAATAGCAACAAAATAAGCCAAAGCAAAACAAACAAAAAAAAGTCCCAACCTAAAAAAACCCACCACCTAATGCTAGGGTAAATGCAGTTTGTGTAACTTTTTTTTTTTGCTATAAATTGCACATATGTGTCCTCTACTCTATTTTTCCTTGATCCCAGTCCAAAGTAGGTAAAATAAATAGTATTCATTACAGGCCGTGTGTCAGAAGTGTTTAGCATTGCCAATTTAAGTAATAATTTTAGGAGTACTTAGCTGTCACTTAGGTATCTAAATAGTTGACCTGATTTCTAAAATGCTTTGCACATGAAACACAGAGTTCTTCTGAAAATACGATGTCTGTTGTAGATTGTAAACATCCTGAAAGCATGTCAGTAGGTTCTTTTGAATTGTATGTTTGTATTTTTATCAGTTTTTTGTGTTGCTTGTGTGTTTTAAGTGTAAATACAATACTAGCATCAACTTGAGCCCCATTTCTGATCTGCCGTATTCAAGGACTAAGACTGTCTTGTATTGTTAGCTGTTCCTTCATTTCAAAACAAAATGCTTCTCTTACCTTAAAAACACATCAGTCATTATAGTGTTGATGTAGATGGAAACTGAGTTGAAAGCACAAGGTTTCTTTTAGGAGAAAAAGTTCTCAAAACTAGATTTTAAATATCTGTCTTGAAGAGTAAGGGTCTCTAGACAGGTAATACATTAATCAGATGGAAATATTTAGATGGAGGGACCAGTAATAGTGGGAGCTGGAATATTGCCCCGTTCTTGAACTTTTGCTCATGGGCCACCTCCACAGAGGTAGTGGTGGCAAGGCTCATACCCTCTCCTGGTGTGGAGGTACCCCACTGCTTTAACAACAGGATTTCCTGCAGGTCTTCTGTCACAGATTGTTCAGAAGAACCCTGAATTAACATAATTTGATGGGATCATCATCAATTGATGGGAGTTTTTTTGCGAGCCTGTAGATGGGTATATTGTCAGCTCTTGTGTCTTAGGTGCAAACATTTTTAAGAAAAGTAATTCAAAACCGCCACATTTTTTGTGAGGCACTAATGACCAAGACCTGTGGCCCAGCCATATGAAACTCCTTCTCCCCCAGGCAAGTGCACACAATTTCTATAATTGGACCTGAAACTTCTCTTTACAGGCGCCATCACCTTTGGATGGCCTATGTGTCACTGCTCAGGCTTGGCCTGAAAAGCAGAGCTAATGAAGGAGTTTCCAGCCCTTGGTGCATCTGTGGCACTTGCTCTCCCTGCTGTGCTGTGTAGTGCACTGGCCGCTTGTTGGCAACTTCATATTTCACGCTGCAGGGAATTGAAATGACTGAACAGACATGAGAAGAGTTTTATTTGCAGTAGCCTGTGTATCCCTAGACTGTGATTTGGCATAAAACATCTGCTTCATGATCTGTTTCGAGGCCAGTTCCCTTCTGCCAACAAAGGTTATGACTTCAGGCAAGCTGTGCCTTTGCTGGTGGGGGGGAGATTTGCCTGAAGACTTGATTTAGTCAGAATCAAAGCATTCTGACACAGAAATCCTTATTTCAATTATTCTGAAAAAGCAGCCAAATGTTAAATCTATCAGCATATTAACCTGTGAGTAAAGGAGGTCTCTGACTTTTGTTGTGTTTTTATAAGAAGTTGATGTAAACAATATCTAAGTGTATGTGTGGCTACGAATAAGCTTTTATTATTGTTCTGATGGTGAGAGAAGTGACAGATCCTCTACATGTACTTGCTTAATGAGCAGAGTCAGTAAGTACATCTATCAATTTCAGCTACCGTTCGTGCATATTTTCAGTTTGCAAAGTTAATTGTAATATTGATACAGTTTCTGTTAAAGTCTTAGGAAATAGGTCCTATGTGATGCAATATTTGGAGACAAATTGATGCATTAAATATTTCCTTGTATTCACAGGGACCTAATTTCAGGGGGTTTTGTCTCCTGTCAAAAAAGGTCAATTTTTCAAAGACTGATGCAGATTTCTTTGCAGAACTGTCATCTTGATCCACAGTTACATATCTACAAAACGAGTCCATGTTATTTCTTGCAATAGCATAGATAGATTCAATCTTTATTACAGTAAGTAGCTTATTACTGTCTATGTACTTCACTGCCATTGATGCACAATCTTTGCAATGTATGGCTGACTTTCCTCCTCAGAAAAAATCCTTTTTGTAGCTTTAAAAAAATAGTAATTGAATATTTGCATATCTCCAAGGACCCATGCGGGTTAAACACAGCATTCATCTTCTACTGTTCTTAGGCTGCTTTTGGTTTAGGACTAAGAACTATTGCTTTTATGAAATGCCTTTTTCTATAAAGTCAAAACCTCACAGCAGTGCACAGAAAGCCAGTGCTATAAAGGAGCTAAGTAGAGTCTTTAATAGAGAGAGCTAGGTTGTAAGTGTTTTTGTTCCTATGGAGCAGATAGATTTGGTTCCATCTGTTCCATATTCATAACAAAGGAGCTTACTTGCAGGAGGACTGACTTCCTGGGACTAGCATGGTAATGATCTTTTCACCACAGATTGAAAGGATCTGAAAATGGTCACTTCATCTCAACAGAAAGCAGCTAGCATTGATAGCACTTCGCACCTGCTATTTAGCTCTGTTTCAAGGGTTCTGATGTCCAGGTGGAGACGAGGGGCAAGTAGCATTCCTTGGGGCTCAGTGTTGGGACTGGGGCTGTTTAACACCTTTGTCAGTGACATGGAGAGTGGGATCAGAGCACCTTCAGCAAGTTTGCAGATGACACTTGCAGTTGACGGTCTTGAGGGAACGGATGCCATCCAGAGGGACTTCGACAGTCCTAAAGTGGGCCTGTGCCAACATCATGGGGTTCAACAAGGCCAAGTGTATGGTCCTGTACCTGCATCAGAACAATTTCATGCACAAATACAGTCATGGATTGGAGAGCATCCTTGAGTAGAAGGACTTGGGTGTGTTGGTTGATGAGAAGCTCAATATGACCCATCATTTTATGCTTGCAGCCCAAAAAGCCAATTGTTTCCTAGGTTCACCACAAGAGGCATGGCCAGCAGGTTTAGGAAAGTGATTCTCCTCCTCCATGCTAGTAAGATCCCATGTGTGTACTGTATCAGCTCTGGGGCCTGCAACTGAAGGCTGTGTTGGAGTAATTCCACAAGAGGTCACAAAGATGATCAAGGGGACTGGAGCACCCCACCTTGACAGAGAGCTGGGGTTGTTCAGCCTGGAGAAGGCTCGAGGGAGCCCTTACAGAACATTTCCAGTACCTAATGAGGGCCTGTAGCAAAGGTGAGCGGGACTTTTTACAAGTGCATATAGGGATACCACAAGAGGGAACTGTTTTAAATTATAAAGAATAAGTTTAGATTAGATATTAGAAGAAAACTCTTTACTCAGAGAGAGTGATGAGGCACTGAAGAAAGTTGGCCAGAGAAGTTGTGGATGCCCCATTGCTGGAGGTGATCCAGGCTAGGTTGGAGGGGGCTTTGAGCAGCCTGGTCAGGTGAAAGATATCCCTGCCCATGGAGAGGTGGTGGTGAGAGTGGAACCAGATTATCTTTAAAGGGCCCTTCCAACCTAGAGCATTCTATGGTTTTACGAAGATGCATGTATTTTCTGAATAAAACAAAACAAAAACATAATCCCTCCTCCCTTTGATGTTCATTGTCCCCCAGCCCATCAGTCAGTTCTACATCTGAAGAGTTTAGGATGTTTTCTCAAGAAAACATGTTACAAATACAGGATTAATTTTTCTTAATTTATCATGGTACTAAAGGCAGAATTAAAAAATTATTTACCGCCAGTCTGACTTCTGATTCCTGCATTTTTCTCATGATCTCTTCTTTCTCAGCAAGAATATTTGGTGAAGAAGAAATATGAAGTCCACAAAATGTGTGTGAAAGTTCCTTACTGGGTTTCATAATTAGGATGTTCCAGTGCCAGCTTTGATTACACACCTCTTGGGCTTTCAGGAAAAAAGAAATTCCATTTTGATCCAAGAAAAAAATATTCCTGTCTCTCCAGGATATTTCACAAGGGCAGAAGAGAAAAATACAGGAGTGTACCACACGCATTTCTATGTGGCTAAAGAACAAGATATTCAATGACCCCTAAGAGGTGAATTGGAAGTTTATAGAGATCTTAAAAATTAGCTAGGAACACAGAACAAGAACAATCATCCTGTGTCATTGTTCTGGGTATGCAGTCTCTGGAAAAAGGCTTGAGGCCCCCAGGTTTACAGTTGTCCTTCATGGATGTGGTGCTGGGATGTGCTGGCTCCACACCTCTCTGTGCTCCAGGACGCCTGGTGTCTGAGGCAGCTGTCAGAGTGGGATGGGCAAGCAGTAGGTGTGCCTGGCATGGTAGCTGGTACTGCAGCATCTGTGTAGACATACTCGGGTGTGTTTGGCCTTCCAGCCAACAGTACCATATTGTATAATTCATAGATATGTTTGAAAGCATCTGCTACTCTTACTGCTGAAGACTCCATATCAGATGGTACACACATATTTCCAGATACGATGCTTCCTCATACCCCAAAGTGAGAGAAGTGATCTCAGATATGGATTTTTTTGTCTGGTTGGTTGTCAGTTTCTGAGTACTGAAAGTTTTGCTGCGGCAACTCAGGGAGAAAATCCATGAATTTCAATGACTCTTTTCCTAACTAAGGTAAACGGCAATGTATCCAGATTTCTTTGAAGAAATTCAGGGCATGGAACCCTCTTTAAAACGTGAGAGGAAAGAAGCACCTGGTGCACACTGTCATGGAACTCCTCCAAGCTGCCAGAACTAAACCAAAGAACTATATCCAGTGCAAATGTTTGTTGATGTAGATTAGCTTGGAGCTGAGACACAGATATAAGTGGATCTTCATGATCACAGAAAGTGGGATAGGGACTGGGAGGGCTACTCTAATAGGATGAGACTTGAGCTCTCTGGACTCTAAGGAGTGAAGACACCACACATACTAGATTAGAAGCTCATAAATTGAACAGTGGTGGACACTTGTGTGGTTGAGAGAAGTTAATTTGGCAGAATTTTTGTCCATTTCTTTTGAAGTTAGTAAGTGTCAGCAAGACTTTCCAGTAAGTTGTTTTGTGTTGTCCTATGTTGTTTTCCATATGTATGGTCTCACATATGAAAAACACCATTAGAAACTGCTCACAGCATGGTTATACTAGTTCCTGAAATGGTTAACATGTAAAGAGTAGAGAAATATGCTTCCTGTGCAGTGGTGTTTGCTTAGATCAGGAAGTAGCAGATAGAAAATAGAGATAAGAATTTCCCTATCTGATTAGTCAGGTCATTAGTGTGAAAAACAGTCTTTTCTGGTAGAGAGATAGACTTCTCTCTTCACTTCTGAAAACAGTTGTTAGAGCATTCAGGAGGAGAAAAGCTCATGAGGTACCTGTGTGTTTCAAGTCTTCAGTATTCATTGCTTTTAAAATCTTTTCCAAACCACCAGGGCTTTTAAGTCCCAGTTATGGAAAAGTGTACACATATATGTCTAATTTTGAGTTCATCTGGGAATGATCACTGGGAATAGGGCTAAACATCCTGTGGTCTACATTATTCCTTAAAAAAAAAAGGCTCAGAAGGAAATAATTTGTGGCAGAATAAAACGAAAGGTTAGCTCTCCCATGAGTGTCTTAGACTTTCCCACAGTCACAGTTACAACAGACTACAGTCCTTTTCTGGCATAGATGAGACATGTCAAATTCCTGACAAGTTCTCCTTGATGAGCCTATGGTTATTCTCACATAGTTTGGCTTTTTTAAATACGGATTTCAAAATATGAATAAGACCTGTGTCATTGAACGCAGGCTAGATAAGTGAAAAACAGAAGTAAGGATGTAGAAGTTTAAATAAAAGTGCTATTACCTCATACACTGGACAAATTTTGACTAAAGAGAAAACTTCAGCTTGATGTGTTCCTGAATTTTTCATGGTAAAAGTCACAAATTGAAGGATTATATCCATTCTAAGGACTGGTTATAAATTTCTGGCTTATTTGATGGAATGATTCAGTAGCTGTGCCCTCTGCAGGACTTCAACAAAAAGTGGGAATTCACATGATAAAGGTGTACTGTTATTAATACAGTGCTGGCATCTGTTGTGTCTGTACTCAATCTGGCCTAGGACTGTAGTAGATATAATGAAATAAAAGGTCTCTGCCCTGAGAATCCTGATGTGCCATAGAATAGCTTCAATTACAATCAACTAGCATGTGTTTCCCAAACTTTAGCTTTCCTAATTCATACTTGGTTTCCATCCTGCAAAATTACGTGTTTATTTGTGTAAAGGTGGCGCCAAGGTGCTGTTAGAACCTTTCCAAGAGATAAACCTTCTGAAATCTTTTGAGCAAAGGTATTATCTGTAAACAGCATGTTTGCAAACTCTAGTGCCTGCACACGCACTCAAACATTCAAAATTGCATTATTCTCACTTATTTTGACTTAAATTTAGAACCCCTTCACAATGCCCATTTTGTGCTTTTTCCCTAAATTTCCCCTAAAACTTCTTGAAGATCTTTTTGTATCTTTACATCTTCTCCCTCCTCCACAAGACATAAGCAAACTTAATTGCCTTGCATAAGTGAATAGCAAAAGTAACATTTCATGTCTATGTATGTGTTCACAACCCTAGAAAAATACAACATGTAAAATTAATTATTTTGTTTATGTAAACAGACGGAATTTACAAGTATAGCATGGAAAGATAGAACATTTTCTAAATATTTTTAAGATAGTGGGAAGCCCATGAAGATGGACTAGAATAGAATCCTTCCCTCCTCTTTAATTACAGTGTCAGCAGTGGTAAAGCTAGTAATGGATAATATGAAGTCCATTAAAGTATATGAGTTTAGTAACATGATACAATACCCACAAATTCCATGTGGGTGAACATGTTGGTTTAAAGATCAAAAAGATCTTTACTTTACTAACAAGACTATAATGTCTCTTCAAAGGATTTACTTGTGTCTGGTTCTTAGAGATGGAAATTAGCAAACTGGATAGCCTGCTTGAAGAAAACCATTTTATTTTTAGTGATACCAAGGGAAAATCAAAGTACAAAAGAGCTTATGGAAAGTAAGAGGATATATTTTTCTCTAAGTGCTTTGTTTGATAGTATTAACTTGTTTTATTAGCAATTTGCTCTAATACAGTCTTAATGTAGTACAATAACTGTGTTTGGTTTTGTTAATGCCAATGAAATCAGTAATGAGATCTGAGGGGTTTACTTCATTCTAGCTAATAAGTGTTGGTTTGTTGCAATAGAAAATATTACATCAGTCATTTGTATCGGGGTAGTGCAGCAATGTTAGCACTTATTTTAAGTTATATAATACAGTTTGCATTTATGAAAGAGGAACCTTTTTATAGGAGAGAAACGCCTGCAAATATTTCATGTGGAAGCAACTATATGGTCTCTTTTTCATTCCTACCTCCTTATATTTCACCGGAACTTGCATGCAGCTACAAGTCCATTCAAAGTAAGATATGCTTTTCATTTATTTCCAGTAGAGCTTCGTTTGTTTTTTAATGAGAAGAAGCACCACAGAAGCAAAACTGATTCAGTTGAGCCCAAGCTGCAGTTAGATGACAGTTTCACTCTAAATGTAAAGGTTCTTGCTTTTATGAAAAAAACCAAAACTCTTTGCAAAGAACTTTGAGCTTTGCTTTCTTACTGGTCCAAGGATCAGTTCAGAGGAACAGTGCAGGCAGAGTTAGATTTTCCAGCATCAGAAACATCTGGTCTGTCGGACTCTTGAGGGTGTAAAGGGTACAGGCTGCCCTGCGCTGAAGTTTTCCTGAGCTCAACTGGACTCAGTGACTCGGGAGCACAAATGATAAAAGTATAAGTACAAAAAGCCTTTGGACTAGATTCAGTGTTGACTCATGTGAGCCCTGAGCTGCTGTGCACCTCTGGCAGTGTCCAGCACTGGTGAACAGTGCTTTGGGCTGCTTTGATGTTCTTCACTAAAAGAGGTCTGACTTCAGTACACCAGCCAGGCCAGAAACAAGGCTTGTCATTAAATTCCCCCTTAGAGGAGAAAATGGACCTTCCTGAGAGAGACATAGGGCTAGACCATGCTAAGAAGAAATACTAAACAAGTGGCTTAATAAAACTTGAAGTCCATGGTTTATATCTCCTAACACACATGGCAGGATTTTTTTTATATGACTTTGATATGAAACATATTTTCAGTCCCTACAGCCTTCAACCAGATATATAAGCTGCAATGGATTAGAAAATGCAAGAAAAATTATATTCTTCCTGGCCAAGCAGTTGCAGTGGGACAGTTAATTCAGCATTAACTGCAGAAACAGTAACACTGTATTGCTTTCTTCCAAGAACTCTCACTAAAATAGCATTTGTCTGGCAACTCATTTCCATTTACTAGGCTATTTTTAGTAGGTCTGAGAATTATAGTCACTTGTGAGATAGGCCATAATAATCCAGTGGGTTTACACATTGCAATGCCAGTGCAAATTATGTAAAAGACATGAAGAAATAAATGTAGCATTTCACGATCTGTTTGTTGTGGACGTGGCTTTTATCAAGTCTTTTCCCCCATGCTGTGCACTTTGTCATTTATATTTTGAATGAAATGCAGAGTATAAGTGTGTGTATGTGTGTGGACATATATCTATACACATACAGAGATCAGTGCAAAAATGAAATACAGATGTAGCTGAGCATGCAAGAGTAGTGTAAAATATGCATTTGTATTAGGTATCCTATTAATAGTGTGGAGTATAAAATATGCAACCGGAAATGTTAGTATCCACACTACTTTTGCTTGTATTAAGTCATAAGCAGTATTAGCTGTCATCTTTCTTGTTTGTTTGTGCACTTATTTATTTATTTTTTTTCCATTTTAAGTATTTTTTAAATTTTAGTTTATGAATGTTGTTGCAGTCCTGGGTCAAGGGTTTTTTCAGTTTAGATTGTCTCTCTGTAGGCTTGAGATTCCTGAATCTTTAAGTTGCTCAATAATTTTTTTTTTCTGTTCTCATCTTGGTTATTACTAAACACAGAGATAATAGAATTGGCTAGAATAAAGCTACCAATAAGTTTAGTCATAATTTATTGAGGAATTGTGCTTAATTATTGGGTCTGAAGGATTGAATCATAGTCATTCAATATTTTAATTTTCTCAGAATGGAGACATGTGTGTGCTACCAGAGCAAAGCTTTTGCTGATGAATTGGAATGAAAGAACAGGCATGCAAGGACTTTTAATTTAAACTCAAGTATTGGTGAAAGAAGTGGTTTTGTAGGAATAATATTTACCTATTTTAATTTTTTTTTGTTTTGAAGTATACAGAAGAAAATTATCTGTAAATCCTTTCAAGTAACTTACTTTTTGATAAATAATTTTGAAAAATCCTTTATTGTCTTTAGATATGGGTCTTACTTCATGTATGCACACAGAGGAGTGCTTTATTGACTGATTTAATTCTAGCTGACTTTTTCAGTTGTACCATTTATGCAAATTTTAAACTTTTTTTCAGTCTAAACTGTGAGAAGAATATTAATAACTAATTCTGCATTTACCTGGCTAATTTGCATACATTTGTGTTGTATGGTAAATCGCATGAAAACCTACTGGGGAAAGGCTGAGCTCTTCTAACAACTAATAGGCTATTTTTTTCTTCTGACTTGCACAAATTGAGAAATATTGCCTGTGGCAAACATAATGGAAAACTGCATTTTTAATGCTTTCACACATACTCATTTCTGTTCAAAGAAAGAAGCAGATGACTCTTAAAAATAAAACTTTCTAAAGCTCTGTAGCTGACACAGGATATTGGATGTTAGAATACTTCAGGTTGGTGGAGTTATGATTTGCAGGTTATATAAGGTTAGCTGGGTATTGGATTTGACTAATGGGAGTGCTATTGTGCCTGAAAGGGCTAGAGGCGAATCACAGCTATAAATATTTTCTCCTGAAGAGATTGTCTGTAAATTACAGGTCTAAGAGAGTGCAAGGACTGTATAAATGGGGTTTCTGATCTACAGCATCCAGCATCCTGTAATACTGGGTTGCTGCAGATTCTCTTTTTGTGGTGTTTCTCCAGAAACACCTACAGAAGTTGTATGTGCAACCCTTTTGACTGGGCAATAAGTGTTAGGTATTTACTCAAGCTGTATGCATGTGGCATCTTGATTTATTGTGCTGGAAAGTTTAGAATTGATCCTCTATTGACTTCCCAGTCTGAAACAATACATCTGTTCAGTGATTGTGGTTGGAAAGCACTTATCAGTGCCAGAGTTTGTGTAACAGAGGGTGCTGGTAGTAGTATGTCTGCAATGAACTGAGGTGAGATCTTGGCATGATTTCTCACTTCTTGCTTACAAGGAGACCCTGTGTGCTGGATTTCCTAGCAGACAGCAGAAGAAAACATTCATCACATTTTTCAAAAATGCAACGAGAGCATTACCTTGTCTCCTGTGTTTCACAAACAGTGCTTTATAATCCCTTCAGAGAATACTCCAAGTGAACTGGTAATAGAAATTGAAATACAAAATAGTAAGAGAATTGCCATCTGCAGAGTATCTGCGGAGGGTGTTGTTTTTCTTCTGCATAGGGAAAGGATGCTGTTTACCAGTGTCCCCCCATTCTAAACAAAGGTGCTGTTGGAGTGCCTTAGATAAATGGAGTGCTATTTCCAACTGAACCAGTTTCACTTTCTAATAAGGCCCACAGTGGCTTGTGCCATGAATGTTAAATGTCTTTGTAGTGCTAAAGGAGGATTTGAACTGCATTTGTGATTCCTTTTTTTCTCTGTATCTGGATTTGCATTTTAGGGAAAAGTGCAATCCTGTAATTAGAAAGTTAAGAATGAGTGAGGAGGCAAGCAGAGTTAATGACTGATTACATGTGAATATCAATAAATAGGATGCTTGAGACACTTTAAATGTGGCAGCCTGATAACCTGCTTCTATGTTAGAAACTTAGCCTCAGGTATTTGCCAGCCAATCTGTTGCCTCTCTTAGGAAAGGAAATAATTACTGCTTTTGTCACGTCAATAGCAGGTCCTGATAACTAAGTTACTTTTGAAATTTTTATTTATTTATTTTTTTGCATTTACTTTTTAATTAGTCTATTTTGTATGCTGGTTGGTCCATATTGTGATGACTCCTTTAATAAGTTTTTGGGATTTATCGTAGTAAATTGAACTGCATAACTGTTTTCTGTATATGTTACATTTTTGTTCTCTATCTGCAGCTTTTTGCAGTCATTGAATAACTGTGCTAATTGTTACCAGGCTGAGGAAGGACCTAACCTGTTATTTATATCTAATATATTAATAATGTACCATGTGTTTTCTAGGCGAGAACTACTTAGGAAAGAGATGAGGGAGTTGTATAATTTTTTATATATATTTAAATGAGCTAGCAAATATAGAAATATTTATGGTTTGGCTGTAGATGAGGAGAGAATAATTTTCATCACTCTCTTTCCTTTCCTTACCAGGGTATAAAAGTGGTAACCAGAAGCGGTTCAGAGATGAGAAATTTTCCTATTTAATTTGTGTCTATAGGCTGTTTTAGGATCCAGCTTGGACCTAGTCCTGTGTGCATAGTTCACTGTATGTTTTTTTTTTTCCTAGTTCAACTAATGTATATGCAATTCTCATCTGAACAATACAGAGCTCATGACTTATATTTTTTCTCAATTTTGGAATTTTCCTATTTAAAAAAAGTAATGAAGAAACCAAAGCAGTTATTTGTTTAATCATTGAGATGTTTTCATGTATCTTGTGATTTCAGAGGGATTTTAGTGTTCACTTTCTTCTCACCCTGAGTCTTTGTGTAACCATGAGGTCTAAAACATTTTCTTTAAGACAGGAACCCAAGAGATTTTCTTGAAGTTGCTGGTAAAGGTGAGGTAGGGCAGGGGAGATGGGAAGTATCACAGGAATTGTAATAACATGTAGTAGCTAGCAAAAATTCAGAGTTCCTCTTCTGTTTTCCGTTGTGATTCATCCTGACACAAACTGAACCAGTCAGATCTTTTCTAGTCTAATATCATTAATGAAGAAAGAAGTGCATATGACCTATTTTGTTCCTTATAAGGGAGTTTTTTCAAAAGATTTTTTTTTGTTTTGCAGCAAGGATTCAATTGCCTTTTTTTTTCCTTGGAATTCTGACTTTTGAAATGGAAAGTGTTACTTGGGACAGGTTCCATCAGCATCAGAGGCTTCTTGCTCTCAGAACTGGGCTGTGTTTTATAGATAATCTGACCTTTAAAATGGGCAAATATAAAAGCCTTGTAGCAAAGCCTTAAGATCTAAACTCATTTCGTTCAGGAAGGAGAATGAAATTTCTCCTTGTATCACATAGAAATGACATATTTTCTTATCCTGTAGCTAATTTCAGTGGAATGTAACAACAGCAACAATGGTTTACCTGAGAAGCTTTAACAGATCCCAGCTGAAAAGGAGCAGTTCTCTTTCTCCTTTCCTGACTCTTTCCAATGGGTTAAACATCTGGTCATTTAAAACAAAAAGTAACATTGGTGAATGATTCTTTTCTTTTAAGATGAAAGGGAGAAAGGAAGAGGAGGGAGGGTAGAAGGAAAGAAAGGAAGAAAGGAAATTGATTGCAGTCATGCATCTTGGCAAACAGCATTTAATTTCTCAGAAAGGCCAAAGAGGTTGCAATGTATCCCTTCATCAACTTGGTCTTGGTTGTTAAGGAAGATGGAAGTACTGAAAAATGATACTTGATTTTTTTGGTAGTCGTTATTATTCCTTCTGAAGGTGTAAAACTCTGATTAAAGAGGCATCTTTCTGTGTTTACGGCAAATATTGACAATACATAATTTGAAGAAGAAAAGGACTATTTCATATTTCTCACTAAGACTGTGCCAGTTTCTGGAATAATGATTTAAGTGCAACTGTTATAGTTGCTATAGGGTAGTTCTTTATGATGTATTCTGTAGTTACAAGAGAGTGTAAAGACTAGTAGAAAATATTTCAATAGTGAATGGATTTCAATATCTTTTTTTCTCAAGAATATGTCAAATCACTAGCTGTTATTTGCTACTACGTGTGTGCAAATATTTGGACATATGAACATCAGTGTACAAAACATTAATTTTCTGGTTTTCCAGAAAGAATAGATTTTATTTCCAAATGGGATATTATTAGCTCCTAGCTATTCTAGCTAGTCAGTGGTATTCAAGTTAGTCACTGACTGGCAGGCTATTCTGATAAACAGCAGTTTAAATGAGCAAAACATTATTTTATGGACATAAGCAAAAGCACGTAAGCATCAAAGCAAAAACTTGCCTTTAAATACATGTGTGCTGTAATGCACTTCTGAAATAATTTCCAGGCAGAAAAAAATTGTCAGTGATAAATTTACTGTAGGGATTCAGTTTTGTCTTATGTTGCAAATTTGATTTTCGCCTTTATCCTAGTAATTTAGTAATGACTGTAGGATTCTTACCTTTTGAGAAATCTACAACTGCCTGTTCAGTCTTAACAAAGTAATTAGCCAGTTGCATGTGTTCCATGAGGGCCACTGAAATGATACTGTTTCCTGAAAGTAGCCATAGAGTGCAAATATTGTGCCCTAAATAACACAAAAATTACTGTAAACTCAGTGGAGTTTCTCACTTGGTAAGATGCCTTAGTTGAAGGCAGCTGTTAACTCTTAAATGCTTAGCATTGTGGGGAAGAGCATCATTCCTACTTGCTTTTGTGTTTTAACTACAAGAGGGGGACAATTCTTCAAGAACTTTCATGATGCAGAATCACAACATGAACTGTATCAGATTCTTTACTTTGCTCCTCTTTTTTGTGTTTGTACTAA
Source organism: Trochalopteron elliotii (assembly GCA_024734555.1). Classification (NCBI taxonomy): domain Eukaryota; kingdom Metazoa; phylum Chordata; class Aves; order Passeriformes; family Leiothrichidae; genus Trochalopteron; species Trochalopteron elliotii. Next base: position 2,012,017 of record JANPWX010019886.1, read on the forward strand.
ATTTGCTAGTTCTTGGTAAGTTCTAGGAAAAATCTGATGACTGCCCTGCAAGAATATCATTGAACACTTAGGAAATTATTTCAAATTAGTTGAGGAGCTGTTCAGTTGTGAGCTTCGCAGGAAGACAGAGAGTTCATATGTCTATGTATAAATCATTTTAATTGTTTGTCACACACAAGGACAGAATTTATAAAAGTGGATGAAATAAGGGTAAACAGAGGAAACCTCACTTCTTGTCGGCCCAACCATCTTTTCTGGTAGTGATCATTTAATGCAAAATGCAACTCATTCTGCCATAATACATAGATTTTGAATTAAATTAAATAAAAGCTACTCGGCAATGCTTCAAGTAATACTTTTAGCAATGAGTCTTGAGAAGTTTTCAAGAAAAAAATATGTGAATGGTCTTTCACAAGTGAAAATTTCACACCCACATCAAATTGCTTGGTTGTGTATTGTGGGCCAATATACAATATCAGAATTGCAGATGTTGATGAAATTTACTGGTGTGTAAATATTGGCAGACAGTGCTCTATGGCCTAATGTTTAAAGATTAGCTTTTCTCTGAGTAGTCTATATTCTGAGGTCTTTTTTCAGTGTGTACACATGCATTATAGCAAAACCCATATTAAACAAACATTCCAGAAAAAGGTGTGGAAAACTGAAAGGAGATAATGAAGCATTGAAAATAGCATGTGCTCCATGTAAAATAATAAAGAAATTAATTTGAATAAAACTGCAGTTATTGTATGCTTTTGGATAATCAGGCTACTTCGTGCGCTTGAAGTCCTTATGTTCAGGGGTTGAAGTGTGTCCAGTCCTTCAGATAAAGGGAAGAGAAATAATATTTTATTTCAGCACAAAAGATATTTTGGGTTTTCACTGTCTTACTTTTCCGCTTATTTTTCTTTTTTCTTCATTTTACAGCTTCTGCGATCCCAGATAACGGAAGGAGATCCTGCCTAAAGCTTAAGGTGTTTGTGCGACCAGCAAGTAAGTTCTTCAGCTTAAGCTTTTGAGGGTGGCCTTCTAGCACCTGCTTTACTGTGTGGTCTAGTAAACAACAAAAATGACTTTTTTTTTTTTTTACTGTTAAGTCTTGTATTTGTTCTGTACATACAGAACAAATGTTTGTGCTATAAATTTCTATGTATTTTCTTATCATTTTTTATAAAGCTTTGTTTGAATTATTTGGCAGTTGCTAACTTGTTGTTTCTTGAACTTTGTACAAATGGAAGACTTATACTGGCATTTGGGCAAGTGCCACAGACTTTAAAATATGAGTATGCTTAATTATGTATGGTAAATAGCAAGAAAAAAGAGAGGAAAAAGGAAAGTGGGGAGTCTAAGGGTGTTTCACTAACATGTTTGGCTGTTATCTCTATTTTTGTTATAGACAGCTGTATGAAAACTATAGGTGTTCATGATCGTGTTTTCGATGTTAACGACAAAGTAGAAAATTCATTAGAACCAGCAGGTTAGTATGCTTAGAGAATCTCTTTTAACAAGTGTGTGTATCCCTCTGGTGCTTCAGTACTTTTTCTCTTCTTCTCTCTGCATGCTTTGCATGGTACGACTGCCCTGCTTTTGCAAATTTCCAGCAGTGCTAATACAGCTTATGGTATATTTCCTGTATCCCTGTTTAATGCAGAGAAGTAAAAATGTCGCTTTATTTGTTTTTTCGGGGTGACATGGTTTAGTGAAATTTGGTGTGTGCCAGTGTAAAATTTCCACCACTGTCCTGGAGCCACTGGGCCATCCAAGCCAAACACTCAGCATATTGGCAACACACTCTATTTACTAATCGGACCCAAAGTTTCAGAAACAAAATCAATGGGCACACTTCATTTGTTATGTGTTTATTGCCTTTCAGAAAAACAGGACCACTGCTTGTTGAATGCCAATGCATGACACAAGTATGCAGCTAACTGAGTTTTTATTTAAAAAGAAACCAGTCCTTTAAAAGTATATACAGTTGGGTGTATACTTGGTTAGGCAAAGTACCATTTTGCATATGTGCATGTACACACACTCACACACACTGATATATAGATAAATATATAAATACAAATTCCTCTCCTGCTTTTATTGAAGCAAACTGAAGTTTTGAGGGCTTTTCTTGCAAAATACTGCCTTAGGAATAAGAATGCTCCTCATCTGCCCAGGACAAAGTTATATTAACCTCCACCATCAATGAAGCTAACGTGTCTCCATGTGGAAAGTGCATGTGTATTGTTTGTGTGTCTGAAGCTTGTGACAGATAGAAGTATATATAAGTCTAGGGGTATGAGTAACCTGAATGACTTAAAAGGAGTTAAAATTGAGCAGATATGTACGAAAAGTATTTGCGGTAGTGGTTGACCTTTTCATTTTATACATACCTACACACTGCTCACTTATTGTATTAAAGCCTCAATAATTAAAATAAGCAGTCAAATACACAAATCATATCAGAAAATATTACACACATATTGTTTAGTACATACCCTAAAGAACAGATCACTGAGATTTTTTTTCTCTTATGCTGTTTGAATATGAAGCAACGTTGTCTTTACATATAGAACAACATATTAATTTTTTGCTCTTTTTTATATGCAGATCCTTTAATTAAAAATCATTAGTTATACATAAGTATAATAAGGTTTTACAGTTTAGCTGGTTTAAATTATTTTTCTATGGATAAAAAATATAATTTATTATTTTTCTTTAAAATAATTTCCAGATCTTTCTTAAAAATTTGGAGTTTGTGAATAAAAGATGTTCTCTAAGTAAGTCTAAATGCAAGGATAGGGCACTTACATTGGCTATATTTGTACATTTATTTGCAACATTCTTCTACAGAAAACACTACTATGTTCTGTCACTGTCTCTACCTATGGATTTGAAACTCAGTGCACCTTTTTACATTTTGGTGACTTGGTGAACATAGTCTAATTAATGTGTCTGGTACTGCTTGCAAAAGAGATCATCTGAGAGAGATCTGAGATCATCATCATATGCCTGATTTTAGTAAACTTGCTTAATTTTTGTTTCAGCAGTGCTTCTCACTATCTACTGATTGGCTATAACTAGCTAACATCATCACAAAAGCACATCATTAGAAAGCAGCAGGCAAACCAGGCAAGCAAAATCAAACAAAGAGCATCCTGCCATCTGAGATAAAATATTGTTTGTGTTATCAGGGGGAAATAATAGCTTTAATGAGAAGGTTTGGTACCACAAAATTTCCACTCCTGATATCCAAGTATATTTACATTATTAATTGGGCCAGTCACCATTAGATAATCAATCACTCAGATGTGCCAACTGCTGTCACATTTTCTGTTTTTGGCCTGTTAGGGTTGCTTGGTGGATCTCATTGCATGTGTTCTGGTGTCTTGTACTAATTTACATGTCTCTGATGAGCATCTTCTGCTTCTGTGCCCTCCCCTAGCCTACCATGGTCTTCTTCCACAGTAGACAGAAAAATTGGAAGGCAGGAGGGTCATGTTCAGCAGATTACTCACTGTCATCTTTCTTGTAAAAATCACCGTTTGTGTGATTTTTGAACTGTTGTAATTTCACTGGTTTTGTTTAGAAATTTGTAGGACTCTACAGTGATTGCACTTTCACAAGTAGTGGAAGTAATTGGCTGCTCTATTCTTACTCCTCCTTGTCTCTTTCTCCTTAATAATAAAAAAAAGAAAAAGTCCTTTTAACAAAAATTGCAGCTGTGCATATCTGAGTTATACCTGAAGCATGTGATGTAAGGCTGTGTTATCTGAAAAATTCATGGCTGTCAAAATAATTTTTTCAATATTGCTGGTATTCCCAGTGTTTAGTAGTGACCTTTTGGATTTTACTCAGGAGTCTTTTTCTCTTCATCAACTGTCTTCAGTGTTTCAAATGAAGCAAACCCTTTTCCCCAAGCCTTAAAGACTGTGCAGTTATGACTCTGCACCTCCAAGGAAAATCATATTTGTAAAGTGATTTTCATAACTGCAGATGAATTGTGTTCTAATATATGAGTGCAGAAACCTTGCAACAGCAAACCTTGCAAACCTTGAGTTTTGGTTTTTTTTCAGATGATTTCTTGAAAGGAATCCCTTAATATTACATGGAAATTAATTCTTCTGTGAAGAATGGCTTTATAAAAATGGCATCATAGAATGTCTCTGTATTTTTCATTTAAGAGAATTAATCTTTTTAGCTTAGTGCTTTTTCATTGAGTTTTTCAGCAGTAGCCAGTGTTCCAGTTGTAGCAGTATCTGATAGTCAGAGAGAATGAGGATTTATTACTGCTATACACTAGTTCTGCCCTATTATGTTTTAGAGCTGACTCACTGATGTAATTAGGCCAAAATTGTTGACATTCAGTGTTGCAAATTCAGACTTATTTGCAATTCTAGACGTAGAAGGTAATGCACATTATTCTCCTGTGTAGTTCTTGTTCATCAGCTGTGAGTAAATGTTTCTAAATGGGGAAGAGCTAACTTTAAATATATGGAGGGAGGTAGAACTGACAACACAGGGGTATTTTTTCTCTGTAACTTCTTAAATATGTTTTAATTGAGAAGCAAGCTTTTGTGAGGTACAGTATTGCCATTCCAGTGTCACCATAGTGCAAGATTGTAAATCAGAAGTGAAATATGAAACAGCTTTTGGTATTGATGACCACTGAGAGTAGCATTTTCAGAAGCCGGCATTCACTAATATTTTTAGATTCGTTTGGAATAATTCTGGAGGAAAAGCACTAGGGCCTCGTTTGGGCCCAATATGCCTGGGAGAGTCTCCCTGCCATACATGATGTGGAGCTGCAACTTAAGCCATTCCAGCAAGACTTTCCCACTGGTGCCACAGAACCACAGAATGGGTAAGGTTGGAAGGGACCACTGGAGGTCATCTAATCCAACCTTCATACACAAGCAGGTCCCCTAGAGCATGTTACTAAGGATTACGTCCAGATGGCTCTTGACTATCTCCAGTGAGGAAGACTCCACACCCTCTTGGGACACTCTGTTCCACCCACACAGTTAAGAAGTTCCTCCTGTTGAGGTGTAACTTTCTGTGCATCATTTTCTGCCCTTAGACTCTTATGCTATTGCTTGGCACCACCAAGAAGAAATACCTCTTTCTAACAAACATGAACATATTTACAACTAATCAGTGCTTGCTTTTCATACTTTTGCCTTGAGCAGCACTGAAACCTGTTGATAAGCCTTACATGATTATAGCATCAATTAATGGTGGAGAAAGTACATGTGATAAATTGCTAATTCAGTTTACTGTGCATCTTGCTGTGTAACTGAGCTGGGGCTGAAGAGCCTATTAAGCTAAATTATGCTAAGTGCTCTCCTGATTTTGTGCTAGGTGTCAAGGGTATGAAAGGGAGGGAGCTTGCTTGTAGCTAAAGCCAAGTGACATGAAAGGTGGTGATATGAAAGGCTCCATGACAAAGCAGCATGGTGATCCCAGTGTCCTGACTCCTGCTTCCCTTAGTGCCTTTAGCTGGAACAGCTCAGGTCTCACCCAGTGTAATCCTGGCAGTGCAGTATTTTGAGATGAGTGGTATGATACAGAAACATCATAGACACATTTTATCTCTTATAAAATAAAGAGTTTATTGCATTAAGTAGGTGAGATGCTATTAATTTTGCTGGAAACTTTGGTGTTCCAAAATAAACTTACAAATACATTTAGAGGCCACTTCACACTTCCTAAAAAGGTTTGGCCTTTTCCTTTCATTCAAACAAGAGCTGATTTTTTATGGCAAGCCTCAGACTGATTGCTTTTTAAATAGCTAAATTAGGTAGCTTTGGATATGGAGGATATGGAGGCCTTTGCAGAGAAAAATACCACTGCTATAACAACACAAAGTTGATTCTGACTTTGCCTACCTATTCCATTTTACAAGCTGTGGCTTTTAGACTGATCTTAAGCTTACAAAAACTAAACAAGGCTTTATTATGTATCATATATTTAATACTTGCTACTTTTTTTTCTTCTGCCACTGATGCATAAGCATGTTTTCCTAACTCAGCTGATTCTTTTTTCATTAGTTCTAGCAGCATATATGTAAATCCCTATGTTGTGTACCATGAAAGGTAGTGAGATTTTCCAGATTGATTATATAGTCTATAAAATTGGTGACTGTCATGTGTTACCCTTCAAAATTTTGTTTCAAAAAAGAAGGAATGATGTTACATCTCCTGCTCATCCCCACATGCAACATATTTCAGTGGAAATTTTGTGCATGGAAGGGCTTGGGCTTACAGGCTGTCATTTCAAATTCAGGTGCCAAAATCTGTAACTGTATAAAGGGACTAACTGCAAAATTAATTCTGGGCATGTGCAACACTTTTGAAAATCAGGTGTTTTTATTTAGCTGCCTCCCAACTGATGTTGCTATTTAATGAGACATCCAAAGCTAGAGCCACAGTGTTTTACTGAAGAGGAATCTTTCATTCCTCAATCTGCTGAAATCAGACTTACTTTCTGCTCCTCTGGTCTTCAATGGGAGTTTTGCCAGTAAGAAATGCAGGACTTGGCCCCAAGTTGGTTACATAATGAGGTATTACATGCTTGTGGAAGTCAATGACAGGACAAGGTTCATTGCCCTATTTCATAAAGGCACTGGAATCTACTTAGAGTTGTCAGCTCAGTGAGAGTTTATTATGGATTGAAAATCTCATTGGAATGTATGCTTTCTGTTTGAACAGATGATACCGTACATGAGTCAGCCGAGCCATCCCGTGGTGAGAATGCGGCACAGACACCAAGGATACCCAGCCGGCTTTTGGCAACTCTATTGTTCCTCCTGGCAATGCTTTTGATATTATAGCACAGTGTGCTCCGGCAACCTGTCACAGAAAATATCAGGGTCTTGGAACATCAAAGATCCACCTAACTGCTCATCCCAGGAAAGGGACTTTATTGTTTTTGCAGATGTCAAATTGTTATTTTTCCCTTTTCTTCTCCCTTTTAGCCTGAACTCAGCAAAAATTTGAAGGGGATAACTAGCTTCAGCGCCCACCCCTACTTACCCTGTGACTTTCTTAACCCCTCCATATAAATAAAAGGACTCCAAATGAAAATGCCAAACTATAATAGTGACACTAGTGATTCTTATTTTCCTCTGCATTCTCCTTTCAGAAGTCACCTCTGTTAGCTCACTGTGTCATCCGTATGTGGACGAGGAAGTGTAGTGGCAGATGCAGTCAGTGAGAGAAAAGTAAAGCAAGTGAAAACCTGGGAGAGTCTTTCTCTGCGATACAACATTTATGCCTTCTCGTTCAGCACCGTAAGATGGTCATGAAAAGCATTGTGTCACCGTGTCAGGACTGGAGGGGAGATATTAAGAATAGACATATTATAACACCATTTCCTCCAGAAGTTTCTAAATGAACAGGCTTCTGAAAGGGGAAGATGATGTTTCTTATAGGACTGTCTTGAAACATCTTTGACAGTAAAATTTTTGCTCACAAGTAGACATGCTGTCTTTGGTGAGAGGAAAAAGTTAGTATTTAGGAATGTTAGCACACAGCAGGCAAGGTCAGATTTAGGAAACTTCACTGGGGGTGTGTGTGCCTCTGTTATTTCGTTTTAAGGGGATAATGCACACGGGCTTATTTTATTTTAAAACAAATCACCGTGGTGCTAAAATTTTTTTCTTGAAATGCAGAGGCACTTTTGAGAATAAAGTGACCTTCCCCAGCGCTGACTTAGTAGCTGATAGCCTTGGATGCTGCTCTGGGTGTTAATACATGCTAAAAGAGGACATCGGTGGCCAGAGGAAACATGTTTGGGACACAGGATCTCCAGTGTTCTCTTGATTTGTCTCTCCTGTAAGTTCCTCAGTCATGGGAATAAATCACATGTAGAAGAAGCTAGGGCAGTCTAATAGCATTGTTTGGTGGGGGGAAAGAAAAGAAGTATGGAATAGGAATTCAATGTTGATTTTTTATCTTTTCCCCTTCCAGCACAGTTTGAACAGTAGAGGAAACGTGTTTATCAGCCAGAGATAAACTAGATGGGCTCCCAAAGACTTAACAAAATATTTTTTTAAAAATCCACTAGAATAGAAAATACATTATTTAGATATACTTTATGCTGAGAGTGAGTATATATGCTTGTCCTATTTAAACACGTGAGAGAAGCGGTAACCCTTGATGCAATTAGGAAATGGGACTGTCTTGTTTGATGGAATTAGGAGTGACCCTGTTTAAGGAATCTGAGCCTTGGCTAACAAAACTTTTAAAAGTAATTTGCCAGGAAGTGCAAGCCTTGGGGTACTTTTTGGCTAGGCTGCCATGAAATTTGGACTGCTAAGCATAATCAGTGAAAATTCAGACCCAGACTGAAACAGAGCTTTTCTGACAAAAACTGTGGTAATTAAGTTAAATGCAAAACAAAATATGGAGCATATTAAAGAAAACCAAGATTTTTCTATATTAATTATCAAGAAAAATCTGCCATAACAAAATTGAGTGATGCCATTAGTGGACACCACTTCATAGGCTTTTTATTTTTAAATGAGGAAAAGCCTTCCAGAAGTTGAAGCAGGAGAGGGGAAAATAAATTTGATACATAAAGGGAGGTTTTACGCATGCTGAGCTATGACCTGGGCTTGCCTGATATCATACGTGTTCATAAATATGGGGCCTGTACTTACAGGAGGAATGCAGGAAATTTGCTCTAGTGTGAAGTCCACAGAATAAAGATACACAGTCCAAACAGTGAGGGAAATCATCATCTCATTACAGGCTGTATGGTACTTTGCTCTCTTTAAGGTGTATATACTTGATACACACCCTAGTACTTTCTGTAGGTAGGAATTAAAAAGCTTTGGATGAGGTGAACTTAATCAGAATGCACCTTATCAAATGGATTATTAACCAGAGTACAGATAATATTGCATGATGTGTAACCATATTAAAATGATTTATAGTAATTGCAGGCAATCACACATGTAGTGCAAATTTGATGTAGAAATGGTGACTTTATTTGTCATCTTTTGCCTCTGAACGATGTTGAAGACGTACGTTTACCCACAGCGAAGGATTGTCACTAGTGTTACTCCTGATGGAACTCAGCCTTCCTGCTGTCCCAGAGCCTTGCTGCGCAGGTGAGGGACACCACAAGTGACGATCCCTGGGCTGCCAGCGTGGCTGGGAGCAGCCTTCCAGGCACTGCCACTTCCATACTTGATGGCATTAGGCAACCCCAGTCATACCAAGTACATAAATGTTGGTGAGTTTTGTGTTGTGTTGCAAACCTCTGGATGCTTTAAATGCAAATGTTGCTGAAAATTAAGGGGTTTGTTGCTCCCTTACCCTTCATCTGCCCCTTCTCAAGTCTGAGGTACTGATTCTCCCCAGCCTAAGTGGATCACTTACACCCATGACCTGCACTCCTGGCTGCCAAGGGCATTGCAATGTGAAGCAGGCAAAATAGGGATCAGTCAGTTTAGTGGATACTGTGTATCCTTCAGTAGACAAGGTAACATTACGTGTTAGTTTAGAATATTGTTTTGTACTGTACTTACCTGGATGGCGAAGGAAAGACAAGTAAATCTTAAAGCTATGTTCTTTAAATTCTGTATTATTAGCAACCTCTGTTGTATATAGTGTTTGATAATAAAGTATTAATTTGATTCTTATGTCTTTTGTAAGTGAGAACAATAGACTTTCAGGATATTAAAATCACGTGTTGATTACAAGATGGAGCTTTGAAGCATCAAGTGTGATCATGGCTGAGAACTGAGAGACAAGTGGCCATGACACTGCAGCATACAGGACTCATCTTTGAAAGTCGTTCATCTGTTGCAAGACTTCACAATGTCAAGACCTGGAACAACATGACTTTTAATGATCAATGTTTTGTCCTCGGTGTTTAAAGGTCTTACGTTAGAACCCTGTGGTTTCTGTGTTAGTTTTCTTCTTTTGTATCATGTTTGTTTCTAAAAAGGCTTTGGGGATATAACAACTTTTCTGTTCTTTTGTTTGTTTGTTTCTTTTTAATTTGTATTTTTTGTCCCTTCTGTTTTCCTTCTGGATTTGTTCCCATGAATAGTTTTTTCCAGAAGGGATCTTGCCAGTGTCATGTGCGATATATGTATGTACTTGGTTCCAAAAGAACTAGAGACAAATTTGGGAAGTACTAAGAGTAGTTGAGTAGATTATTTCCTTTCCTCTATAATCGTGGAAGGAAAATGGTTGTATTTGTACCTGTTGATTCCCACCCCTAGCCCTCAAAACTGAACTTAATCCATTGCCTTATGAACGCAATGGTTCAGTCACTTTCAGAGGTTTAGAGTGTTAACTCTTCCCCTCTTTTCCTTACACTTGGATTTTGTAATCACAAGTTTTAATGTACAACCCTCCACACTTCTCTTCCCTCTTCCTGCCCTGCCTCCTCTCCCACCCTCCTCCGTTTTTAATTTGGAGCTGTGAATGGGCAGATCTGTTTCTGGTCTGGCATCACTGAGTTTTTCCCATGCATTTGCCCTCGAGCTTCTCAGATGTGAGACAAATCTCCGTACAATAGGCTTGCTGCCATTGTCTGTACAGTTTAATAGATGCTGGCATGTTGGAGGTTACCCATGAGTCTGCGAAATCCGCTTACCATGCTTACTCTTGACACCCCATTGAAGACACTCATTGTGTATGCATCTGGGTATGAAAGTCCAGCTCAGTGTGGTCCTGTGCTTGTACTGCCCTGCTTTGCAGTTTCTTTGCACTTATTCATTGAGTGCTGTTTTTGAAATGCTTACATTATATAAACGTAAAAGAAAATGTTAAACCCCACCCAAACCCCTTGCCCCATAAGATCTGTATTTGTATATACACGTGTCCGTACAATTATACTTAAATAAAATTAAAGATTTTCATCATTTTAATTTGTTATTTTAGACTACATTTTTGTTTAATTACCTGCATTTTCATTTTGTGGACTGTTTGTACCTACCTTACCCATAAAATTGTTGGGGTTGGAAGGGACCTTTAAAGGTCCTCTAGTCCAATGCCCCCACAATGAGCAGGGATATCTTCCACTAGATCAGGCTCCTCAGAGCCCCATCCAAATCAATCTTGAATGTTTCCAGGGACAGAACAGGCAATGAGAGGCATCTGAGTGGGAATGGGTAAAAAATGGCACAAAAACTGAGTACCTAGAGCTCTAACTACCAATGTCCTGGCAGATCTGTGCTCTTCACCTTTTTTAATGTGTTTAAAGCTCTTCCAAATGCTTAGGAGGGTAACGAGCTGTATCAGCCAAGAGTGGTGCATTGCATGGTTTCCATCATTGCTTTGCCCTGCTCTGGGCCTCGCAAGCAGTCTTCCTCTCCTGGGTAACAAGTGGTTGTAAGGTGCAACTCTTACTTCTTGAAGACTAAAACCAGTCCTGGAGTTGTGCAAACAGGGCAGCTGCAGTCCTCCTCTCCCCAGGATGTCTCTCAGACTGGCAAAGAGGTGAGGCTGGAAGTGGCTTTGAAGTATCAGCCATATCTTTCTTTACCAAAAAGACTCAGAGCAGCCGAGCCTAATGAATTGAGAGAATTTGATCAAGGGTTTCTCCTGAAGCAAGAAATTGGATGGCTTTCTCCACCTCCTTCTTTCCACCCTGCCCCCAGAGGCTGATGTAATAGTGCCTCTCAAAAAGTATGGGACTGCATTGGTGTTGACTTGGCTTTTGGTCTGAAATAGTTGTCTTTGGCAATGTCTGCTCACTACCCATATGACAGGTTGAACCTGAAAATTTAGGTCGTAAAAGGTGGGGAACAAATACCAAAACCTATAGTACATGCACTGTGCATTCAAAACTGCTGTAATTACAAGTGTTAGCATTAAACTCACAGAAAGCTTTTTATTATATTCAATTAGTTGACAGGGAAGCAAATACTAATTATAACCTACTCTAACCTTCTTTAAAAATGAGAAGTGACAGCTTGGTGAGAAGAAAAGTGTGCCTGAGTATTTGATATGAAGAATTGATGCACAATTTTTTTCCTCTAGAGCTGTGATGTTACAACCAGGACAGGGTTATAAGTGACACATGTTCAGTATGTTTTAACATAATAACCATGTCCAGAAAATATCCTACAGTCTGACACACTTAATAGCCTTTGCTCAGAAGACACCCTCCTTTTGCTGAGAATGGTATTTGATTTCATTTTTCTGCGTTAGTGTGCACAACGGGCCTTTGTACTCCCTCATCTTCCCTTCTGCAGAATATTTCTGCTCACAGAGTAGCTCTGAGGGCATTCTTAGGAATATTCAGGCATGCATCATACTGCTATAATATGGTTGTGTGCCAAAGTGGTTTTATTCATTTAAAACAAAGCTTTGATTTATACAGGTTAAAGATGTGGTAACCAGCTGGGAGGGTTAAGTTTTTTACAGGCTTTAACAGCACAGGAATGAAAAGTGCCTCCTTCCTTGTAACTCTTATTTTTGTTAGCATTTGCCCTTACTGGGAGGTTTAGTTTAAAAGCTGATTCAACTTTATATTACAGGTGTATGCATAAGAGCCCAAACCGTGTCTTCACTGTAAAGGCTGCAGTGTGGAGTATACGAGGTTGTATGTGTTTGCTTTCAGCACATTTGATTTGCATCTGCTAATCAAACAACCTGAAATATAAGCAATTTCAATTTTTGTTTAAATTTTCCCTTAGACCACAAAGAAGTTTTTAAAGCGAAGTCTTTGTTGGATGAAAAAATAAAATCTAAGGAAAATATAAAAAAAGAGAGAGACTACAAACATTGTGCTAAGTAAGTTTTCTGTTGGTTTCCTCCCCCCAGATAGAATTGTTAGCTGACTAATACTGTCTATCATATTTCATTTGGAAGAATTCAGACCACAATATGACTCTTGCAGCCACCAGCACATCTTGAAACACTCATTTTTCCTATGATGGTCCTTTAACCAAGTTCTTAGGTCTTTTGATTACACAAGGAGGAGTATAAATATGAGAAATTGTAGGGTGGTAAGCTATGTGTGTGTTTGGAGGGAAAGAAGAATTTTCTGTTTTCATAGTACTTTGTGAATGCATACAGTGAATTCAAGAGCAAGAGTATAGAGTGATTTCTATATGTCTCTCCACCTTGTAATGCATCTCTGAAGGATGGAAGGTACCTCCTGCTGTGTATACAATATCAAGTGTCACAGTTCTTGGACACAGCCAATCTCTCAGCTCTTATGTTCAAAGTCTGCTCTCCCTAAGTGCTATTTTGTGGGACTTGCCAATATATACTTTCCAGTATTAATTTTAGCATTTAAACACATTTATCTATCCACAATCAAAGCACTGTTGACAATACTGAAGTTTTTGTCTGGACGGTATTTGTAAAAGGAAAGGTTGAGTAAATCAATAGGATACAGAAAGTATAAGTATCCTTCTGATCCTTGTTCTGTTGAGAACCAATTGTGCCTTTTGTTCTCATGTACTGTAAGTTAGGGTGTCTCAACTAATTGCTTGACTAATCACTGACCACTAGTACAAGAAATTTATGAGGCTTTGTTTTTTCTCTCCTCTCTGCCACTTTACCTATAGCTGGACAAAACAATAAGAAGTCTAGAAACAGCAGAAGCAAACATCTCAAGGCCTAACATGGCAACCCTGATGTGATCCTGAAGTCCCAACCCATTTACACTTAAGTATTGGAAATAAATGAAGTGTTACATATTACAGATGACAAGCTGTGATCCTACAGCAGCTATCCTTGTCTGAGGAGGGTCAAAAGAATCAAGCCCTTGGCTGCGTGTGAATGCTTCAGTGGAAACTTGGTATGCTGTGCATTACATAGCACTGCGTGTATCCCAATACTTCTGCTCACTACAGTGAGGGTGGAGAAGGGGTGGGGAAGAAAGAGCTCATTCAGTCACAGATGGCTGAGTAGCAGTGGGAAGTATACAGCAGACTTTAGGCCCAGAAAGTAGTTACTGGTGTAAACTGCCTGAGAGTAGACTTGTTTGTAGAAATTTGTAAAAACATGAAATAGAAAACCTGGAAAGTGCCTGATTGTGTTCTCTGGTCTGTGCATGCAGAAATCAAGGAAAGATTTCCCACTGAATCAGGCCAAAGTTTCTCAGTTTTGGAAACTCACTAGCATTTAAAAATACACACCTCACCTTGCTATTCTAAAACAGGAATAACTTGGAAGTCTTGCACTCTTCAAGGCTTTTTCTGGAGCTTCTGCACATGGAGCTGGCAGCTCAGGATTTTGATGAACCAGGTCCTCATGAGAGGTGTTCTCCAGCTGCTGAGTACTCTGTGTAGCAGACGTTCTAATGTCAGTTTTTAGAATTTGTCTGGGGACTAAACTTTTGTTTTTATCTCTGCCATCAAAAAGATCTTGAAGCTGGAGCACGAGTGAAGAATGTAGATATAGTGATTTTCACAGGGTGGAACACAACTATGTTTTGATTTAGCACAGCTGCAGAGACAAGAATGACAGTTCTACCTTAAGAAAGGATTGAACAAGAGTGTGGACCATGCACAGTGGTAATGGTTAGACTTCAAATGTGAGGGAAAGCTGGATAAACCCATGCAGCGATGCTTATCATTCTTTCTACTTCAGTTTTACATTATCGTGGTTCTTGTACATAATCACATTACAAAAGGCCTTGCATTCTCCTTGGCAGAGAAGCCAAAGCAAGTGTGCATATCATACATCTGAATTCCTGGTGAATTCGTGTCCCTTTTGTCATTATTTCATTAGTTATTCTGCATTTATTTGCAGGTAAAGAGAAAGGAAAACTCATGCATACTTCCTGTGCTCTGGTCTCATTAGCCAGATTTCCTCAAAACTCTTGTACTCCAGAGAAGTTTTGCCAAGCAGCTCAATGAAATGCACATGGTATGAATATTTATGCTGCTTTAATGATCAGATTTTTGCATCCATGAATAATAAAGGTTTTAACAAGAACAGATAACAAGATTGGCACAAAACAGTGAAGTGGTTAATATAGCAACCTCTTTGTTGCAGGATTCCCTTGAGAGCAGCAGACTTCCTCCCCTTCCTCTTCCTCTAGTACCAAAATTAGTCCGATGGGACATGCAGATCCTCCAGATAGCTTTGCAGAAAGCAGGTGTTTTATCTACAACTGGTTCTATAGCCCCTCTTGCATGCTTGCTTTGAGGAAGCTCAAGGTTTTTGACTAAAAAAGGACCTTCAACTTTTGAACACTATTTTTATTTCAGATGCTCTCCAGCAGCATTTGCATTTGAATGTGAAGCTGCCACTTCACTTGGTCTTTTCAGCGGCAACTGGCTGACAAGTGTTTGCATGATTCAGAAATTTGGGAGGCTGCAAGTCAAAGCAGCACGGTTTTCATGAGCTGAGGTAGGAAAAGGTAATCCTCTCAGCTCCCTGTGCCAGCAGAGTGATGCTGAAGGGCGATGCATTAAGGTCTGTCTTTTGTGAGAATCAGGGAAGCTGCAAGCTCCTGAAGACCACAGGCCTCATTTTACTTGCCTATATCTGCAGCTGCTAAAAGCCTGATCTCTTCAGTGTTAAAGTGATATGGTCTAAGTTCATGATAGCATTGTGCTTGGAGGGGACATTAAGCATTTTACCCTTGGATGCATTTTAGAGCAAGGTTTTATTGCATGTTTACTATACCCTGGCGCGCTGGATGTGTGGGAGCAGGTGCCAGGTGATGCACGTGTAGATAAGCAACGTCAAACCAGCAAACTCCCTCTTAGAGGATATGCTCACCCTTTCTCTCTCAGCTCCTCCCTGTGCTGTGCTGTTGACAGTCTGCCTTGCTGCCCTTCCAGCTCTGTGCAGGTGTTGGTGGGGATCCAGGGTAAATACTCTGCATTCTGTATATTTGCCACTTGAAGATACCAAAAACCATTTGCCTGAACTTTGATCTTTGGCCAAACCTGTCCTTCAAGGCTGATATTCAGGGCTGATAGTCAAGGTTGCCTGCCACTACATCTCTTGTGAAGGTCAGGCCTGGAACTGGGACACTAATGGCAGCCTTGCCCTCAGAGTAGGAGCTAAAAGATTCTCCTGGTAAGAGCTGGCCTGGAAAAGCTGCCTAGGGCTAGGTACTGCAGCCTAGATGAGTCAGGCAGATGATATCACAGATATTTGGAGAAAAAAAGAGAACTAAATAAATCTGCTTTTTTAAAAAAAGAAAAAAAAGGAATTAAAATTTAAAGCAAAACAGTGATTTGAAGTCACAGATGAGGGCTTTTAAAAAGTTTTACTTAATTTTATAGATTTATCGATTTAATTAGGGAAATAAAAGAAGATTTTAATCTTAAATGCAGATTAAAATAAGTAACAATATTGCCATCTTCTGCATGTACAAGTTTATTTGGTGTTACATCCAGCATGTTGAGAAGAAAAAAAATCCTTCAGATTTTAAACAACTAAATGGTTTTAAAAGAATTTTTAAGACTTCCATCAAGGAGCAATAAACTTGCTATGAAACAAGCAGATCCTTTTTTCTGTGTGTTTGTACATGACACACAACCAGTACAGTGGAGCAAGTTATCACTGACAGTATTATCTGGATGTCTAGTCACTGCTCTTGTCGACTGTTTGCTCTTTTTGCATCCTTTCAGTGAAAACTTGTCCCAGAAACCACCATGGAAGCTATTTACTTTATTTCAAACATAATTAAAACAAGAAAATTGCAAAGGATTAAATTAAAATCTCAGGCACTACCCTAGTTCCAGCTCTCTTAGACAACAGATAACTGTCTAAAAGTGGAGTTTAATACACTAAAGAATAATAAACCTCTTCTGTTTTGAGATGTAGGGCAGTTTGCTATCTGCTTCTGCTTCAGAATGCTGAGTACTTTACCAAGTCTCTGTATTTCCCCTCTTCTCCTGAATAAAACGTGAAGTCTGAAGAAGTTGCTGTGGGCAAGACTAGAATGAAAACACACATCTCTGCCATGTGAAGCACCTGTTGTATTTGCAGGAGCAGGGACGCATATAACCTAGGACAAGTCCTCATATTATATATCCCGGCACTAAATCTGTGGTTGATGAATTGGAAAATTATGGTTTTGTTAATGGAAAAAGAAAATGCAGGCTTGCAATGAAATTGGAAGGGGTAGGGGTGGGGGAGATGGAAAGCGAAAGAATGTCCTAATTGGACGTCCTACAGAGAAATGAAAGAAGAGAACCATTCTTGTGGTGGAGCATGAGGGTGTGGAGGTTCCCAAGAAGAATCATCTGAAGGAGGAAGAAAACACACAGTGACTCATTGGGCAAGTAGTTTCCATTTGGAAAAATTAGGCAAGAAACATTAGCATGCGAGATTTGGGAGCTGTTTATATCAACACAATACACTGCTTATTGCATATACAGAATGAGTGATACCAAGTCTGGAAACTATCATGCCACATCTAACCTCAGAGTATTTACTGCTTGACAAAAAGGGCAAGAGATAAACAATGCAAGTGTTTGAAATCTGACAGTAAACAGAGAGGAACTTTCTGAACTGATTACCTGGTGATATGCTGTGATCCCTGGCTTTTAACTTCTCATGTGTCTTCAGCTGAATTAGGAGAGAAGGTAGTGTATCCAGTAGAAATTCTGTCTAGAGGGCATGCTGGAAAGAATCAAGTTTAAGCACTGTATCATCAAACAAAGTATGTCTTGTAAACAGTCCTAGTCCAGCTACTAACAAATAGACTCACATACCACTGTGCTGTACGTACCCAGCTGTGTAATTTGCCCATCTGCTTATTTTCAGGGAATTGTTAATTCTGCCAGTAAGATGTAAAACAAAAACCTAGGAGCAGAATTTGAATATTTTGAAACACAGTTGTTGAATGGGAGCAAGAATAGGTAGGAAACCACAGCAGAATAAAGGAAGTACATTGGTCATTCCTTGTGAGCCAGCGTAGTCTCTTCCTTTTGCCCAGCTCCAGCAACCAGTCACTTCTTAGGAAACAAGCTCCAGAGAATTCCTGTCAGTAACATTATGCTGCAGGAGAGGTGGCCAGAAGAGACAAACTGTTGCAAACTTGTTTGGGTAGGGCATGAGGTCTGGATACAAACCTGGTTGAAAAGACTTTGCACAAGCAAAGCTCATATGATAGACTCTTTGTAATACAGGAAGGTGACCATGCCTGTAGCAAAGTACATATTTATCAGTAAGAGTGCTCCAGGCTCTAAGGAACTCTGTAAACACTCTGTGCCAAGCCTGGCTATTGAACACAGGAAAGAGAGTCCATTTTGCTCAGAAAAGTTGACTGCAACAGGATGAGGGCACAATGGGGACATGCAGGAGAAGACAGAGGCAATAGCCATTCCACGGACTGCCAGGTTTCCAGTTCATTCCAAACTGAGGTTTTCCCATATGAAGTCAGCCTGGCACTCCACACAAAAACAGGGAGACAGGGAAGCCCCCTAAGACAAACATATTTTAGCGTTATGATCAGAGGTTGGCATTGCTTCCTGGCTGGTTCCCAAAAAGATATTAATATACTATTTTTCTGCTCCCTCCCCTCTCCCCACCCAGCCTGTTTCTTTGAAACTCTTGATACATTGTAATTAGCTTTGCTTTGGCCACGTTTTTGTGATGGTGAAGGGTAGGATGGAGTATTTTGTCTAACAGGTAGATATTCCCCAAATCAGGAAACTCTCTTTGTAAGGTGAAACTCTTCTTGTATGATGTATGTTCTGTGAGTAGAAGACAGTCACAGCCAGAAAAGGGCAGTAACAATAGTGTGGTCTCTTTAAATGGCTCCTAGGCACTGTCTCTTGCTGATCCAAAGATCTAGTGGTTTTGGTTTTTTTCTTAACCAGAATTCATTGACCTCTCACTGAATTTGTTTACTCAGTGTGATTTCCATGAGACGGGCAGTGACCTTGTTTTCTTCTTCAAGCCTTTTCTTTAAGTATTGTTTCAGACTTAATTCTGTGCTGTCACATCACATGCAGCTTTTGCCAGCCCCATATGCTAAGAAACACAGCTGGGAGGCTAAAACCACATGTGATGCCTCACACTCAAAAAACACTCATAACAAATCTCTCTAAAATATATTGCCAAATGGCATCTTTGTAAATCTCGCTGTCTAACATCAAAGAAGGGAGCAGACACCAGAAGCTCAGTGCGCAGACGGAGGAGCAATCACCAGTTACCCACCTGAAGCAAACAAGTAACTCAGAGTGCTCTGCAGATCTGCCCACTTCTTTTTTAACATGACAATATAAATCCTTTTCAATGGCTGTTAGAACTTAAAACCTGCAATAATAGAAATGGCTGGAAGGCGTAAAAAATTAACTAAGATTTTGAACAACATGATATAATTCTACACTCTGTGGGCAGTCAGATTGGGCTATTTTAAAATTAGCTGCAATTTGCATAACATATTTTACTGTTATAATTCAATGTCTGTATTTATAGCCATGTCATAACAATGTAGGGTTTTCTTTTTATTTTTCCCTTCAGCTGGAGTTTATGATGTGTGTGAAAACTGTGTGTAAGTCATGTACTGTTTGCTCCAAAAACATGAACAGATGAAGAGACACTGAGGTGTCTCAAGTTTAGAACACTGATATGGTAATTCCAGCCTCAAAGAATTAGTGTCACCAGCTCTTCTTTTCTTCCTCTTAACTAAACAAAGTAAACCTTTTGGAGTAGACTGATAGTTTGCAATAGCCAACTATGTGCACACACTCCAGTTCTAAATTAAGGCTGGCCAGAAATCTGTGTAAACAACATGACACTTTTGTTTTTTACATATTCATGCAGAAACAAACACGACAGTGAATGCCAATGTCCTGCAGAAATAGTCAGCTACAAGCCCTGTAAATCACTACATGAACACACTGCTGCAACAGAACAAACAGAAGAAAAGATCATTTCACTGCATTTTTATTTTGGGAGGATGTAAGCTCTCCCAGCACAGATACATCTTTGCTTTCCAGTCAAATTGCCACTTAGCAACACTTCTGAACCTCACATCAGCAGAGCTGGTTGGACAGGAATTTCCAGAACAAAATTCTCAGAGGCCATATGTGGAGGCTTCAAACTCCAAAAGCTGTACTGGGGAGACATCTCAGCCTGTCAGTATTTGATGCATAAGCATATTATGGTGAGACAGATGAAAATAATTTCTGATTGATTTGTGTGAAACTTTTACCTTGTCCAGCATACGCCCAGCTATAAATATACATTTCAAACAAATGTATTTGTTAGCAACACTGTATCTTGTTATTCTTCAGCAACCTTCCGTCTGACAAAACAAACAAACAAACAAACAAACAAACAACAACAACAACAACGAAACCACAAAAAACCCCCCAAAAAAACCCAAAAAACAAAAGCAAAAAAAACCCCAAAACAAACCCCAAACCAAACAAAAATTAATGAAAATATTTCTAAGAAATTTTTGGGGTGTCTCTTCTCCATTTTTCTGAGAAGTAAAGTTGAGAAAACATTAGTGACACAAATCTGAAGCTGGCAGGTTGATCTGCACAATGGCAAGTGTAGATGTCGGGGTTGATTCCTACAAGAGCAGCAAGTCTTTTGGACTGTGTCTGATAAACACAGACTTTGGGTCTCTCATCCTTCTTTGTTTGCTATCATCTTGATCATCTGCAGGACAGAGAGACAGTACAGAATGAAAGCAGAAAACAGCAGAGAGAAACAGGGAGGATTGCACATGGTTTGTCCGGCTGAATTTCAGTATCTGACCAATTAACACTGATTCTTTGGATATATTCATGTGATACAGCGCTGGGCTCTATGTCATCTGGCTGAATGGGCTAGTGGTAGCATTGCTGTGCTAGGACAGCAAAAAAAAATGACCTGAACAAATCATTCCAAGGGAGCCCCTTACATTAGGCCCACTGTGTCCACACATACATACTAGTGCCTAAAACTGTCCTGTTCATAGCCGTATCCCTATCCTCTGTTTCTATGAAGAGATGCTTTGTTTTCTACTGTCTTTTGTTATTGGAATAAGCCAGTTTTGTTCTAGCAGAGAAAAACCTTTGGAAACAACATGAACAGGGTTGTCTGTGTTACTATCCTACTGTGTTAGATGATCATTTACATGTACTGAGGTATATACATTTTTGTGGAAGTACTCAAGGAGAGGAGGCAATAGCCACCTCTACTTCCTGTTTCAGTGCTATTTTCTTAGCTAATGAGGTATGTGGGGAAAGAAATGTGCAATTAAAATATTTGGCCAAAGTCCATCCTTCCTTCCGTCCATTCGTCCATCCGTCCATCCATCTGTCCTTCCTTCCTCACAAACAAATAAAAGAAACAAAAAAACTAGCTCCAGGCCCTTGCATACCAAGGATAATCAGGCAAAATGAAAGAAACAGCTATGCAGCCTGTCAATTTCAAACAAGCCCAGATGGAGGTTAGCCAATGGAATACAGTGCAGGAGGCACCAGATTTTTCTAAGAACCTGGCATCTCCTGTGATCTCATTAACATGCTCTAAACTTCCCTGAGATGGCATGACCAGCTGTGGTGGTTTGACACTATCTGGACACCAAGTGCTCACCAAAGCCACTCAATGCCCTCCTCAACAGAGGAGAGAAAAATACAACAAAAGACTAATGGGTCTAAGTCAGGGCAGGGGAGGAGATCAGTCAAAACAGACTCAGTGAAATTGACTGAATTCATTGCCAAAAAAATCAGAGTAAAGTAGTAAGAAATAAACCCAAATCTTAAAACACATTTCCATACCCCTCCCTTCTTCCTGGGTTTGTACCTCTCAAGTATCTCCTGCCCACTAATGGCACAGGGAGATGGAAATGAGGACTACAGTCCCTTTACCACACACTGATGCTCCTTCCCTCTGACACTATTCCTCTGCTCCAGCATGGGGTCCCTCCCACGGGAGATGGTTCTTCATGAATTTCAACATGAACCCGTCCCATGGGCTATGGTTCTTCAAGAACTGCTCCAGTGTGGCTCTCTTTCCACAGTGTGCAGTCCTTCAGGAACAGCCTGCTCCAACTTAGGACCCCACAGGGTCACACAAGTCCTACCATGAAACCTGCTCCAGTGTGCGGTGTCCACGGGCTGCAGATGGCTCTGCTCCTTGTTAATCTCCCATGACTGCAGGGGCACAGGGGCTTCACCACAGGCTGCCTCATGGAACTGCGGGGGAATCTCAGTTCTGACACCTGGAGCACCTCCTGCCCCTCCTTCTTCTCTGACCTTGGGGTCTGCAGAGCTGTTTCTCTCACATATTCTCACTTGGCTCTCCCAGTTGCTTCTACATAGTAAAGTTTCCCCCTTCTTAAATTTGTTATCCCAGAGACGCAGCTACCTACCATCACTGATGGCCTCAGCCATGGCCAGCAATGGACAGGGGAAACTTGTGACAGCTTCTCACAAAAGCCATCATTGTAGGCCCCTTCTCCCCTGCTTTGGCAACCTTGCCACACAAACCCAAACTGTCATCCACCCCTGCAAGAGAAGAACATGGATATTTCAAGGCATACTGTGACAGGGTACCGAGAGTGTTGTCCACAGATTCCAACTAAAGTTCCTAACAGATGCTCCTGTCTGACCCTTGCCAGTGTGGCATTGCTTATGATAAAAATTACAATTTGAATGTTTAAGGAACTTGTTACACCAAACTGCTGAACACCATCTGGTTCCTCTTCCTTACCTTCCTCTCGCATAGGATTCTGTGACTTTTTATCGTGTGCATGCTGAACGCTGAATGTATTCTCAGTATTTTCTGAAACCACCACTATGGCACCAAATGAAATGTCTATTGTTTGCCTTGAAACTGTTTCAGGTGAAGAATAGAAGCAAGGGAAGAAAAAGTACTTTTTTATTCAGTTCATGTTTGAAAAAATTGTCCTATAATATATGTACCCGTCCAGTGTCAGCTAGTGTAAAAATCCAAATATGAATGGTAATCTAAGAGCTGCATCTTGGTGTAAATCTATGTGCCAATGGGGTTCTGTCAATTTGCCTTGATAAATATAGGCAATTCTTCTACTTTTGTGTCTTCTGTTAGCACTATAACTCTTAGATAGTCTGAATGACCTTGGTGTTGTGAGAGGCCTAGGAGAGCAATTGAGGATAAAATTCCTCAGATGTACCAGAAAAACCTAAGAATTTTTGTGTTATCTCTGAGAGACAATCATACTCGGGGTGACTTCCAGCCACCAGTGTATCGGAGGTAACACAAGATGAAACCCTCCCTCTGCAACTACATTCATGGACTTGTAAAATTCAGTTGTTTTAGGGGATGGAACCCTCTGTGAAATATTGTGTCAAGGGCACTAAACTGGCAATACAGATCAATCTTGCGGACACAAATTTTGATTTCGTCTCATGACTCCTGAACAGCCAATAGGTAACAAGCCATTATTAATGCCACAACAGGTGACATTAAGCCAAACATAAACACTTCTTCACAGTTTTGGATAGCACACATACTAACTGTGCAAGATATTCAGAAATTGGGAGTGGTTGGGAGTAGAAACTTGAATACAATGTGTCAATTCTGCATTGTTATGTGGGACACACTAAAAGATCTAAGGAGGTCATATTTAAAAATAGAGTAATAAAATTAGTACAGTGCTGTCTACCCTGCAGGGCTGACACGATGAAGCTGCACATACAGAATGGCTTTTATTTTTAGGGCACTCTATCTGGGATAACAATGACTCTGCTGATAGTGAAGCAGTGGATATAGTTTGTCTTGATGGCTGGCACTTATTCTTGAAAAGAACAGAAGAGCATATTTAAGCTGTCAGGCCTTAATTGTTTCATTAGGTAGTGGTACCTTTTTTACAAAAGGAGCAAGGGAGCTCCTGAAAGAAAGAATGATGAGCAGCAATTCTAGAAGGGCACAAAGGTGCTGCAGGAGTTACTTCTCTTCCTTTGTTTCTTCCCAGCTCATCTCTGACAAAAGGAGAAGGTTCATTTTTTAAGATAATGGCTATTATTAAAACCAGCTTGAACAATTTCATGAGCACTGTGGTTTATATCTCCCATATTTTTAAATATAAATGAAATGAAAAAATTTTCATGCCTCTGAATCTGGCTTTTGTGTTTCAATATCTAATTTATTGATGACAAAGATGACTTGCATTTCTAAATATGTCTTTTGTCCTGTAGGATGCCAAGTCTTTTTAGAGACAAAACACACATGTATGAATCACTTCACTTACGCTGTGAAGTTTAACCACCACTGGGGCGTAAACTGTTTGACACTGCAAAGCAACACAAAAAATCATCTTGAACTAGAAAGTAAAGAACATTAATCATATTAAAATGAAATTATTACAGAGCACCCACACATCTGAGAGCCCTAATGACACAACCTCTAATTGGGTAGTGGCACCAGTGTTGACCATCAAAGGTCTGAATTTACATGCTGTCTGAAAGGACAGCTTTGGAGTATACTTATGCTGCAAGAAGTACATATTTTCCCCTTCCCTGCTGGAAGGCATCCCAAGACAGAGAGATTTGATGGAAATCTTTTCCTGTTGTAAAATAGAGAAACACAGCTAACTTCCCACTTACACAGACTCAGGAATTCATAACCTCCCCAACAAAGAGCTGTTTATATTTCATTACAAAATCTGATCTCAAAGGTGGGTGTTTATTTGTCATATTATTCCCCTCCCCCCCAGTTTTTTCCTCATATATGAAGGGTAAAATGTGAATAATGTCTACCCAACTCTTGCATTTGCTACTCTGGAGAAACTGAAAGGAGGACTTTTCACAGTTGTCCTCCTTTATCCCCTGGAGAGCGGGTGTCAGTAGCTTGGCTCTTTCTCCTGTGTGGGCTGTGCTTCTCTGCCTTTTAAGATGAGTTAGCTGATATGTTTTGCATTCCATTTTCAATTAGTTCTTTTTAAGTAGGCAGGGATTTTCTTAGTCCACATGCATTCTTTTCTTCATGCATGCAGACGTACCCACAGCTGAGTTATACAAGACTGGGAGACTCTGGGTCTGAGTCTCATCTATAATGAAGATTTGAACACATTGTTTTGACAGTGTAAATTTGTTAAAACCATCCCTAGTCCTTATCCTGCACACTCCAGAGTACTAGAAAAGGCCCGATTGTAGACAAGAGTTTGACTTTCTGGTACTTGAAGAACAATTTTAAAATCAGTGTTTCTTCTGTGTGTGTGGTGTGTCTCCAGGCTGTTTTCAGTAATGGGTCTCCAGTTACACATAGGGGAAGAAAAGCTTGTTCTTCGTCTGCTTTGGAGAGCAACTAGAAGAGCAGAGTGCAAGAGAGGAGAAGGAACCCTTCAGCTTTACACCAAATGTCCACTTCTCTCAGACTCAAACTCAGGGCATCTATTGATTTCAGTTCAGTCCTCACGGTTGAATATCATGACAGGTCTGAACAGAGCAAGGAGAAGAGGGATATCCTAGAGGAGATTAGTCAAAAGACATGAGAATTCTTTTGAAACGCTCCTCTAGGAGTGCTGTGCCTGAAAACAGGAATGTTTAGAAAGCTTCTGCAGAGAGCAAAGTAATTAAAAAGGGGAAAGACTATTGCAGAGAAAGAAAATGTGTTCATATACTACAGTGGCATTACCTGTTGCATTTGCATTTACAGTGAAAGAGCATAGGAAAAGAAGGTGAGTTGGAAGAAGAGTCCCTAAATTAGTAATACAAGCTACTGGGCAGGGTTAGCTTTCTCTAATGGGCTTGCTACATACAAAAGCTGATGTTAGTATTTTATAGCTCCCTCCACCCAGAAGTCTAAGCCACTAATTTTTGCTTTGAAGTTAAATTGCAGTTTCTGCCAGGTGATGCACAATGATTCATTGTGTTGCCTAGACCAGTGTGATGCTTACTCAGTAATTTAAAATCTTCACAGTTCTTTAGATCTACATTTTAAATGCTTGAAGTGTTGCAGCTTATTAAGGTCTTAGGTTTCTGTCTATTTAGACAGTGTGAGAATTATTTGGTAGTCAGATTACTCTTAGTTATCAAAATGGTTCATGTTGTGCCATGATTAGGAAAAGCTATTGCTACATATCCTACATAGTTAGTGTGTGAATCAATGCATAGGTAGTCCTAAGAAACTGATAAATATGCAAATTATTGATGTTCAAGTACTGGAGAATGTGGAGAGAGTAGTGAGAACTTGATATATATCAGATTAAGCATTTTTGTTCTTGTGTTCTCTCATTTTCCAGAACAGATCAGAATGCATTCTGTTCTGTTTACTTTAATTTTGAACACTTGCAATTTTTGGGTTGAAAACTATTCATTTGGTTTTGGACTCACTCTACTTCTGTTTTGTCCTCTGAATTCTTAAGGGTTCATTTCAGAGATTTCTGATTATGTTTCTGTGCATTAGGTCCTATTGTCCTTGTATCCTTTTCTTAGGATATGTAGCATGTCCAGATTAAAATATCTGAGTTTAGCTGTCAGCATCAGCTTTTGAACAGTAGACCTAATATAGGTGCCTACTCTAAAGTCCATGGAGCCTTCCAGATTCTGTTGTGCAGATTCTCATTGACTATAATGCGGTTTTGGACGGCAAGACTTCTACATAGCTGTGACTCACAGTATTTGTCACTTAATGCTTTGTGATTTTGAGCCAAATTGCATTCTTAGGTGAACAAAGTCAAAGGTTTGGGGGTTGATTTTTGTTGAATTGCATAAATATTTAGATGCCCTGAAGTACCTAAGACATCTGCCTGAAGTGGTGGATGCAGCACATGAGGAGGCCGGCAGCCTTCTGGAGAGACAGATGGAGGCCAAGTGGGATACGCCATCACATCTGACGTGGCACCAGATGTCTAAGGGATGGGAACTGAGTCAGGGCCTTGGAGCCCATTCAAATAGCATCACTCAGCTGGCACTCCTCCTAGAACTAAATACCCTTGGTCTTCACATTTATGCCCTTTTTCAAAAATTAATCCAATGGTTGCTATAATGACTTCATTATGATTTTAAAAATGTTTATTCTAAGACTAAAGCTGATTGGGATGGTGAAACACTTTGCTGAGAACATTGCACAGACCATACTTCTTGAACTGAAAGTACTTCACTTGGATGTTGGCAGTTCCTAAGCAGAGCATAACTCACAGCTGAATCGCCTGATGGAACCTGTCAAAATTTGATGGCAAAAGACTGCAAACAGATAGCTAATGAGCAATCAGCCTTGAGCCTTACCTAGAGACACAAACCATAGAAAGGATTTATTATTGGGCAAAGTGAAATCACAGAAACATGTGAACTATTCCAGGTAAGTTTTTTTTCCCTTGTGACTCCTAATAATAATAATAATAATAATGATAATGATAATAATAATAATGTCTTTCTTGGTGTACTCTTCCTCATACACATGTAAAATATATGTGGACAGGAGTAAATGGGTTTTGGTCACTCTCCACCCAAGTCACTTGACAAGGCACATGACACCATTCCACCATGATGCAATGGGCCCTTCTTTCTTTTACATCTGGGTTGCAACTGCCTCTCTGTAAACCCTGCCAGACTGATCCCAGACAGTTTAAACCAAGTTGTCAGCTTTATGACCAAGATGCCCAACAGGATTAGGCTGCTGTGAGAGACAGAGAATACTCTCTCCAAAAAGGGTTAAAGCTTTCAGATAATTTGAGTTTGGCAGCCTGTCCTGGGAGCTACTCCACTGGGACTTCTCGTCTCATGAAACTATTCTGTAGTGAGTTTTCTCTTCTTTCGTTAAGTGAATTTCTCCTAATTTACAGCTCCTTATGTGTTGCTCTTAAGCAACCGTCATCTTCGTTCACTTCTTCACTTTCAATTTATCATAACTTCGCTTTTCTGTGTAGTCCATTAGTCTTTTTCTCACTCTTAACTTCTTCAACATAAACGTACTGCAGCAGAAAAAAAGTACTACAGCAATGCTGCATGTTCCAAAGCCTCGAGATGTTAATTTTCCTATTTGCTCTTGGTTGTTTACATCTGATCTCTACGTCACCTATTTTTAAAGCATCATGTTTTGGGCTTCATAACAACTAAATTTAACTCAGATGATTTTCAAAACCTTGACACAGCTGCATTTTTTAATGTGTACTTAGTGTTGTCTTTCCTTTGACAGTTTCATTCTACTTTAAAATCAAATTTCAAAACAACAGGAAGACATGAAAATTCAAAATTAATCATGAAGATCAATAAGAACTCAGTATTTTAAATGTATGAAGACATGTCCATGGAGCTGGAAAATAAATAATGGCAAATATGAAGGAAAACATTTTGAGAGACCGATACAGGGGCATTGTAATTTTTAGAAACAGCAAATAACTGCAGAACTTAAATGTGATAAAGTTAATTACATTATGGAGATGATCTGATACCTCAACAACTGTTTATATATGCAGAAGAGAATTGCTGTACATCTTTCCTTCTTTGAAGTCAGCAGAAGATAACAGTTGAAAGCAAATGAAGAAAGAAAGGTGGAAAAGAAAGGAAGGAAAAAAGGAAGAAAGGAAGAAAAGAAGAAAGGAAGGAAGAAAGAAAGGAGGAAAGAAGGAAAGGAGAAAAGGAAGAAAGGAAGAAAGAAAAAGAGGAAGAAAGCGAAAGAGAAAGAGAGAAAGTGAGAGAGAGAAAGCGAGAAAACAAGAAAGCAGGAAAGAAAGGAAGAAAGAAAGGAAGAAAGGAAAGAAGGAAAGAGAGGAAGTAAGAAAGGAGGAAAGAGAGGAAGGAAGGAAGGAAGGAAGGAAGGAAGGAAGGAAGGAAGGAAGGATGGCATTGAGGTGGT
>JANPWX010019886.1:2041018-2105093 GCA_024734555.1 Trochalopteron elliotii
TAGAAAGAAAGAAAGAAAGAAAGAAAGAAAGAAAGAAAGAAAGAAAGAAAGAAAGAAAGAAAGAAAGAAAGAAAGAAAGAAAGAAAGAGAAAATGAACAAGGACTGCTTTAAGCTTAAAAGTTTGGAGGAGATAGTATGTTGCAATAAAATTTTTCTTGTGGTTGCTTAATATGAGTCTGTACATGCATAATATATACATACTTTTCTAATCACACAGTGTGCTGCAGTCATACACTATTTAATTGCAAATGGTTAGAGTTGAACAAAACAAAGACTGTTGCTTAACTATACGTATAAATTACTGTGTTCAATGCAGTTTTAAAGTCATCAAAGTCATCTCACACAATTGCTGATTTGATAAATTTTATGAAGCATGGTTTGGACTAGAATATCCAAGGGAATTTAGAAGTAAACAACCATACAACCTGGTACAGGATTCTGGAGGCGATAGAAATTGATGATTTTTTTGTCAATTGATTTATTGATCCTCTAAATTCTTGTCTTTTTTCTGCTTCTATGAGGTATCTGCTGATTAGTAGAGGTATGCTTCCTTATTTTGTAGAAGAAATTTGAAGGAAAATGTCATATTTCCACTAGATCTGGGCTACTGAGAAATGAGAGGCAGCGGACACACTTTATGGCATACAGAAAAATGCAAGACAGATAGAAAATGGATCCTGGAATCATCTACATGCTCCATCTCTGCCTTACAAGGCAGTGAGTGCTTGCCTTTTTCCACCATTGTGGTATCACTAACTGCCTTGAAGCATCCAGCAGGATTCCAAGACTGAATAACTGAAGTTAATGGCTGTGTCATTTCATATTATCTTAAGATGGACTTGCCAAAGCTAATAGCCAGATACTTTTTTTTTTTTTTCTCTATTTGGTCATAGCTTTCTATAGCTGTTCATTTAATATTTTCTGTGGGCAAGCTACTCATGATTTAGGGGACACTTTGACTCCAGAAGATTAAAATTTAAAATAGCTTAATGCTGCAAAGAGATTTCTCAGCCAGTATATGTTGTGCATTTCTCTTTTGTTTTAGTCCAGATTTCATATCGTCTCTCTTGTCACATCAAACTAGTTTGAAAATAACTGGATGGTATCAAGATTCATTGCCTTTTCAGTCTGTAAGGGTTTGGCTGAAGGATTGAAACCACAACATACCAAATTGAAACCCTTCCCTAAGTCTTAAGCAAATAAAATTCCTAGTTACCTGAGTGGATTTTTGTCTTAATGAGAATCACATCAAGATCTTGAGATTTGGCTCTGCATCAATTCAGAGAATTACAGGTACCATTAATGAAGTTCCTGGCTGTATGAGTTTAATTATTTTGTGACATCCAGTTGCCTCTGTCTCCCAGTGACTCAAAAGGGGAAAGAATAACCTGCTGTCTCAATACTAAAATACTGCAAATATCAGTTAATTTCCTGTAAGATCTATTTTCAATTGTGAAGAGAAATGATAACCTGAGAATTTAAATGTACCTAGCAGCAGAGCTATTGAAACATACCTACAAAATAAAGGCTAAGGAAGTAAACTGCAATAACAAAAGCAATACTACTGAAGACACATTTATATTAAATCCAATAATAGTTCTTCCTCAAGAAGAGGATTGAGCAAACTCAATAGGAAAATTTTGTTTTCATTTCTGTTCATAAATGTTTTTTCAATGTTATCTTTCTAGCAGTAAATGAAAATTGAAAAATGTGCTTGAAAGATTTCCTGTCTGTGTAAGTAACTCTGTAAGCTTCCAACCAGCCTATGGAAATGTTCAGCTGTGGGACACCCCCTCAGGAACCTGTCACGTGGATGTGATTCATGTCTCGACAACAGCTTAGATGAGCTTGAGATTTTTTTCCATGATTCTTAAATTAAATAAATTAGGCTGAAATAATGCAAAACCACACCAAAACCTAACAAGAAACAGTCCAAGATAAAAGATCTGACTGGTCCATGATAGATATTTTATTTTATCAGCTTTTATTCTTTGTGTTCATGCAAGTACTTCTCAAATGTACTGACCAAGGAAGATCCAGTGTTATTTCTTCATAAGAAAAGGTAAGCAAATAGATACAAAAGGTGGTGTTTGACTGGCTTCTTCCATACTGTATTACTGATGTGTACTTTTAGTGTGCTGTTGCTAAACTTAAAACTGTCTTAGAATTGTAAATAAGGGGAAAAAAAAAACCAAAGAAAAATAATAAAAAAGGTGTGTAGACCACAAGCAGAATTCCGCACCAAAAAACTGCCAAAATAAGATCTGTCCCAGGTTTCAAACATGGCTCTGGGGCAAGCATGTAGTTGATGGTATGGTCCTGTTTTCTGGAACAGTCTAATGTCTAGCCTCAGGTAGACCCTGTTTTTCTTCCCTGAAAATAAACTCTGGTTTTCTTCCCTTCCTATCCACTCATGCACCCTGAAATTCTTTAGTATTCTAGTATCATTACTCCTTTCGAAAACTTTTTTGTGGTTGAGTGTTTAAGTGCACTAAGAGCTGAATGGTATTTAAATGTTATAATGATTCCTTAGAATTAGATTTACTCTTTTTAATCAAGGATGCAAAACAGTATTTCTAGCTCTCAATGAAACTTTTGCTGAGACAAAACCAGTACAAAACCAGCTGAATCTGCTTTTACACATCAGAATAGTTCTTATAATTTCCTAATGTCCTTCTTGGTGAACGATTATTTTTAGAAATGGTTACATACCTACATACATATGTATACAAACATTTCCTAACAGAATTTTCAGCTAAGAAGGATGTCAGCCTAGCAGCAATGCTGCTGTGCACCATGAAGAGAATGATCTTTGTGCAGGCAAAGGCAGTGAGAATACAGACAAGGAGAACAGGAGAAACTTGGACCTTCTGGGAAACTTGGAGCTGCTTCCAGCCACCACATTTGCAAGATTCAGCACCTGTCACAGGGAAGCCAACTAAAGCAGGATATTGGAATGCAAAATTCTTGTTTCTTTTAGAACTGCTATGGACTCAGTAAAGATCTTTTCCCTAAAACATTCATTTATCTAAAATGAATTTGTCAGTTTCAGAAACCAGTTTCCAGCTAGCTCCAGATGAAAAATAATCTTGTTTTGATTTATGTATTTAATATTTCACACTGAAAATGTAAAACTGCAGCAGTTATTTTATGGTGACTGAGATCAGAAAATATAAGGGTAATTTATTATATTTATTATTTTGCTTTATAAAACAATAAATCAACATTATTGAAAATTAAATGTACATTAGACTGTGAGGAGCTTTTGATGTATAATAATGTTTTACATATGCCCTTTGAAGATATGATGTTAATCTGAATTATTCATAGAAACCTTGGATTTTCCTTTGACTTAATCAAATTAATAAAAGAATTTCTTTTCTAAAACCTATTAATGCTCTACAGGAGGAAAGCAACATTAATGAATTTATCTTCAGTGGGGTTTTTTGGGTTTTGCTTTGTATAGGACTCTGAGCAAACAAAGGAAAATGCAGTAATCTTAGGGCTTCTATACTTTTCTTTGTAGTAATACCTGATCATAGTTTAGGATCTGAGACTGGTCTTATTATGAGCTCTATAGTTCTGGAACTATTTCAGTTGTAAAAATTGATCTGGACAGAAACTGCAACAAAGGTGTCAGATCAAGAGCAATTTTTAAAATCAACTATTAAAAACCCACATTCATTTACAAATGGCAGTATCTATTTACTAGAGTAGCTTGGCTGTTTCAAGGGTTCCATTGCTCTTTTTTTCCTCCTTCTTAAATAGATTTTAATTTTTTTTTTAAATTGTGAAAATGTTTTACTGTCTTTGTGAAGAAGTGATGTGAGCTACAAAACCAGCTCACCCTGTGCAGCCCAGATTTAAGTATAATATTGCAGAAATGTTTTCAGATCTTTCCTGCAGCACTCGTGCTGTTCCAGTGATAAGATTCGTATACTTGTCCTGTTATTTTTCTTACCTTTACATCCTATACTGAAGCCAGATAAAATTCGCCACTCCCGAAAATGAACCTTTGTAAGACTCTGCAGATACAATCTTACTGTAGAACATTCTTATCTGCATCATGTGTTATCCTGAAAAAAAAAGAAAAATACATGTCCAGGAGTACAACACATGACATTTTAACCCCATTTTAATGTTCAAAAGATGGTCTATATTTGGGTATTCCCTACTTTCAAAATGACTAAAATAATGAAAATTGTCACATGTATTGTTACAGGCAATATTTCTAAAAATATGGGTCCCCTGTTAAATTTCAACATTTGCATGAGGATCCATACTTACCTAAATATGAGAGCTATTAGGGATTCAAATATTTATTAAAACAGACTATTTTTACTTGAACATAGATTTAAGAAGATATCCTGGGACTGTGGAAATCAATGGGAATTTGTTGTAGATTTAAGCAGATTTGGGATTTTAGTCTTGGTCCTTAAGAACCAGAATTTAAAAGTACTTAGCACCCAAAAACACAGACGGACAGTAAGATTTTATGCTACTTATATCCATGTGGTATCAAGGGGAAACAAATTCCCATGTGCATTTGAAAATCTCACCCCACCTCTATATACAATATCAAAAATCTCAATATTGTTAATACATCTGTGCAGCTAATTGTCTTATTGATAGCATGATTATGGAAATTTAAGTAATAATCACTTTTTTAAAAAAACCCCTAAAACCTGTTTGTGTAGAATATGAAATATGTCATCATAAGAAGGATTTCTCCTATTACCCATGTACCCTTCCTGATGAGAAGATGAGCAGAGTCTGGCTGGGCTCACTGAGAGAGGAGCCTGTGTGCTGGACAGAAGGGATGCTGCCACAGGATGGATGTATGCCCAGAAGGGACTCACATCCCTCCCTCACAGTGGCAGGAATTGCCTGTGAGGGATACCTCCCCTGATGTTTGTACACCACGTTTTTCACTGATCAGGGGTTTGTGCAGCCTGGTGAGGCAGACGCTCCAGGGCAAACTGATGTATCTGCCCTGGCCTGGTGCTGCAGCCACAGCTGGGGAGCACCTCTGGCTGTGTGAGTGGGCTGCACTAGCAGCTGCAAAATCCACTGGCATGGGGAGTTTGGACTAAATGGTGTGCTGGGAGCTCTGCCTTTGCTCTCACATATTTGGAACTTGAGCTGTTTTCCATTAGAGCATGGGGGAAACCCCTTTTGGATCTTGGCTAGGGTGCAGTTTGATACAGTTTTGTTGTGATCCGAGCTTTCTGCTTAAGTCAGGTTTGGGCACATTGTTTTGTTACTGGGATTTTACGAACAAATACCCTTTAATAGTCTCTCTTCCTGACCTCTCTGTTTTTTCTTCCCTTCAGAAGGCAGTAGCACTTACCTGTGTGGGGCAATTAAGCTGCAAACCATTCCTGGTACTCCCAGAAATGATGTACCAGAATCCAAAAGAGACCAATGTTCCCTACCCTTAGAGCCTGGTCTGCAGTTTTTGGGTTTCTAAACCACAGTGTGAACTTTTGTGGCTCCATGCAGAAAACTGGACCGAGCAAGGAATAGATTCTCCAAATGCTTTCCTATGCCCTAACTGGCTTCACTGGAAGAGAAATGTTCCTCAGAAGTGATTTGTCAGCTGTCCTTCATCACATCATCAGTTGCACTCAAATGGAAGGTTCCTTTTGGTAGATTCCTTAGTGCAATCTCTTAGCTGATAATTAAAATTGCATTTCTGAAAAGTTTCCACTAGTTGCAATATGTTCTGTAGTTTTAAGTGACTGATTTAAGCTTCTGATTTTGGTACGGCTGCTGGAAAACATAACGAAATGGATGATTCTCTACAGTCTTCCTAGTAATTTAGAAACATCATTGAACACTAGCTCAGATTATAGGGAGTACTGGCAGAAGGGTAATATATTTAATATATTTAATATATTTAATACATTCAATATACCATGCTTTCAATCCAATTAGAAAAATAATATATCTTTTAGGTTGACATTAAATTTATTTTTATATAAATCACATTTCTAATACTTGGAAGAGTTTTTATAGGAGAAGGTTGCATGGAAACCTCATAGTAACCTCCCAGCATCCGAAAGGGGGTCTACTGGGAAACTGGGTGAGAGAAACCAGGAAATAGGGAGAGGAAAAGGAGGAAACAAGGAAGGGGACCCTTCACTGGGAACTGTAGTGATAGAACAAGGAGTAATGGGTACAAATTGAAAAAGCATTAGAAAGAAATTTTTTACTTTGAAGATGGTAAGACAGGAACAGGTTGCCCAGAGAGGTTGGGGATGTCCCATCCCTGGCAGTGTTCAAAGCCAGGTTGGATAAAACCTTGAGCAACTTGGTCTAGTGGGAGGTGTCCCTGCACATGGCAGGGGGGGTTGAGACTAGATAATATTTAAAGTCCATTCCAACCCCTTAACATTCTATGATTTCTGTGTGAAAAAAACCCATTCATATTACTATATTTAGACCAGCCTGTGTCATCCATCTCTTCAACTGTCATATGAAGTCTTGAAATGGGAACACTGATGACCAGAATTTCATCTAGGATTGCTGCGAAATGGGCAAAACTGACTGCTGAAAAGGTACAATGTTGTAAGGGTCTGTCTCTGCTAGAAGAACACATAGTTCTAGGGTCAAAACCTCTGGCTTTATCTCTTCTGATGTTTTCCTTCCAGCAATAGACGGTGCCCTGCGTGCTCAGCTCAATTGAGTTGTCTCTGAAAGACAACACTTCCATTTCCTCTCATTCCTACCTCCTTTGTCAGCACAAGTGGAGCAGGAAAGAATCCATGCTAAAGCAGGGTTATCTCCCCTTTCCTGGCAACATGGTTCTTAAACAACTTGTTTTTCCTGCACTTTTGTGTGTTTCATCCTTGACTATTTAGTGTCATCTTAGTTGTAATGTCTTTCAACTACTTCTGATGCAGTAAATAACAAGTTACTCCTGTTTTTCTCTGTCTTTCTTGCAGCTCACTAGGCTCCAGAGCACTAAACCATGCTGCTAAGCCTGTCATTTGGTTCAAACTCTGAAATAGTTCAGCAAAATGACTGGGGAAATAGCCAAGTCCGAAAGGGCCAGAAAAAAATTATAAGACTAAGACATTCAATTTCCCCAAAAGATGACAAGAAATACTTCCTCTGTCTTGCAGTTGGCTCTCATTAGCACAGGCTATTGTTGGCACCTAGAAATCAGAGACAATTTGGGATTAAATAACTAAATTGATATGGATAGGAAATAAAATTCAAAATCTGGGAACTTTTATATTAACAGAAAATCTTATACTTCAGTGTTTGTCTTTGGGTATTAAGGGTAGAATAAAGCCTTAATTACTGGGAGAGGGTGGAGTAGATATTGTGTCATGGGCAGAGATATTCTAACCTCAGAAACTTCTGATGCTGGCCACTGGAGACAAAGTACTGGAGTAGATGGACCACATTTCTGTGTTTTGTATGAAAGTTCCAAGGTTATTGTGATATGAGAGATGAAAATTTGATTAAAGGCTGTATCTAAATAATTAAGTCTTCAATATAAAATAAACATTCAGCTTCATGCAGTTCTTTGAACAACATTTTTCTCCTTTTTCTTCCTCCAAACACAATAAGAAAAATAAAACTTTTTGGTTCACCATTACAAGTAGTTGCTGTTACACTTGAAAGAATTATATGTTAGTGCTGTAGCCTGAAGTAAGATCATGGGTGGAGTCCCCCCTGCTTACTGTAATAATGGTATTATCATAGAATTAATGTCATAGAATATGATCCTATCAAAGAGTTGTAGATAAATTTTCTATGTGTTCCAAAGCTGATTCTTTGCTCTTTTCCCCCCCTCAAGACCAGGTGAATGGATGATGTTTGTGAATTGCTACTGCAATTAAGTCAGCATTTTTTTAAGTGAGAGCATTTCACACTTTCATTCTGAAAGGAAAAAAAAACAAACAAACCCTAAATTCCTTTAAAATGCTTGATGAAGCAGGAAGTGAGGAAAGTCCTAATTGCCTCTCAGCTAGTCCAAGCATGCTTTGGTATTTCAGCATGCAGATTGCATTAAGCACAGTTCCAGGATTTCAGATGACATGGAGGGATTCTCAGGCTCTTCGTGTACACACATGCTTTACAAGCAAATACTGAGTACCTTTGTTGTGATTTCATGTCCTCATACAGCAAGGAAAATATTTTCATGTACACATTGAAATTGAGTGACTGGTTGTAAAAACTACCAGTGGCTCATTTGTATCATCTTGCCCCCTGTCTTTGCCTAACTCCTGTGTTTTTAAGGTAGGTGAAGGAGAAATAAGGTTTGCATGACTGTGCTGCATTAAAGACTCACAGAAGAAGAAATTCCAAGCTGGTTAGGGAGGCTGGGATTGTGCTGTAGGTCTTGTTCACTGAGGCTTCTGAAATACTGCTTCTGGAGAGAGTACTGGTGACTGTGTCCTGCAATCACATGGCTGGTCTTCTGACAAGTTTTCCCTTGTGCCAGCTACCCAAATATGCAATGCAAATGAATGGAGAATGTCATTCCTAATCTCAGGCTCTACCCCAGGTTATGGAGTTCAGATGAGACAGAGAACTTCCTACTAACATTCTGCACCAGCTAATTTTAGCTCATTAAGTGTCTGAAGAGGAAGATTCACACATGTTTCTCAAGAAACAGGCTGTGCTTTTTGACTGAAACTCCAGAGTAAACTAATAATAAAAAATGCCACTCAGAGAGCAATATGAGGCAGGCAAATCTGACTCAGCCTAGGTAGATATTTAGGGACTGAAGACATCCTAGCCAATAACCCTATGCTTGTACTATCAATTGTTCCACTTATTTTTTCTTTATTTATATTATATGCCACAGTCCCATTGCAGTGGGATAATGAAATCCTTATTTTGGATTAACTGGTGCAAGGGAAGCATGAAAGAGCGTCTAAAAATGCTCTTCACCAGAGTCTCATGACAGAAAACAGAGGCTCCTACTTCTCCCCTGCAGGCTCCCTGTTGGCAGAGCATTCGGAGGAAATATATTCACTGGAATACGGCTGGTGCAGAACAGTGCCTCTTACCATACATTAGGTGGATTTTGCTGAATTTGGCCTGCTGCATCAATATAATTATCTTTTAGTCTTCATATGAACCAGATAGACATAGGTTAGCAGGCCTGGAGCACCTCTCTCTCCCTCAGAGATATGTATTTTTTTAAGGAAAATGCTAAAGCATGGATAATTTTATCTTGAACTGTTATGATCAGTGTTCTACCACAAACCAACACCAAGAAGAAAAATGTGGTAGATCTGCTATCATGTGAAATACTGGACAATGACTTCTTTCAAGTTAATTTGATTCATGTGCTGAACTTTTGGGACTGATCTTCAGTTGTCAGGGTGGTGAGGCACTGGCACAAGCTGCCTAGAGAAGTGGATGGCCCATCTTTGGACGTGGGGTTGCATGGAGTTTGGAGCAACTGCTCTAGTAGAAGATGTCCCTGTCCATAGCAGGGGTTTGGAACTAGATGATTTTTCAGGTCCCTTTCAACCCAAACCATCCTATGATTCCGTGATTCAATTGCCTGTGATCAGAGTCAGCCCATGATGATTTAACTCATAGCATGAGGTCATGGTCTGTACCATTTAGCCAGTAAACAAGTGATATCTAGCCATCTTTCCTAAGAAATCATTGGATTTAGAAAAGAGCAGAGTGGACTGGCAGCTCTTAGAGAAGTGTTTCCAAGACAGACAGGGATGGTTTGCTAACATAGAGCTTCAGTAAAGAAATGTGCAGTATCATGTACTGAAATCCAAGTATAATATACTTGACTAGAGCTTTTGTAAATTTCACTACTCCTTTGTTTCACTGTAACCTTAGGAGGCTGTACACAAAATGGTATTTTTAAGGACACTGCTTGTTCCTCAAGGGAGCAAAGAGAAAGTTTACTATTTAGACCTGATGCTATGTTTCCAGAGGAGTATGGTGTCATCTGAGCTGCCAGATTAAATTACTGATAATCCATTAATATTATTAAGTAAGTAAACAAAGAGCTCATGTAAAAATCCTGATGGTGTTTATTGCCTCCAGGGCTCAGTAAACCAGGTTTGTTTATATCATGTACAAAAATATTTGGTCAATAAGAAAACTCTGCTAAATAATTACTTAGGAACAAGTAACATGTCAAGTTGTTTGTTATTCAAAGCCTTGCTCTTTTACTTACTTACAGAATTAGTGCCAAGAAAGACAGGCAGATCAGGAGAACGGGTTCCTGTCACCAGCTGTAACAAAGATGCTGGCAGAAAATATTCATATTTGTGAAACATGTTCATGTAGGGCAAAGTGCTAGTTTTCTTTCTGATAATGCATATTCTTCCTTTTCCTTTGTACTCTTGAAATTGATATTTTGTCTTTTTTCTTATTTATTTATTTACAAATTTGAGTCTTATGGGCTGCAGTGGGCTGGCAAAGGCAGATACCATCATGCAGCCTGTACGACTCAGTGCTATTGCAGAAGGAGAAGGAGTAGGGAGGAGTCACTCTGTTTTTCTTCCATTTAGATTCGTTGCATGTTTACCAAGGTGAAAGGATTAGTGCCTTGGAGATCATTTGCTTTCATAAGCTTTAAACTAGAGTAGAAAAAGTTTCATGTCTTGATTCTTTTCCAACAACTCTCTCTCTTCTCAGCAAGGCACATAGGAGCAAGCTGAGACATATTGATTGCCAGCAGACTCTTCCAACAAAATTGCCCTGTCTGAATCAGTTAAACTGGGTGGGAAGAGATAACTTCTGCCAGTTTTCTACTATCATCTCTCCTAGCATGTGATGAAACACCCAGGGCATTTCTCAGGGTTTTATAATCAAGACAAAATGCTTCAGATTTCTTTATTCAAATAATGTCAAATCTCTAGCCCAAATGTAGCCATACTTCATGTAGCTTGTAGCCTTTTTGTGTTTTATCCAGACTTGCTGTGAAATATTGATTTTCTTCATGCTTCATGGGGGGAAGAAAGGGTTTTAAAACAGTTGGGAAATAGGAGATTTTGGATTCATATTGTCCTTATTTAAATCTAATATGAATGGTAAGTAATGATGTCTAAATGTTTGCACTCCTGAAAATATACTTCTGGAGGTATGTGTGTCTGATAGCAATGAAGAAAACCCCAACAAACACAAATAATTTAAAAAAATCTGATCCACACAAAGCTAATTCCATCCAGCACTAAGTCTCAGAGCAGCAAGCTTGAAACGAACTAAATTTAACGAGATTTCACTTGCTAACCAACAGCGTCAGAAAACTACCAGAATGATTTTTATGATGATTGTTTTAAAGTAACAATCAGTAATGAAGATTTATTTATTGTTTTGGAAAAAAGAATTGTGGAGGTACTTAAGGAACAATATGAGGAATCCTTCCAGTCTGGTAAAAATAATCCAATTTCCAATTAGCAAGTGGATTAACAGCCAGTCTGAAGGTCAGATATTTGCCTTAGCAAGGTTACCTGATCACCCCTGAGGAAATTAGTGCTTTTGGCACTGTGTAATAGGTCAAGTTCTTCTTATTGAAGAAAAGTTCTTCTTATTGAAAGTAAAATTAAGATTTATCTCAACCACTTTGTCCACTACATTTTAAAAGCTCAATGATAAAGCTAATCTGTTTTTTGCTCTACTGTGGCAGAGAGAAAACCTGAAAACAAAGGATCTGGAGCAAGGAGAAACCTTATAAGAGCAAACCAGTGGACAGTGCTCTTCATTAGGCTGTTTGATCTTGGCAGCAGAAGCATAGGAATTTCCAAGTCCTGATTACAATTTCACTGCTGGGTGCCCTGGGCAAATCCTTCCTGTCTCCTGCTCCTTGTGTCTCTCTAGAACAGCAGTAACAATGTCTAACTGTCCCTCAGTAATGTTAAGCAGATTAATTAAATGCCTTGTTTATCTGTTGCCATAACTCAATCCAAACAATTCTTTCCTATATCAACATTCCCTGTTGTTACAGATGGGGAATCTGATGGTTGGCTCTTGCAATTAAGGGAAGAATATTAAGTGTATGCTAAGAGAAGTTTTATTGATGTATAGTGACATTATTGTGATTTGCTGTTTGGACATTCCCTGTTCTCCCCACAGTCCCCTTTCCCCCTGTATGGCTGCCAAGGGATGGCAGTGGTAGTTGGGACATGTGGAGGGAGGGCTGTACCTCTGCCCCGTGCAGGGGGCATTTGGGGGAGGGCAGGCTTGTTACTAGGAGGCGTGGCATGGCAACACCGGGCCTCCAATCAAGTTGCAAGAGAGCAGTCTCCACCAATGAACAGCAAAGAAGAGTTGATTGGCAGATTTGGGGCAGGGGAACAGGATTGGCTGATGCAACCCCAGGGTATAAAAGGTGGAGCAGCCATTTTGTAAACGAGCTCGCGGCTGCCAGGCACCTACTCCCAGCACTCTGTCCTTTTTCCTTATTCAGTCCTTTGTTGTGTTTTGTTAAGGTTTTTATTAAACCTTTGAAATGTTTGAAAGTGAGCATGGTTTCTCGCACTATCACTACCTGATTGAATCCTGGAGCAATGCACTGAAAAAAAGTCATTGATCTCTATGATCTGTTATAAACCATCTGGTGGCTTCTCATGGTGGCTTGTCATGGGGATGTAGGATGTCTGCCTCCTACTTTCCAGAGGCAAAAAAAGGAAAAGACTGTTGAAAAAATAAAAAAGTATTTTTACCCTGCTTCTATAGCAATGATGAGGCATCCTTTCCTATGAGGAAATTAATGAGCCACACATGGCTCAAAGCGAGAATTTGAATGGTGTGATATTTCCATTTTGTTCC
This sequence comes from Trochalopteron elliotii, assembly GCA_024734555.1. Taxonomy (NCBI): domain Eukaryota; kingdom Metazoa; phylum Chordata; class Aves; order Passeriformes; family Leiothrichidae; genus Trochalopteron; species Trochalopteron elliotii. Next base: position 2,053,788 of record JANPWX010019886.1, read on the forward strand.
TTATTTGCTTTTTAGTGCATTCTGGTTTAAATGTGATCATGGGAGAACTTCCACAGCTTACCAGGTCAAAGAATGTTGACTTTTTTTTTGTCTGGTATGTAGTTTAGCTTCTTTGTTACTGCAGAAAACCCAAAACTAGCTTAGTGTGAAAAGACTGTTCCAAAAGCCCATGTAAATTACATTTCTCTGAGTAAGACTAATATAGCTGAGCTAGGACAATTGCTGTAGACACAATATGGGTTTATTTACAATTACTCATTGTGACGAACACTCCCCACCCACACATGCACTTAATTCTAACTAGATTTTGTGTATCAGTGCTGCATTCTGAGAAGAGAAACACAATAGGGATTACATTATTATTTTATGTATAAGAGTAAATACCAGAGTCAGCAGATATTGAAACCCAGGGAGATGTTTTCCTTAGAAAGAACTTCAATGCTTCACATAGTTCTTTATGTTCTATAAGAGGATGTTAAATGGAAACTTCATGATCACAATTATTTGCATCATAGTGCAAACTGTGCTAGACTCATTAGTGGTTTAAATGTCATTACCCCATTACTAAGGTGAAAATGTCTCTCCAGGTGTTGAAATTTCAGGATAGTTGATTATCCAGAATTATTCAGCAGATAGTGAAGCATAGTCTTGTATTTAATTCTCCATATTTTTTCCTTCAATGAGACTTCAATAAAGACTATCAATGAGAAGATAGTCTTTATTCTGCAAATCAATGTCCTAAGGTTTTGCAGGTTCCACAGTCTGAGACTGAAACAAAAGGTGTGAATTTCATCTTAATGGGTTTTTAATGACTTCAAAGGGTGGCTGTGACCATCTAAATGTGAATGCCATTAGTCAGAGGCAGAGGGGGGTGCAGAAAGCACAAACACCCGTCTTGAGTTGTAGAAATGTAATTGTGTAAGGCATCAGGTCCAATTTTGGTTTCTGAATGAAGATGCATGTTTAGAAACAGAAAAAAGGGGTTGGAAGTCCTTAATTCTATGCTTTGACAAACTTAAGGAAAAACCCCCCTAGCTAATGCTTCACTGCAGTTCTAGAAATATATTGCTACCACAATCACAAATTAGAGAGTCTGCAGGAAATTAGTAACTCTCAGCAGTGCTGTCATTTTGATTATTGCTACAAGACATCAACTTACAAAATTAAATTTCCTTTCAAACAGTTCTCCTGTGTACTTTGATCGCAACGTTCAATTTAATAGCCGACTCCTCCAAAATCCTTCTTTTGGGATTGGTGGGGAAGATTTTATTAGCCATTTTTTTTGTGTGGTAATTTTTTGTGCCACACAGGTTCAGTCACTCCAACCTGTCCTGCATTTGCATCGTATGATTTGGGGAGGGTAGATGGATGATGCTGACACTATGCCTTTCTGGTTTTGGATAACCAGGGTGTACCAGAGATTGCATATCAAGAGCAACAGCTTTTGAAAGGTTTTGAGGAAGGCAGTAGGTCTGTTCATTGCTCAGTGCATTTATTGTGACTATTCCAGTCTATTTTCACAGAATCACAGAATAATTAGGCTTGGAAGGGACCTCTGGAGGTCATCTAATTCAAACCCATCCATTTTGTTCTTCTCTGACCTGATACTGTTTCTTGGGCTTTCTATGCTGGAAAAGGGCCCATTCTTCTGTGGTTTGCTGGCACAGGGAGGAGAGAACTGACAGGTCATTATGAACTCCACAGTTGTGCCACTAATAAAAACAACTTGTATATCTCATTTTTTTCCTCCCTCCTCTTCTTCTGTGTAATCTTGATTGAATCATTTAACTTCAGTGGATGCCCTCTTAGTCCCACTCTGTCCCCTGTCCTGGTTTTTCCCCAACCTCTAGGTGAAGTGTCCAGCATCAGAACTTCTGTTCTGACATTCTTCTTGTTTCTTTTGCTGGTGTACCTACCATTCCTGAATAAACACTTGGGTATTATCTTTGGGCTGGAGGCAGGTGTATACCATAAAGGATTTGCCTGAGGATTCTGATGTCACCCTCCTCTTGTCAGGTTTCCATCACTACCAATATTTCTCTCCAACAATATGGAGGTCTAAAATCTATTCAAATGCTTTTTGCTTTCCTGCAAACTAAATCTCATTTTCAATCTCATAAAATATTATACAAATATGTCCATTTTCCTTTAATGCTTTCTACATTGTTTTATTGATCTGCATTAAATTGGCAGGAAGCCCTTCCTTTAAATGATCTGCTGAGTCCATTAGGTGTTTCTGTGGGGTGTATTGGACATAAGCAGCATGGATGTCAATCCACAACAGACTAACTGGAGGACAGATACTGTAAATTCAAGTTCAGGGGTTATATGTAAGCAATTTCTTGACTGACCTTAGGAAGTAGGAGAGGTCATTAGAAAATGATCTCTTTTGTGAAACAACAACAGCAATAAAAAAATGGTTGCATGAACTCAAAAGTAATCTATGTAAATGAACCCCTAGAGTGCTTTAATGGGGAGGCAAAATAATCCACAGTTCAGCTCCAGAATTCATCTAGATTCTGAATTGCTGGTTTTGGGGTATTCACCAGAGCAACTTTCTTAGGCTCTTCTTTGGCTTTAACTCTCACTAGGCTCTGCCAACCTTTAATGGTAGTGCTCCACTGCAGACAAGTCTTAAAAGAAGAGTAATATGGCACTAAGTGCATTCATGTTAGATCTTATCTGGTAAAGTTAAAATGTTGTACCTTCATGAGGCTCTGCTGTCCTTCTAGCCTAGCACCACACATCCTCTCCTCATCCACATGCTCCCATCTGTCTCCTTTGCCTCCTCCTCTCAGATCCCCACAATGTTTCTGAAAGGGTGGAGTGAAAATATGGTTGCCTGTTCTACTTGAGCTTGGGCTGTAGAGCAGGAGGCTGCCCTGGCATTCCAGGGAGATTAATCAGCCCAGCCTCAAAGCCTTTGAACTAAAGCTCCTCTACATGTTGTTTCTGAATTTGGCCTTATGGTGTTGTCAGGTAGCCTCAAGGTAAAGGACAGTCAAGCTGGTACAAGCTCTTGTTGAATCATAATCAGATGGAATTTATTATTACTGTGTTTTTGGCATTGCTGACACATTGGCTTTGCACAACTCAAAAACATCAAAGCTGACAAATGGGCAAGGAACAGCAATGCCAACAGCATCACAGAAAGGAACAGGAAGAGGCCAAATTAAAGAAATCATGAAGAAACTGGTACCAGCAAGCGAGTCAGCAAAACCCATTGTATAGGACAGTTTTCCTGCTTCAGCATTGTCCTGGAGAGCTTCCTGCTTCTTGCCAGGCAGGGAATAGGGCAATTCAATGATACTACATACTCCTGTCTCTCCCATCTCTCTCATGGTTTCTTGTTACCGCCTTGCAGTTGGGCAGCATATAGCTGTCAGTGAAAGCAACGTATTTTCAAGAGGAAACATGGAAGGAATTAGAAAGTATTTTTATCCATTGTTTTGAAATGATGTGTTAGGAGTTCAGGTGCAAGGTGACTACATGGAAAAGCAGCTCAACAGTTCTGTTGTGGGCCCAAATGACAGGAAAAAAATAATGTGTAGTAAGTTGAATGATAAAATAAATAAGTGTCCTAGGGTGACTATGTATCCCCAAATCGTCTGTTCTGTGTTCTGTACCTTTAAGACTGGTTCTGAGAGTGAGCAGGGAAAAAAGAAGCGCGCAGTTTGTTTTGAGAAACAAACTCACTCCTCTGAATCTGCTCTCGTCCTTGGGACTGTGTGGTTTTTTTTTTTTCCTTTGTCGGATGCACGGAGGGCAGCCAGAGAGAGCTTTTTTCTCCTTTTGTTAGTCTAGCTAGCTGAGGCAAAAAAGCTTTCCTGAACTGTTTTTTTTTTATTATTTTATTTTTTCTTTGGGACTGTTTAAATCTGCTCTGGACTGAAAAACCCAGAAGAGCACCGAGATCTTGCATCCGTGGCCCACCGGGCCGGGACTCGGCATCTTCCAGCACTGAAGGGACTGATAAACAAACTCCTGGCACGGACTCTCAGTTTTGCCATCTCTCTCCGGAGCAGCGAGAGGTTTTATTGTTTCATATTATTATTATTGTTATTATTATTATTCATTCTTTATGCTTGTGGGCATTTTGTTTGTTAAATAAATAAGGCTTTTTTTCCACTCTTCTCTAAGGAGTTATTTCCCCGGACCGGCTGGGGGAAGGGGCTGTTTGAATTTGCTTTTCAGAAGAACCCCATTCGGAGATTTCCTCCCAAATTTGCCCTAAACCAGGACAATAAGGAAGGCATAAAATTTCCCCAAGAGGAACTGTTTATTTTCTTTTACAAGGAAATTCTAGAACAACAGTTTTTAATTTCCAGGTCAGTCAGATGTTGAAAAATGGTGGCAGAGGCTGAACAACGAGTCACTTTAAGGACCAGTCTTGTGAGAATTGCCATAAATAGAGCTAAGACCATCAATGAGTATTATAAAATACCATCTAAATGTGATGTGCATTTACTGGAGCAGATAAATGAAACAGGACATTGAAGCTGCAGATGCTCACCAAAGTGCACAGGCATAAATGTCAGACCCTGGCCTGCTTGGCAGAAGGAATGAGAACTTACAATCTGGACTTATTCATCATGTGAGATAAGAATGCTTCTAATATTCAAGTTATCAGTATTTTAAGATGGATGTTAGCAATATTTTAAGTAATGAAAATGTTAACATTTGTTGGAGACTAGGGAATTGTATGTAGCTGGTTTACAAAATGTCCTGTAGGACAGAGAAAGAAGACAATCTATGTAGAAATCATCAGCCATCTCTGACCTTCTTTAAACACTCACCCACTCTCACACTTTAAATGTTTAGAGTCCTGTTTTTGTATGCAGTGCATTCATTGTGCCTCCCTATGTCTGACTCAGTGGGTTGGCAGCAGGACTGAATCTGTGTCCAGTACCTCAGCTGGCAGCTCCTGGAGTCTGGTGTGTAAGTTTGAACCACCTGCACCTTCAGTGTAAGTTGATATATTGAGCTGTAAGCCACAGCTGCTGAGAGTTTGGCTTATACCCGCTTCTCGTAATTTCAGCAGAGGAGCAGAACAAGCAGCTGGAGTAGAGTACTACATAAATCCAGTTCCTATGGAATGGTTTGCCAGTCAGTTCCTTTGGATGTGGAAAAAGGGGAAAAATATGAAGAAAGAATAAAAACTGGCTTAATTTTTTCCAATTTTGTTGGTGTAAAAATAACAAATTAACTTAAAACTTTGAAAAAGTGGTGCCTGGATTGAAAAAAAGGCCAATACTAAATTATAAAGCTCCAGTGAGAGTTGATCATACTCAGTGGCAGTCACTAGGTTTCTTCTTCTTCTTTCTCAGTTCTATAACCCTATTTTCATATTATAGCTGAAAGTACAAAATTTATGAACTAATGTATTTAATAAATTTATTATGAAATCATAAGTATACTGGATCAAACTCAAGGTCCCATGGTTAATCTTCAAGACCAGTGATGAGCATGACTCAGATTTTCCCTGAGAGAACCTCTGCCTTGCTAACATCCTTTAGCAACCAGGTTCCTTCAGAAACTATGAGCTTGTCAGCCTCAAGTGTGAAGCTTGTGGAAGCTGGAGATAGGGCTTTGTTGCCACCAAGGCAAGTGGTTTGGATCTCATTATCAGAGGAAATAGGAAAGACAACAAATTTCATTGCCTTCAGAACAATGTCTACGGCTCACTTGCTCAAGTTTGATTTTCCAAAGCTGCTGCTAAAAATACCCAGGAAAAAAGGACAAAGGCAAAAGAAGAAAGAAAAAATAAGATATATAAAGGGAGAGAAGAGAAAACAACATGATTTTGTCCTCAGCTGCTTGCAGGAAGTAGAAAGGGAATTACATGCCTGTTGTTTTTTACTGTGAATTTAGTGATATGTTATGAGCTGTTTTAACAGTTGGCATGGATAATTTTATAAGACTCTAAATAGGAAATTGTATATAGAACCATAGTGATTTTTCTCTTGCTTTCAGTTCCAGTGTTAAATACTCTAATCACCCAGGTAGTCACAAGAGTGATTGGCAGATTAAATAATCTGAGCAACTAGAATTTATATCTTTCTCAATGGAGACTGATCAATGGCACCTTTCATTGCTGGATACTTCATAATTTTTCAATGCACTGAGACATTTGTATAATGCTGCTACAGGGGCACAGGACCAATAAACCATGAGATGAATTCCTGAGCATTGTTAGTACTACCATTCTATCTGTAGTCTTTTTATAAATATTCCAAAGAATTGGCTTTGGTTGCTGATTTAGAGATATAATTCAGCTTTCATCTCTCAGATGAAGAAGTTAGTTGAGAGTTAGTTGAGTCCTGATTATACCTGACTCAATATCCACTGGACTTAGTTACAAAGCATCTGTAGTTCCTTGGAATATATTTGTATTTCACAGCAGGGCCCGGTCAGTCACACCCAAGAAAATATGATTAAACTAGGACTGCATCCAAAAGCAGTGCAGACCCCCATCAGGATGGGATGGCACTAATGGTAATTAAACCCCCTCTGCAGCAGAACTGATGGGTTTGGACATGATTCCACTTAGTTTGTACAGATTCACACCCTCAATGGCTGTGTCTGCTAGGCCATGTACCCTGCCTCTGCAGGTGTCTGCTGACATCTCCAAATATATGGGCATCCTCCCATCCAACCCAACAGGTTCCTGAACTCCTTTACACATAACTTTCTACCTGTCAGCATGTGAGCATGAGAAACACCCACGTCTCAAGTCTTTATCTTTGCTTACTCAGTCATCACTTCTCCTCATGGCATTTCCTTCTGTTCAGGAAGAGATGATTCAGCTTTCAGACATCTGTGAATCCCATTCACCTGGGTTAGACTCAAAGACTAAAGATTCCTATGGCAAGAAGATAGTTAGAAAAGTGATGGCACAATTTTTAGATTGACCTATTCCATCATGGGGATAAGTTTTCTTTCTTTTTGTACATCACTGACTTTTTCTGGAACAAATACGTGTCTACACGTAGCTGGGCCAGATTTAATTTTAGACACATATGAATGTTCCCTTGAGTTTATAAAATTTGAATATAGCTCTTAGGCTGTGTTTTGTATGAATACAGAATAATGCTTATGGTTAATAACTATTGGCTTCTATATTAACTCCTCTCCCATAAGGGAAGACTGATAGAATTAAGGATACTCATCCTGGAAAAGAGAAGGCTCAGGGGACTCTCATCAGTGTATATAAACACAGGAAGTGAGGGTGAGAAGAGGAGGAGTCCAGGACCAGAGGTGATGGGCACACGCTGAAACACAAGAGGTTCCCTCTGAATATCAGTAAACACTTTCCCTGTGAGAGTGACTGAGCACAGGTTACCCAGGAAGGTGGAGGATTCTCCATCCTTGGAGATGTTGGAGAGCTGTCTGGATGCGATCCTGGATAACTGACTCTGGCTCACCCTGCTTGAGCTGGGTGACCTCAAGAGGACTCGTCCAATCTCAAACACTCTGTGTGCACAAGTGTTACATGAATCTCACATTAAAATCAGTCAATGAATTTCCCAAGGACTTGTAGGGAAATGAACTAAGGAAAACCTGTCTCAGAGTATCAGAGTGGCAAAAAGTGGAGTGATTTGCCTTGGAAGAGTAAGATGTTTGTCAAGCTTTTGGCACCTTTTACTGTCTTTAATCTACCTTCTCTGAACATAACTAACTAGTATTTCTGCATTTGTAACACGATTCCTCTAAATGGATAGTTGTCTCTGCCAAGAATCAAGGCTTTGATGTAAAAATTTGTAGCCTTTAGAAATATGGCATTGGTTCTGGTATAAATTGCAACTGTAAGGTGCAGGTAAAAAAGTGATGAAACCAAGGTGTCTTGCCATAACCTGATTTTGTTCAACAGTGCGGCAAGCTATCTCTTATTTGCAACCAAGCTTAGGAAAGATGTATTATTTGTACTGTGGTGAATTTCAAGAAGTTTATCTAGGTGTTTTTAAGAGCTTCAGTCCTAGAATTGTTTACGTGGTGTTTAAAAAAAGACATAATTTAATGTCTTGTTTTATTTGTCTTCATCTTAAACAGAAATCTTTGGCTCCTTGTGAACTGATGTATCGTATTTCCTCTTGAGAAGAGGCCATTAGCAAAGCAGAGAGATATTGTTGTGTGTCTATCATTAAATCTGACTCAGAAAAATGGATGGGTCTGACATAGATGGGATGGATCCATGCACAATTCCTTTTGGGCAATGCTACCTGCACAAGCTGCATGGGGATCAGTGAGCTCTTTTCTCTAAACACAGAACTTAGCTGCCACCTCGTGCTGAGGTGGTTTCTCTAGGAGACCAGTAGATCAACTAAGTTTTAGGAACAAAATGTTGTAGTCCAAATTGTCTGCAAATTTTGAATTTACTAGAAACAGAGCATTGACAGTAAATTTGGTATTAATATTTATCTGATTCAACACAAAGAAATGTCTTTCTGTCTTTAAATAAGAATGTGTTTTGACATGACAAATATTTCTCTTATTTTAACATGGACCAGTAAATAAATTCGTTCTTCATTTTTGGGTACTATGTATGTAAATATTCTCTTCTGAGGTGATAACAACACTAGTACTGCATTAATAAAGACATAAAACACAATGCCACACTAAATATGTCAGATGCAGGGACACTAGCTGAAAATTGTCTCAAAATGCCTAAATTCTTTCTGTTGCTACAACTGCAGAAATAGTAAAAGCAGATTGCTAAGGCTATCTTGATTAATGAGGTTTATAACACTAACTGGTAAATTTAAAGCTATCAATGACAGTACAAATTAGTACAACTCTAACCTGTCCCAATTCAGGATTGAAAATATTAACAAATGCCCTGTGTTCTCATAGATATAAGTATTTCTGAGCATATTTATATATTCATAGCTTCTATCCCTTTGGAAAGATAAAATAAATCAAAATATACATCTGTCCCTTACCATTTAAGGAGACCTTACATCAGTTTAGTGTGCAGAGATTAAGTCATATCACTTAAGTTATTGATAAACTTTCAACTTTATGTATATATAAGTAAAATATACTTATACCCCAACATTGTATTTATGTTGTTAAAACCTTAATTCACTTGCAGTACACAGCATTGTGATCTTTGTTGCCTGCTTTTCTTTTTTTCTGTACTTAAAGATTGGAGAAAAAAAGGATGTTAATGTTAAAGGCCTTGGAAATTGAAACAGTATTAGAAGCACAAAATATTTAATGGTTTCATGTGGTTATAATATGGTAGATTGATGTAAATTTTATGCTGATATTATCAATTCATATGTATTATGTTCATAATATGTTGTAGTGCTATACAAATTGAAAGCAATCTTGTTTACAAATATCAGTTGAATATATGCGGTATTAAAATCAGCATAATTGATCTATATTTAAACTTACTGTCTCAAACTAAAATGAGTGCTCACTTGATAGCTATTTCAGACCACTAGATCTGATGACTTGGGGGTTTTTTTAAACAGCACTAGGTGAAGGATGAGTTAGCTAGTTTTAATCCTGTTTTCTCTTTGTGTAAGAACTTATGTATCAGGAGAAGATAGAATTTCTATTTTCAAAAGAGGGTAGTCTCAGGCAATTTATGGTCTCAATCAAGTCATTAATAACTTCTCTTCCAAAGGTATTTTGGTATTTTTCTTATTTTATCAATTTCAGACTTTCTCAAAATTCTGTTCTTATTTTGAAGTAGGCATCTGGCTGATAATTTCACTTCAAATGACTTTTTATTTCTCTTTCAATACTCTTTTCAACAAAACCCTAATTTTTCATCTGCCATTTACTCTTCTACTTTGTGCACTCTTGAGTTTCCATGCTTTTGTCAAGGTCAGCACCCAAAATATCTTCTCTCTGAACTCCTAATTCTCCTAAACATTGCAAAAGATGATCGTTTGGCTCTCAGGATCAGCAGCTTTGCCCTGAGAATGCTGAGCAAGATAATGCAGTAGGACATACATGATTACTTTTTGATAATTTTATTGAGGGGAGAGAAAGCAATATATTCTACTGCAAAATGACAAGGTTATTATGGGTACTTTTCTTTTTCCTGAACTTTTTAGACCATAAATAGTTTAAAATTACATCTTCTCCTAACCTCTGCAGAAAAACTTGATGCCTAGATGGAGATTGAAAGATATTGTGAGAACTGTCAGCCAATGTGCGATTTCCTCAGACCACCACCCACGTACATCATCCATCTGCAAAAGTCTGAGAAAGCTCAAAAGCACACAGATGTACACAGAAACTATTTCAGTCATTTTCTTTGACTGTCTTTATTTCTGCTGGTGCTGTTTAAGCTGCACAACAGCAGCACTGAATCAGGAAAGAGGAAAGGGGAAACCAGTAATGAGATACAGCAAGAAAACCCACAATCAGCACCAGCTGTTGCCCAATTAAACCCAACAGTTCACAGGTGCTCACAAGAGGATACACTGTTTTGCGTATGCCAAGGTACCTTTCCAAATAACCCTTATGAGAAAAATACAAAATGAATTTTATTTCATTGGCCAATTTACATATTTTTGAAAGTTTGGGGTTTTTTTTGTGTCAGTAGTAACAATTTTGTAAATGAAACATTTCTCTCCCTCTGTTTTTGACATCTTAATCAAAAGCAAAAAATGTCAGAGCTAATAGTTGAAGTGTCTTGGCTCTTGTCACCTATATTCTCGTTTCTGCTTGCATTCTGAGTAAAAACCTGTCTAGGCAGGTTTTGTGACGATTGCCTTGTACTTATAAGCCTAAGCCCCAAAAGCTGAAAATCTAGATGGACATAAAGACAGTGAATGAATGTGACTTAAATTGATATGGTTACCTATGTCCAGATACAGCTTGATTTTTGAAACAGGAGACTTGTGAACAGTACAATCCTGTCAGACCTATGCATGTGGGCACTACTGATGATTTAGCAAATATGCATTGATGCTGCTTTATGATATACTTATTTTGTGATTACACAAGGTTTCCAGGGCTGGCATTTAATAGTCTTAATTAGCTTCTTAAAGCATTAAAACCAGCAGCAAGAATCAGAAAGAAATCTCATAGTTATGCTGTATTCTATTAATTCCTTTTCAGTGAAACCTGCAAGGTATTTTAATTTGTCTGTGGGTAGACAGTGATTTGAGGGTCATAATATAAAGTTATGGACTTTAAAATAATGAGGTCTACATTTGATCCATATGGTTGTGTATTCGCTATTGTGCATTTTTAAAGCAAAACTAATTTAAACATGAAATGATTTGTTTCCTTTTGTAGTCCAAAATTACCTTACAAAGTTCCTTGTCAATTACAGTATTTTGGTTGTCAGCTGGATGTTTAGGCCATGGCTGGATGTTGGAAGGCCCAGGGGAGCCTTATCTCTGCTGTGTAAATGAGATGCATATGATGTCGGTGCTCTAAAGGTTAAACCTGAGCTACAATGCAACAGAGACCAGTTCTCAGATTTAACCTACTGGGAAACATTTATGATGTTCTCTGCCTCCAATTTATTTTAATAATACTTAATAATACTAGTTTGCTCTTAAACAAAGTAATGCCTTTCATGCAAAGATCTCAAAGCACTTTCTGCATAGGAATTATTTTTCATTGCACCTTAATGAGAAGACAAGCAGTAATTTACCTGTTTGGAATTTCTCTTCATTAAACTTACATTTAATCTAATATTAAGAGCTTTAAAAGAGGATGCCAGTTTGTATTTTTACATTCTGAGTTTCGCTAGCTCTGAACTGGGTGTAGTCCTGATGTGCCTTTGCATCTGGTAATTAAGATGAATCTTTTCTAGGAATAACCAGAAAAAAAACTTTAAGGCAAGACTGACAGAAAGAAAAAAAGCAGCAATGATAATACATGATAAAATGGAACAGAAGCATTCGGGGCTTAGATGCTTGTAGGTTTGTGGGTTTTGGTTTTTTTTTTTTTTTTTTGGTTTGGTTTTTTTTGTTTGTTTTTTTTTTGTTTTGGTTTTGGGCTTTTCTTCTTTTCTTTTCTTTTCTTTTCTTTTCTTTTCTTTTCTTTTCTTTTCTTTTCTTTTCTTTCTTTTCTTTTCTTTTCTTCTTTTCTTTTCTTTTCTTTTCTTTTCTTTTTCTTTTTTTCAGAATAAATGTTTTTTGAAGCCTTTCCAAGCTGAGCTTCAGAAGTAGCTCAGTTTTCAGATATACTTTTCAGTAAAAATATTACTTATTAAAGTAATAAAGTAATAAAGTACTGGATATTTAAAATCCTGGTGTGATACATGCAGAGGACAGACTAGTAACAGTAGGCTAGTAAAAGTGCAACCTATTTGCAAAGGTGAAAGAATAACCTTCACAGTTTAGGGGTAAATTATTGTGGCTTCCTGTCACTTTTTCTTTTTTTTTTTTTTTCTCTCATTTTTTCCCTCTAGTCACAGCAGGATATCATCTGTTCTCAGATCGGAGACAGAAATTTGGCCTGTACTACATGTATACAAACCCCGTTCATTTAGGGGGTTGGTATTCCCAGGTGAAATACTTTTCCTTGAGCAGAAAGTCAGAATGCTTACTGTCAGTGTGAGGTAGACCCCTGCATGGGGTTTTGAGGTAAAATGCAAATTCCTGAAACAACTGCTATGCAGCCCCTTAGCGGGATTACTGTACCCTCTTGCCAGAGTAATACCAGTTACTGCTCCTCTGCTCAGTCAGGAAGAAAGCAGGACTCAGCAGACATGATTTTTTAAATTTTATCCCTGCATATGGGCAAACTTCATCCCTTGTCTATTGTGCATTTCATCAGTCTACCCTGAGCTCTTCTGTAGCTGCTACACATTACAGATGAATCACAGGTTATGGTTATAGCTGTGATTGTTATTCTCTGAATTCAAGGAGATTTAAGAAAGGCCCTGTTGCCAAGAAAGGAGGAGTTCAGTGTTGAAACAAGGAAGCAAAATGTTGAGACTTCTTGTTTATTCAAGCTAAGTAAAATTTCCCACATCTCTGGATTGTAGTTCACCAATGATTCATGGTATTATTATAGAGTCATTTGTTATACATATGCGCAACACACAAACTGGACCAGCAGTATTGTGGTAATCCCCTCGTGGCTTTTCTGCTGATGGAAGAGGCGGCTTGTGTACAATGATTTCAAATTTGCTGAGAATCCAGACCAGAGAACCTAAAAGGGACGTGCAGGGAAAAAAGGGCTGTGGGTAGGAGAATATCTGACCCAGCAATAGAAGCAAATTGTGCTACAGTTTCCGCTGGGCTGCTCATTATACAGTTTTTCTCCATTTGCTAGTTCTTCACATCCATGATTTGGGGCATTCGTGTTAAACATTTTTGTTTCATTTTGGTTTGTTTTGTTTTCTTACCTTTGTATGTCAATAAAGCTCATTAATGGCTAGTGAAATACTTTGCTGACTTCCCTGTGGATTACTGTTTTTAATGTGAATATGCATTAGAATTGGATAAAATTCATGCCAGTGAAGAGACCTTGACCACTGCTCACATCCTGTCCGAGCTTCCTGTCTCTTCAGGTACCCTGCATGGGAGAGAATTTCTCCTGATGATCTTGTGATGAATATAGTTAAGATATCCATGAGAGCCTACACAGCTGGGTAGGACCAAAGGTTTTATGTGAAAATTGGCTGTGCCCTTAAAGATGTTCTCCTGCTTCATGAGGTGTCAGGTTTTATTCAGACCTCACTGGCAGAAATTCTTTATAGCTGTGGTAGATAACAGCTGATGATCATAACTAAAGATCCCTCTGGCCTTTAAAAATCTATGAATTTACAATACCACACTAAGGTTGGATACACCTGAACAGATCCTTTAGCATGACCCAGGTCCCAAGAAGCATCAATTATGCTAAGTGCTCTCTCATGCTTTTGGTTTTATTCTTTCTTCCTTGTAATTATTTCTTAGAAGTTTGAAAAAACCCATTTAATTCCCTGCTATTTATTTTCTTTTCAGTTAGGCATGAATTCAAATTTTTCTTCAATTTTTTTGCATACATATATGCAGAGCTACAAGCACCCACACAAACTAAGGTCACTTAAAATGGTGAAACAAGATTACCATAAGTAGTACTATTGCTCTTTCTTAATACAAATGTAAATACAAAGATTGCTAAACTGAAGGGTTAAATGAAGGAATTACATGTCATTTGCAGCCAGAGTCAGATTTTTGCTTTTCAAGTTAATTTTTTTCGTGGACAACATACAGATGGTGATCAAATGAGTCTCCCTGACATGGCAAAGTGCCAGTCAATCACAGGGACTCTGTTCTTCCTTTGCTGTCAGGTTAGAAACGTGGTGATAATCCAAGTGTCATCTCCACATCCTCTGAGTAGCCAGAGGCATAGAAATCTTCTTAACTGGATGGCTTTTTGATGCAAAAGTGATGCAAAGCTTTTGGTCTCTTTTGTGCTCAGCTGCAAGATCTTGCATTTGGCTATTGCTCCTCGTGAGCCTCAAATAGTAGGAGTAAGATTGTACTTTGTGCATTCAAAAATAGCATGAAAGTATGGTGGAGTTTTTCCTTTTCTTTTTCATTTCCTTTTTATATTCCAGTCCTTCAGTTCTTGCAGGGGCACTGCACTCATTTTCTTTAATATGAGCAGTGCTGTAGACTACAGATCCCCAGATCTATAGTCCTTAGTTGTGAAAGACTTGTGCTTTCATGTGGGAAATACTTAATTCAATTGCATTGCTTTTCAGTCTTTTTTTTTATTTTGTTTGTAAGTCTGTTTACTGTGAAAATATATGAAACTTACTGTGTGATGCAGGGCATAAAGAGCAAAGTGTATTCCCTTCCATTCTCTTTGCCTGTACTTGGAATGAATGTTGCCATATTCAGTTCAGAAGCTGGAGCATAGACCGACTTTTCAGAGCTGCATATAAAGGCAGCGGTGTTACGCTCTTTTGAACATTATAATAAATCTCTCTTCTCTGTTTACAGTTCTTAAGATTTTAGATACTTTTAGAGCATATCCAATGGCCAAGACTATCCTCAGCTCCTAGCCCATTCTGCTCATGTTTGTGGGATAATTGGATGACTCATTTAAATGAGAATCAGATGCTATAAGCTTGTTGTTCTAATGGAACCCCCTTGCACAGGAAAGGTTAAGCTGTGGATTTTTTCTATGTTTGAAGAATTAATGATTTTTACAAAGGGAATAATGGTGTCCTTGATGCTTCTTTTCATCTTCACTGCTAAAAGCAATTCGACCAATCTGCAAATAAACTGTAATTCAAGAATTTTATGTAAATCTTTCATAGGCTTTGTAGCTTGTGCTGAGCAAAAAGGTAAAATACATATAATAGTGCATATGTATATGCATGTTTAAAAATAGTTCTGTAAGATGATAGGGAAAGTCAGGCACTGTATGTCTCAATGTCTTTTGTAGGATTTCCTGCTGTCATACACTCCAGCATGAATGAGGATCTTCCTAGCCAGCCTCAAGTGCAGTGAGGTGGCAAAATGTCTCTGGAATGCAGTGAAGGTCTCCCAACACTGATGGTTCAGAACTAGATACAGATGTATATGAGAGAGTTCCTGGCTGTGATTTACATCACCCTTTCTCCCCAGCTGGCAATGGTTCATACTTATGTAATATTTATGGTTTGATCTACCTGTGTTTAAAAAGTAAAACACAGTTTTGGGGAAAGTAGCTTGATGCTGGCATTGTTTTCCACATCTCACACAATTCCTTTAAGTATATTTGGGATTTTCGTGTTTAATTTGATGCATTAACAGCAAAAATAACCAATGTGAGACCCTTGATCTTTATTTAGACTACAGCAGCTTTCAGAAAGCACTTACAGACACAACTGTAATGCACCTAGAATGATAAAGATAATATTATGGGAAAGCTTGCTGCTTTCTGAACGCTGCCAAAAGATGCCTGCTAACCCCAGCTACTTTTGCCTCAGTAGATTTATTTTTATAGATCACTCACACTGACTAATTAACAGAAGCACGCTTCACTAACACATTTATGTGGGCTGTATCATAGTTATAGTTCCTTATGAATGACAAAGGTTCACACCATTGTAACAGTGGGATAAGAACTCCAGATCTCTGAAATGCTTATAAAAAGTAAGAAATACAAGATCCCTTGGCTTATTATTTTATTTAGAATTCAGACCAGATTTTAACCAAGGTTCACATAGATTCATGACTTCTTCCAGTGAAGCTTTCATGGTTTGGGGTTCTGCATCAAAACTGAAGATAATTGAGGTGCAGGAACATCTGAATAATGATTTTTCTGTGTGTTCTTAATCCATGCTTCATTTGTGTTCCATCATACCGTCATGGGTTAGCTGCAAATATGAGATTTCTAACTTTATATATTTGTCTATATGAATCAGATGAGTAAAAGTGCTTCTTAATTCCACACAGTATACTGATGGTGACTTACACAGGTATATTTGAATTTAGATTTTATGTGTATTTCAGATATAAATTATCAATTAAAAGTTAGTAATTCCCATGTGAAAAAGATGTTGATTTAACAAAGAACAAAAATGAAGTAAACCATGCCATTTTAAATTTCAAATTAAGGTATTCAAAATTCTGGCGACTCTTCAAAGTCTTAAAAATATAATTTTATACAACAGAGTAGGTTGTCATAGCTCACACATTGATGAATGCCTTCCATCTGTCAATTATATTTTACCCTTTAGTCTTTTTCTATTGTCTTTACTTCTATTGGTTGAATAGGTCCCTAAAATTTTACAGTCTTCTTTATGCATTCTTCTCTGAGTGAAAGGATTAATGTGTCAAAACTACTTATGTAAGTACAAGGAAGACTGGGTCTCTATTGCCTCTTTTTTTCTTTATACAGTAGCAAGGAATTGTAATGACTTCAATATACTTGAACATGTGTCTATTCGTATTTAATGCTTGTAAACAAATTGCTTCTCTGTGAAGAAAAGACAGTAAAGGTTCAAGCATGATTTTTAATCACTGGATTATTCTGTCTGTAGAAATGCATATAACCAAAATCCTTACAGTGTGCTGCAAGTGTAAAATGCTGATGCCTCTGTTGTAGCTGGTGCACTTGCGCTTTTTTAGTTATGCCTCTGTCACAGAGTGCAGGTGGAGCATGGGACTGTACTGGTCATTAGAGTGGCCAGTCCATTGTACTTCACTGTACACTGGATATCTACCTTTCATGTATTATTTTCCCTCCAAAGCACGAGGAGACCAAGTTGCAGAACTACTCAGACATGTCAATATAGTGTAGATCAGTACCTGACAATAACATCCTTAATGAGCTGGCCAGGAGTCTGGCAGCCTGGCATTTGTGCCGTGCCCTGCCTTGGGAGATAGATCCCACCTCTGGGAGCTTGTGAACCCTCACAAGCCCCAGACAATGTGGCTAGACCTCTGCCAGTCTCCAGAGCACATTCTTAGGGCTGGCAGGAGTAACCTGAACTGGCACTGCAATTCGTTACATAGACATATCCCAGCCAAGAAACCATAATGAATTTCTTATCAGTCTCTCAGTTAGGAAGTAAAATCTCTTGTACCAAATCATAGTACCATACTTGGAAATGTCTGAGACACAACTATATCTGTGATTACTCATTTTTTTCTGTGTTTATTTTCAGAAAATCTCTGGAGCTGAGTCAGCCAAGCCTTTCCACCCTGCTGAAAATCATAAACTCAAGTAAGGGGGAGGCAAAACATTGTAGAGAACCAGCCCTCCTTTGTTCTGAGGTATTGATATTTTTTTAAATTTTATGCTACAAAATAACAGTACTTTTTAAAATTTAGTAATTTGGCTTTATGGTCATCTTATTGGCATGAAATATGGCTTATTGAAAAAATAATTAAGTAACTGGAGAAAGAGCTGCTGACTTTGCCAGAAAATTACCATGGTAATATGTCCCCTCAAAACCTGTCCTTCCTGACTCAGACTGTGAAAAGAGCAGGGAAGGTGTAGGAAGGTTACGGGAAAGGGAAAACAAGGGAAGAGGAGCTATTGGAGCTTAATATCTGTAGGATCCCAAATTTTTAGAGAATCTCCATTTACTATACACACAACACTTCCATCATGGTTTAGAACGTTGATAAAAATGTCCAGCAGACCCCCTGGTACTGGCTGGGTTAGGCAGAGATCTGAGGAATCCTTGGCCCATGGGGAGAAATAACAGCAAGAGTGCACTTTCAGGACTTGTACCCTGTCCATTTCTTTGAGTGGCTGGAGGAGATTCAGAAGATAAGAAGTGAGAGAGGAGTCAGTCAAGAAAAATTATTTGTGGCAACCCCACCGAAAGACAAAACAATTTGCTCCAGATGAATGGAATGGCCATGTTTACTGCTGATGGAGTGTATGTGCATGGTTGAGTGAGTGTTTAAACGTAATATTGTGACCTGAGGGAGTGAAGGGCTCATTGGAGAGTGGGGCACAGAGGATGAGAAGCTGTGGAAGGTTAAGCTGCAATCATTGTAAGAGCCACCTGAGGCAAGGAAGGGCAGAAGGTAGGTACTTGTCACTGAAAGCATAACCTTATTCATCTTTCCTGATGCTCCCAGCTGCTTTGTCCTTCCTTTACCTGTCGTATTGGATCATGCTTGAGCTGGGAACAAAGAAATTGTTTTTGAAATGCCTAGAAGATATATTAAAAGCAGATACTGGCAGCATGATGCCATTCTCCTCTGCCATGCCCTGAATCTTCCAGGGGACCATTTAGGCAGTGAGAAAGATCTTTGTCCTGGGGTGACTCTGTGATGCTGAATTGTATCCCCATTCATCTGTTTAGCCCAGAAATAAGTTTTGCAGCTTTAAAGCTGGATCTGAGAGTTAAGGGAGGGGAGAAGGAGAAGTGGTGGAATGTCTGAGGTGGTTGTATTCAAAAAATAAAGATAAGAGTTATTCCTGCTCCTGGACTGTGTTGTCTGCAGCACGGACAGCAGGATAGATCTCTCCTTTGCTTCTAGTTAATTTGTAGCAAGCTGAGGCAGAGAAATTCCCCAGGCTGCAGCTTTACTTTTTCTTGGAACTGACCAGCCACGCTCTGGACTGAAAACCCAGAAAAACCCCAGGAGCTCACACCTGTGGCCCACTGGGGCCGGGATGTGGCATTTCCCAGTGCAGGAGGGACTGAGCGAGCTGAGCTACACCCCGTGAACAGGACTTTCTCAATTTGCCATCTTTCCAGAACAGCAAGAGGTTCCATTGTTTATTATTACTTATTTTTTATGCTTGTGAATGCTTTGCTGGTCAAATAAACAGGTTTTTTTCCACTTTTCTCCAAGGAAATCTTTTCCCTGGCCAGTAGGGTGAGGGACCACTTGAATCTGCTTTCTAGAGGGACCCCTTTGGAAATTTCCTCCCAAATTTTCCCTAAACTAGGACAAAATTTCAAATCATTTAGTAAAATTTTAGGATGCTCTGAAAGCCCGATAGGATAAAAGCATGCAAGTTAATGCATATTATTTCTAACAAACATCTGAGCATTGAAATTAAAAATTTGCTAACTGCTTAAAATATATAACTTTGCAGAAGAAATTTAAGTAAATGTATTGGAAAAAGATTTTCTCACACTGCAAATACAATTTGTAAAAAACCAGAAAATTTGTCAGACTTAGGAAGCTTCAGTTGGAATAGGTAATCTAACTAACTAAATTCAAGAGAAATTTCTGGTTTATCTTAGCACAACAATCCATTCCCTACTGTCATAATTTCATTGCTACATCAAACAAGTCTTGTTGTGATTTTTTAATCTGGGGAAAAGAAGCTCAGTTCTTTTTTTCTGGAGAAGAACTCTATAAGGTGTTGCTTTTGAATAAGGTCTGAGAATAACATCACCATAAAAAGACTGTTAATCTGTGATCCTACAGTCTCAGAAAACTCGGCTACATCAGGCTTCCTATGCTCTTTGAGTGGATTGCCACTCTACCCATATGTCCTCTAGTATATATCATTCACTGATAGAGATTTACCTAGCTACTTAATAAATAACTTCACCCCAGGTACAAAAGAATATATAAATACATTTTAATAACTTCTCCGTGGACCCAATACTCAAAATCTCATATATTCCAGGAAATACATTTATGACTTCAGTTTTTTGTGGCTTTCCTGCCTGTCTGAAGAAAGAAGGACCAGTCTTGCTAGAGCAGTAGGTTAGATCAGTGCAAACATCCTAATGCAGACGCAATTATGTTAGAATGAAGAAGATTCTATAACTTAAAGGAAGTGCAATGCAAATCCCACTCAAATCACATTATTTCTGTTAGAAACAGGTAAAAAATGTGAGGAAAATGATGAAATCCTCATTTGTACCTGGAGAAGGAAGTTAAAAACTGGAAAGTATGGAAAAAAGCAGCAGCCCAGGGGAAAAAGATGACCTTAAGAGGATAGAAAAGTCAAGCATTTTCTAAAAATTTCCCACAGGCCTGTCACGGCCCAGTCCAACAGTTCCTCCTGCTCTGCCTCCTCTTGTCACAGGAAATCAGCTGCTGTGCTGCTGCTGCAGATTTGCATTTCCCTTCTAATTTGGGGGAAGTATCTGACCTAGGATGGTTCTGTTGAGAGGAACTCAGGAATGGCTAAGCACAATGGATTCAACTAAATCTAAGAAAGCCTTTGTTTAAAATGTTGGGAGGCTCTAATGGACAAACTAGGTACTGCTCAGGTTTTGGAAAATTGGTAAAATCTGGAAACAATTGTTTGCATATGAGGCAGCATGTGGAGCTTATTTAAAAGTATTCAAAATTTACAGTTTGCTTTGTCAGACAGTTAAAATATTTCTAGGAAGTTTCTAAAATATTTGTAGGAAGTGAGCATCAACGTGCAGTATAAACGCAAGGAAAGATATTTGATATACTTTCCCTTAGATAAGTATTTCTGTATTTTTTAAAGTGTTCTCCCAGTTATGGTAACAGTGGACTGGATTTATGTATGTAAACGGAGGAGAAATGTTACCATGTGCAGACTTCTGTAGGTCTGAAGAGTTTATGGGGTGTAACTCCATCACCACATAATGATAAATTATTTAGACTACTCTTCAGAGAATATGGATCACAACTATGGTCTTTCTTTTTATTAAGTATCCCAAAGGTGAGAGCTGCAAATGCAAAATGCAGTAAAATGATGGAAATATAAGGATTGAAACTGCAGTTTTACCAATCAGTGAATCAATCCACCTTTTATTCTTAGAGAATATTATACCAGCTGTTGTCTGAAAAAGGAGTTGTTAATGCCCAGATCTAGATTTTTTCTCCCCTAGGGATTCCAAATGAAGTCTTGTAAAGTGAAAAAAAATAAGATATTCAATGCACAGCCAACTTTGAATTTTTGAAGGCAAGAATATGTCTCATTGCCTAAAATGACTTTGAAAATAAAATCTACTCCCAGCAGAAAAGAGATGGACTATTTTGGCTTCCTTACCTATGTATTACTGTGTCTGGTTTGCAACACACCATGAGATCTTTTGGCCAGGTTATTGAATAGTACCTGCAGTCTCTGCTTTCAAAGATACAGCAGTTAAAAACACATCTCCTTTATCATGTATTCTGTTCTACAAGGGGATTGGATCTGCCAATTAGCCCCTTCATGTTGCCCACAATTTTATCATTACTGATAAGATGCAGACACATGGCTGTCTATCTTCGCATCAATTGTGTTTTTACTCCTTGGTATATAATAAATTATACATACAATGATGTTTTGGCAATGAAGGCATCAAACTGGGCACTGCAGCTGGCAAAGTCCACAAAGTTGATGTGGAGAGATGCCAAGAAGAGAGCATTTTATTGCTGAAAACCAACCTCTTCATTTCAGAGCTCCAGAAAAAGTAATGTTTGGAGTATTTTATTTTATCTTATTTAGGAAGTTGATTTGTCTGTTTTGTTCACATTATCAGAAAACTACTGGCAGCAAAGTATAAAGAATTGTTAACACCACTTTTGGCAGGGAAGTGGTATGGAAACGCAAGAAGCAGGGCTTGCCCTGCCTGTGTTGGTTTGTAAACATCTCAAATGTTATATGAAGTTACTATTCTTGACTTTAAAATGGCCACTGCATGTAATTTTGTAGCTGGGCCTGTACATAATCCTTTCATTCTTCAGCCTTTTGTTGCTTTTGCTGAGCCAGGATTACTGCTGATGGTTTCCTTGGGCATTGCTAATTGCAGACTACAGAGTCACCTCTTGATTTACCCCTGCCTGTGACTCTGGCTGGCATTGGCTGAACAGGGGTGGAGGCACTCTGCTGGGTGTGCTCAGCGGACAATATTTCAAGCTTGTGAGTACCTGCCTGGCGGCTGCTGCTACTCCAAGCGAAAAGTACAGGATAACAACAAATTCTGTGCTCTTCTTTCTCAGAAAATATACTGCATATGCTGGTGGAAGGTAAGGCAGTAGGAGGAGAGCTAGCCAAAGAACACACTTACTATTAAATTACAGTTTCAATTATTAATATAACTTTATTTAACATAAAAAAAAATCAGAAATCTTAAAAAAAATGCCTGAAGATGAAGCTCATTGCAGTTGACCTCATGTCATGAAACTATCAATCAACTAGAAAAAGACATTCACCCATCATAGAAAAAGAAGATAGAAGTAATACCTGAATTTTTTTAAAAAATCATTGTAAATGTGTGTGTTCTTATAGCATGGATATGGATTGGAGCTAGTTGGTAAGATTGGTTGTTGGTAAGATTGTTTTTTCTGTAATTCAAGAAGAAATACTACTCAGCTTCAAAAGAGACACAACCATGCTAACAAAGGATGTATGTAAACATCCTTAAGGAAAGCTCTTCCTATACTTCCCACTTAGAGCAGGTGGAGAGGGGTGAAAACAGGTCATCCAATCTGGAAGTTATTTGTTTTGTTTTAAAACCTAATACATTCTGATCTGATGCACTGAAAGGATCTTAAAGCTGACTTGATATATAGGGTTTTTTAATGTGAAAAGTCTAGACATAAAATAAAATTGGACTATAGTAAAATATATATACTCAACCAGCTGTCTATGAAATTATGGATTTATGAAATGGTGAAGTACAAACTCATGACAGACATGTAGTTTAGCAGCAATGGATTCACACTTAATCTGCTTTTCACATATGTTTAAAAAAATCTTCAATTATCTGCAAAAATCTGCTTTCGTAAACTCCATAATTTATCAGGGATTAAAAGAGCAGTGTTTTGACAACATAGCTGCTTTAAGTGCAACTCATTTTTTGTACATCATTAATCCAGACTGAATAGCTCCCAAGTTTTCTGACCCTGGTAAATGTATCCTTGCTGTTTACATTTGTGCAAATGATACTTTTACTATTAATGCTGAATTTCAGAGCTGTCTTATGTCAAATTAAATACGTTTTGGAAACTGCTTTTTTCTATGTCTTGTAAGAGTCAATGTTTCATTGCTTTTCAGAAAAATTACATTTGACTGTAAATCAATCAGTGCGATGTAACAGCTTTCTGAAATCAAAAAGAAACCTGCAAAATGAAGTGGCTGCTTATCCTAGAATTACAAGTCCCTAGGAGACAGAGGGTGACATTATTTACTCAACCGGCTTACTAAATAAAAGATAGGGGGAAAAAATTTCTTCTAGATAATTGATGTTTTCTTTGAAATTGAAACTAACAGATAGAAAGTGGCTTTTCCGACTTCAAGCTTTTGCCAGTTACCATTTTCAAAAATTCCTTAGCAAAGAGATTTTCATCAGGAAGATTAACAAGATAAACTGTTGAAGAATTGCTTATGACTTCAACATTTTAAATTTTTAAGTTTTAGTTTAAAAGTCCAAAAAATCTTGTAAAAGTTACATTTTCAACAATCATGGAATGTTATTTAGTACCTTGAGTTGAACATAAAGAAACAGAAGAATTAAAACTAAGTAGAACTAATTTAGTTATATTTGCCCATACAACTTACTCCCAATTTATATTTATGTGGTGTTTATTCCCTTTTATTTATTCTGCCAGGAAATAAGTGCAACAGATGCGCTGTTTTATCACATGAGGTGTAAGTGTAAAATACGTTAAGAAAATTGTGTCAATTAATCCTCAGTCTCAGCTGACAGATGGTTTCTGCACTGCTTCATCTTTCAACAATTTTACTCTGAATCCAAATAGATAATGTAGTTTGAGACAACAATTTTGTTGGATACTAGGAAAATGGAGCTATTTCTATTATACTTTAAAGTGTTGTAGTTTCCAATGAGAAATAGAGACCTAAGCAATATTCCATATAACTTCTGGTTACCAAACCCCCTGAAATCCACTGTTCTCCAAATTGGCAATATCATCCAAAAATGTTGATGCAGCAGGGATCCAATTTTATAGTATCTATTTTCCCTGGGTATTCATTTAGTTGCCCTGTTCTTTCCTAATGCTTCCTACAGAGCTCTCTGTGGTTTTCAATATCCTGCTGGCACTATTTCTTCATATATGGCATATGAAATTTGAGATTCTAAACCATTTCCAAAAGATCAAATCAACTTGTCTAACATATCATACCTGCTACTGCTTTTAGTATGAGTGATGTGTCTGTGTTTTTTGATTTTAGAAACACTTAAAAGTATGCTTTTTGGCTCTGGGCATCCCAAAGACTATTTAGAAAGCAGCACAAAGGCTAGATGGAAGAAAAGAGTGCTGTGCTATAAGTTGATGTCACATACTATCATATTTACAGTTTCTTGTGTGATATGGAGAAATGAAAACATATTCCCACTTATTATGAGTTATAATGCATTACAAGCAAGGCTTAAGGCTCTCTCTCTTTTTTTCTGTGAGAGAAATCAACCCTGCCTGAAACAAGCTGTATAGGACCCCCTCTGTTGATCGACAGCCAGGCAATTCCTCTATCACAAACATGTTGAACTGACTTGAGGCAGGAGCAGGAGTGTCTGGAGCTAGTGTTCTGTCACTAGCTGCCATAGAAGAGACAGATGCAGAGGGGCATGGAACCAAAGCACTATAAAATGATTTAGCCTGGAGAAGATCCCCTGGGATCATTGACTCCAACCTTTGACTAACAACCGCCTTGTCAACCACTTCCACTTTCTTGAGCACCTCCAAGGATAGTGACTTCACCACCTCTCTGGGCAGGCTGTTCCAATGCTTAACAGCCCTTTGAGTGAGAAAATTCTTTCTGATGTCCAACCTGAACCAGCCCAGGGACAGTTTGGGGCTGTTTCCTCTTGTCCTGTTGCTTATTACCATGAGAAAAGAGGTTGGTCCTCACCTCATTCTGACCTCCTCTCAGGTAGTTGTAGAGAGCAACAAGGCCTTGCTTGAGCTTCCTTTCCTTCAAGCTGAACAGCCCCAGTTCCCTCAGCTACTCCTCATCAGACTTGTGCTCCAGACCCTTCCCCAGCCCTGCTGCCCTTCTCTGGATACCATTCCAGGATCCCAATGTCTTTCTTGTAGTGAGGGGCTCAGAACTGGACACAGCACTCAAGGTGTGACCGCACCAGTACCCAGCACAGGCGGACGGTCACTGCCCTGCTCCTGCTGCCCCACTATTGCTGACACAGGCCAGGTGTCCTTGGCCTTCTTGGCCACCTGGGCACAGCTGGCTCATGTTCAGCTGCTTTTGCTTGGCACTCTCAGGTCCTTTTCTACCAGGCAGCCACTCTGCCCTGGCCTGTAGTACTGCAGGGGTTGTTGTGACCCAAGGGCAGGACCCAGTACTTCACCTTACATAACCTCACACAGTTATGTTCAGCCCATCAATCCAGCCTGTCCAGGTTCCTCTGCAGAGCCTTCCTGCCCTATAGAAGATCAACACTTCTACCAAACTTGGTGTTAACAAGTGACTGAGGGGCACTCAATCCCCACATTCAGATCATAGATAACAATATTAAACAGATTTAGTTGCTGGCACATCTGAATTTTGTGTGTTTCCCCAATCTCAGCTACATCAATTTTAGTTTTACATTTTAGAGAAATTTCTGGATTAAACATTAATGACAGTGATATTCTGTCTTTGCAGACTTGCAACATGGAGGGCAAAGTATTAAATTATATAAATATATTCCTTATTCTCAGAAAATCCCACTGTTTCGATGACATAGCTGTAACATTTATTTAGAACATTTTGCATTGTTGTTGAAAAGAAAGATGGGAGGGAAGCTAAAACATAAAGAGAGGAGAAAAAAATAGTAAGAAAAAAGCAGCTTGATAGTTACAATGATGCAAAGCACAATTTAAAAAAGTTGTCTTTCATGTTGTATAATCTTTAAACATTGTTCATTAGGATAGATTCACTGGAAAGTTACAATAATCATGAAAGTGACTACACAATGAAGTTCTTGGAAAAAATACTGTATAGTCTTGTGGAAGAAAGAAGATGCTGAAAGGTTTCAACTGTGTATTAATAGGATGCAGAAACACAAGAATTATCAGTAATCATCCATTCTTTCTGGTGACAGGGGAGTCAGTGACATGATAGACTAAGGTGTCAGACCTGGTATGCATCACTGTGAGATAAATGGAAATTTCTGCTGAGGCCAGGCTATCTGACCTTCACTCTAACCATATCAAGATATATTTGTATATGAAGAATTAAGTTCCATTCATTTGGCAAAGGAAGCTGTGACTCACAGAAAAAAAAGAATGCAAATGAAAGATCTGTGCCTTAAGACATGCCTATGAGAAAACAGGCTGGACAGTGACATTCACAAAAGATATTTGGTAGTGTGGGGGATCCTGTCATCTAATATTAAGCCTTGAATGGCAAGTCCTTCAGGTTAAGCCAAAGCAGGGCTGCTCCTGCACAGTCCCTGCTCTAAGGCCCAGGTGGCGGACAAAAAGACAACTCCTGGCAAACATATAAGGACTGGGACAGCAACTGGGTTGGTCTCTTCCAATGCACTCCTTTCAGTCCCTGTAGAACTGTACAGAGATCTTTATAGAGCTCATTTCACTGTTTCAGGTGAAGTACCTGGACTTTTAGCATCTGCCACAATCTACACTGGTGGCACACATGGTTTGTATACCCTTACAAGTGCAAACATGTAACCTAAACCAAGGCTTGTTTGCTACTTACTAAGATCATTAACCGTTTTCCATTAATAATGAAGATCCAGCAGGAGAATGATGATGAAAATAGCCACTTTATCTGAAGTGCAAGGCCAGTCTGCCAGGGAAACAGGATAAGCAGTGAAGGAGAAATTCAATATGTCTTTAATAAAAAGGCAAAGATTCTGTTAGTTTTATCTTTTGACACTCTTTTGTGTGATTGCAACCAGTAAGGTCACTGAATTCTCACATCTGTTCTTAAAACATTCAAAATGTGTTTTGAAGAAGGTTTCTATTATCTGTATTATCTGTACTCTGCTGAGTCTGCTTGATGTTATCTACTTGCCCTTTTCTGTGAGCTGTTTGGGTAGAGAGTCTTTTTTTCCTCTGTATTTATCCACAGAATAGGACACTAAAATTTCTCATTCAGTGTCAGGATCCTTATCTACTTCAGCAAAATAGCCTGTATAATTCTCCATATTATTTTTTTATGGTTTATATTATTTTACTGTATAAATCCTACACCTCAGGTACACGATGGTATAGATCTCATTCGTTTATCTCTACTGTATGAAAAAACAGAAGAAAAAAATTTTAAAAGATATTACTGCAGAGAAATTGTCACAAGTGGTGAATCTGTACTTGGGATATGTGAGTGTGAGAATTACAATCGCTGCTCCATCATTTCTCCAAGTCCACATGAAATGGAGACCAAACATAAATGTGCCTCTCTATCCATGTGGGACAAAACTGAGATCACCCTTCCTTGTATCCATCCTGTCCTGATACTTGAATATCTATATACTTAAAATCAGTTAGAATTTTTTAATCCCATGAAGTATGTTGTAGTTTCTTAGGACAACTAAATACATGTTCATGCCCTGGAGAATGGAGAGAATTTCCTAGTGGGATTTTCTGGAAAACTAGCTGTTGCAGAGAACTGTAAAATAATGACACAACCCATGTCCCTGCATTACCTAGGGATTCCTAGGAATTACCACTCACTTTGGTAAAGGAAGTAATTTAGCCACAAATACTGTAGTAAGAAAACAGCAACAATTTTTAGTCTTCTCTCATACATGCATTATTAACATTAAACCTGGTGGGTCCCAACAGTGGGACCATTTTCACAAATTAGGAAAGATGGATTGGTCCAATTCTTTTTCTTAATGATGAAACTAATGAATTCAGAACTGCAGGAGTTTATGGCATCTGAAAGCATGGGCTGGAAAGATGTGATTAGTTTTTGTTGTTTAGATAAACCTGTTGCTTCATAGATACTTTGCTTCTCTATGCATCAGCCTGAATTTGAACTCTATTGATGTTTCAGTTAGACACCTTGTTGGAATTCCTTTTCCATCAGTTTTTCTTCCCAAAAAGTCTCTCAAGAGTGCTTTAAAATTTAGGCATTAATGCTCCTCAGAACAAATATGAGAGATGCTACACCTTCTCCTCTAATGTAATAGGGCTCACCTATGTCTTTAAGAAGGGAGAAATCTTATTATTTCTGCTAGTCATAGCAGTGAATATATAATTAAAACTGCACAAAATTACCTTTTTAATGTTCCCAGCTGTATCTTATTAGTAGGCCCTTAAAGATTTGATGGACAAAGCATTTTAATTCATTCCTCAGCTCTTAAAATGGGCTAACAGTTATTGGATGTATTTCAGCCCAGTCCTCTGCTTTTTGTGTGAATTCTCTTGTCTGAAACCAAAACAAGGAGCAGTACCTCCTCCTGACTCCCTTGTACTACATTATCATTGTGATGGTGATGATGATTTCCTCTAGTTTCACTGAGTGTGAGGCAAATGAGGCTATACCCAAGATCACTCTGTCCTAATATCTTAATCCATACATTTTATGCAGCTCCAAGAGTGGATATCATGCCTCTTGAGAAAGAAGGGCAGTCTCTGCATGATTAAGCAATAGATGGATGACCAGAGCATGCTGGAAGACTAGACTGTGGCTCTCAACTGTACAGCAAAACTGATGCACTGACAATGTGCATGCTTCCTTGCTCACATAGTATGTAACAAACCAGCATAGACTGGATTTTTTTTTTTTGCTATAACACAAATTTGAAATTTGGGAATTAATCTCACTGGAAACAAATATGGGAACTGCAAAATTTTTGCATTCCTCTAACCTTTCCTTATAAAGGGATTTTCTCAGTGCAGTGTTTTTATTTGAAATTATTTTCCATATTAATATTTCACGTTATCTCTTAACCACCACTTTACTTTTCATTAGTGTAGTGAGATCATCTGGGCCCTGAGGAAAATTATGTCACACTCACTTTGAATCTGCATAATCCTTATATGTGGACCAGAAGAAGCCTCAACTGCTTGGAATATTTAGCTGACATAGCAGTGACAGCAGAACTTTCCTGGTCTTGCTCCCTTCAGTGCTTGGGGGTGGTGTCAAAGTCTGTCCAAGGATGTGATATGTCTCACGACTGTCTCCAGTGATTGAGGACTGAGACCCCAGACTCTGAAAGGAGCCCCTGGCCTGGCTGAGGTGGAACATTTGCCAAGTCTCGGAGGACTGGTATGCATCTCCATGAGAATGGAGTGCAAGAACAATGGAACTGGTCACAGTGGACTGAGCCAAGGCTGCTTGTCCAAACTGGTCTGTCCGTACCAGTGGTACGGTTTGCAGCTTGTTCCTGAGCACCCAACCTCAACACAGGTGGTTCCTGCTTTGGGCTCTGTGCCTCTCGCTGTGGTTCCTGCCTTGACCAACCTATACAAACTCTGGAGACCCCCGCTCACCTTTGTGATCACCCCATGGAGGAAGACGGATCTATTGGCCAGACCACGAGGATTTCATCTCTCCATTGGTAGCTATTACCCACCCCCTCTTTCTCTTTTCTTGCTATCCTTTACTTCCCTTCAAATCCTTCTATCACATTTGCTGATGGCACTAAATACAGGGGCATTTCTGATTGAGTAAACTGAGTTGTCCCCTGCTGTGGCTTTTGCACTCTGAGATCCTTCAAACGAACCATCAGGTTTCCCGCATATATTTGCAGACCCTGACAGGTGGGTAATCATTTAGGTATCTTTTTTGATCATTGGAGTTCTGAAACCTCTCTGACAATGTATCTATAAATGCCTGGCACCTTATCAACAGGCATGTAATGTTTATTTTATTTCTTAAGATCAAACTAGAAATGAACTCTATTGTAACCAGATTTTTAAAGTCCTTTCTATTCTTATAGTAACAGCAATCTTGTTCTGGCTGCTTATATGCTGATTATTGGAAAAGGTGGAGAAATATACTGTTGTTTTCTTTATGTTATTTAACAGCTTAGAAATTTTATTTTAGCATTACTGCCTTGCAAAGGAATTTATACCAAACCCATTTAAAAATATATAGCAATTTTACTTTCACCTTTTTCTTTTTTTTTCTCACAAGAGATTTAATTGTACTAAATGGCAGTGTACTTCTCATTAATTTGCAGGTTGACCCTGTGAGTTTTGGAAGTTCTAATATTTTATTTGGTTAGCATAAACTCAAGCTGTATGAATCACAGAGTGGCATAATTTATATTGGCTTCTTTTGTTTCTAAAAGTATGTGGGAAGTGTTGCATTTTGGGTGTTTTTCATTTACTAACCATGTCTAAAGCCATTCAGTTCACTTCTGTGCCAGAGCTCAAGGAGCCATGCATCCTTGGAACATATTTTATATGTAGATGCACATTTTTATACTCACCCATATGTCCTAAAATACAAGATAGAGATTTCTTGGGCTAAAGCAACACATTAAAAATCCTCCCTCAGAGACTCAGCATGTATCATACATTTCATGTGATACTGGGCTACTGAATTTACTTTAGGGGCTCTTTTTGTAGTTCTTCCTTGGAAATTTAAAAAACAATTTGCCTTCTACCAGCTGCATTCCTTTCCTAGTAGTAGATTTAAGAAGTTTGGGAATACATTGGGAAAACATTCTTGGTAATGCAAGAATGTAGAGAGCTGTGGATTCCAATTA
Source organism: Trochalopteron elliotii (assembly GCA_024734555.1). Classification (NCBI taxonomy): domain Eukaryota; kingdom Metazoa; phylum Chordata; class Aves; order Passeriformes; family Leiothrichidae; genus Trochalopteron; species Trochalopteron elliotii. The sequence goes on from JANPWX010019886.1 coordinate 2,084,731, forward strand.
AATCACCATATAATCCAAAGTAAATTTTGGTCCATGAAATGGAAAAAAATGAAAACCAGTCATCAGGAGTTCAGTTATTATGATGTACACATTCAAACTCATCTGTGACTCTGTGAAGAGAAAGGTCATTCACTGCTTCATAGCAATTTCACATTGTATCATAGGTTTTCACAGGTTTCAGTTTCATAGGCTTTTTTATGAAGTTTTATGAATGTCAGAAATCAGTCAGAAACCTGATTTTCTTCTCTTTTCTTCTATGTCCTTGATATATTACTTGATACTGTTCTGTTGTTTGATGAACATACATTTACATAGATTTGGAAGTGTCACTGTGTACATTGATGCCGTTTCAGAAGTGGTGACCTAATCTCACATTTTAGGTTTCCCTCTCCTTTCACTCCATGAGTTATTTGCTCATGCAATTAAATAAGGAAATTAATAAAATTCTTTCAGCTTAGGTAAGCCCTACGACTGATACAAGGCTACATTATGTGGTCCACTGTCAGACACCCTGAGAACTTTCAAATATTTTGCATATTTGATGTGTGATCTTCTCTTGAAAATATGACTAGCAAATAGACAAAAGTGAGTGACAGTTTTATGATGTGTTAAAACCAGATTTTCCACTTTGATTTCAATAATTTTGTAGAACAGCATACATGAGTGGTAGGATTGTGACACTGGAGTTAACTCAGACAATATGAAATTCAATTTATTTGACTTCTTAGTATAGTGTAATTCATGTGGTTTCAGAAGAAAAATCTATATTTGTATTGATATGACTTCATAGCTTTATTATATAGGTATTGATGCAAGACTACAGCAGTGGTCTGTAGCATTTTCTAACTACTGACATGCAGCCTGATTTGTGGATTGTCTGAAGCTTGGTAGATACAGATCAGGACTATATCAGAAAGGCAATTATATATTTGTCTGAACTAATGTGTGAAAGCAAATAAATACATTCTATGCTTTTTATCAGCTGTCAAAATAAATATCAGAACACAAGAAGTGTGGTTTACCAAATTCTTATATACTTGTATGTTCCATGTAGATACGTCAAAGAAAAATCTCATATTTTGGCCCGCCTGATGAATGTTAAGTTTGATTAAATCTACTATCAAGATATGGTAAAATATCCTTAAGATGGCATGCAAATTTTTTTCTGGACTGATACAGAAAGGACTATTACTTCATAGGTCAAATATTCATTAACTTCAGTGGGGATCTGTTAGAAAAGTTTAGAGTGTAATGACTTTAAAACTTTGTCTTTATCAGACATGAAAATGAATGTAAGTGACCATGAAAACTCACCTTTAGCCTGAATTAAACCAGAGGAAAGATAAAGAAACAGTTTTTGCAGTTGACAGCATGTGCATTTGGTTTCTACTGGTCTGAGTGCTCATCATCCCTTTAAGTCTGTTACTCTGAATAACATAGGGAAGATGCGAGGCAAAAATTGAAAGAACACATAAAGAACAGAAGAGGAGGAAAGTTGTGAAAAAAGACATCGCTATACATAATAAATATTTAAAGCTCCATTTTTTCCCAAGAATTAATGTGGTTTGATGGGCCTGCATTTTTCTCTTTCTTATGTATCTTAGGTACTGCAGTGCAGTGAGAAGTGTTCTGTGCTTACACTAGTCAAAGAATCCTCAGGCTTGTTCAGCAACTGTACACATCTATAATTTATGCTGAGGACTGGCCTGGCCTCTGTGATTTTATGAGAAAGAACAAAAAGTTGTGTGAAACCACAAAACCACCTGGAGTACCTGAAGTACTGTTGCAGTATGGTCCCAGCTGTGTTACTGAGGTGGAGGGAAACATTTCCTTTGTTTTCTTCTATTCCGCAGGGTCCTGTTTCACATCCTTCCTTTCTTGCTGTGCCTTCCCCCTACATGTCAGTTAAAGCTGAGTCCCATTACATCCCTTTGTAAAAAAAAAGGCAACCAAGGATCAGATGCCAGGGAAGGGGAAATATGAAGCTTTCTCTGAATCTTTACACCATTTCCTGTGTCTGACTCTCATACTGCTCCCTATATGTAGCCTTTGACCTACAGACTTGAAAGAGTTTTCCATTCCTTGAAATATAGGAAAGAATTTCATAAGGGTTTTGTTTTGTTTTTTGTCTGTGTTGATGGTTATTTTGATAGACTCTTCTCTGTGAACTTTGTTGGGCAAATTTCATTTACTAACAGGTTGCCACAAATGTTTTATGTCAACATCCAACAAAGTGGTTCTTCATAAAACAGCACTAATGAATGCATGTGCTTGATGTTCCCCTCTGTATGAGTCATCCATAAAAACCTCGGCAATAATTGTAATAGGAATGGATGGATACTGGTAGACATAAACTGTGAAGAACAAGTTTAGGATAAGGACAGTTTGCTGAACTGCCAGGCAAACTAAAATAGAAAGAACTTTGCCCATTGAACTGGAAAATGAAACAAGAAACAAGATTCTATTTCAAAGGCCTATGGTGGTAGCACATTTATTGTTAATTAAATATTTCAGCCTTGATGCCAAAGGATCTGCTTTCATGGGACTGGAACAGGCATGTCATTATTTCTGCCTGTTAAGAAGATGACTTTGTGAAGTTTAAAATCACAAAATTCACAATGGGAACTCATGGTGTCTAGAAAACATAAGTGAACCAGATCTTAATTTCCAAATTGATTAATATATCTTAATTATTAGGTACAGTGTATAGTGTTTGATGAGCTCATAACTCCCTGTATGCTTAAATCATATGTGAACTTGATGGGATTTACAAGCTTTGGCAGTCTGATGAATAACATAGCACTATATACTTAATGTGAGGCAAGACTGAAGTGATTTTAAGTCTTGATTTGATTTAGAATTCACATCTTGAAACTCATTTAGGGTGAGATTAGACTGGGAGGTTGTCACACATGTGGGCAAATATTTATATATGGTTACATTGATTGACCAAGCCTCTTCATTTGCTGATTGCCCCTAGGCAGCTTATATATGCAAGCTTGTTGGAAGGGACACCCAAAAATCACCTAGTTCAACCTCTTGCTCAAGTCTGGGCTAAGTCAAATTTGATATCTCCTAGCACTAAAATTTCCCAGCTTCTTTCAGCTTCTGCTTCAGTGTTTGATCAACCTCATTGTTATTACTGTTAATTAGCCTTACTTCTAATTTCTAATCAGAATTTAATATTTTTGCAGCTGTGACTGTGCTTCCCTTCCTTTCAGTGTGCATCTCCAAGACATGCCTCACTCTTTTCCTCCCATTGGGTAGTTCCAGGTGCCCTTTAGACTTCTCTCCAAGCTAAAAGCCCCACTTCTTCCAGCTGTTCTTCCTACAGCAGGGAGTCCTGCTCCTTAAACATCTTCATGACATTTGTTTGCCCTTGATCCAGTAAGTCAATAAACTTCTCAGGCTGGAGAGTGCAGAAATGTGCAGAGCACTCCAGATATAGCTTCATCCATGACAAATAGAGAGACAACCTAGAACAGTTCTGCTAAGGTAACAACACTGTATGACCCATACTAGTATTGTCTGGAGAATAATTTGCAAAACAAATATGTGTCACATATATGCCCTATGTGTCACAAAGGAACTAAAATGCAGATTGATGTTTGTATAAAATTTCCTATTGTGTAGTGGATAAAGGGGCTGAAGTGGCTTCCACTTTGGCCATCACTTGTTAGGCACAAGGGATGGAGTCACAGTACATCCATTAAAAGAATTTTGACATCCACACTCTTTATACCAGAAGGACTGCTGCCATGGTATTACTCTAAACCGTCTTTCTGGCTAGGTAATCAAAGTTTTTGACACAGCACAATAAATGATATTTCTCTTCTCAACACCTTTGTGTGATCACTACTGGCCAATGTACAATTTCAGTGTTTTGTGTAGAATGTGACAGTCTACACTGGGGAAAATGAAAGGAAATAAGAATAAAACACTTAATGTTTTAGTGTCTGAAGAAGGCAGCTCAGTTGCATCAGGGCTTTTACTTCAGTACATCTGCATCCCACATTCCTCTCTGAAGAGTGGAAAAAACAACAAAACCAAAACCCCTCCAGTCTGTAAAGAAGTACTTCCAAGTGGGGCATTCCATGGCTGTTTTTGCAAAGAGATTCAGATTATTTTACGAACTTTCCAGTCTACTTTCAGTTTGTTTGATTTGTCTTGTCATATCTTTTCATTTCTTTCCTTGGCTTACTGCTTTAAATTGTTTTCACCATAGTGTGACTGCAAGATTTTTGCAAAGTCCTTCAAACTTTGTGCTAAACCTGATGTTGTCCTATTTCAGTTCAACCCTGCCTCATGCACATTGGACAAAAAATATCTGCTCATTAAGATCTTGCTAAAAATCACAAAATCTTGAGATATTTTGTTTTGAAAGACACAAGCGTCTTTACACCAGGAAAACATAAGGAAAAAATACCTTACCTAATTTGAAACGAATTAGTGTTGGTAGGCTTCTATGTATTGTGTTAACATATGGTACTCAACGCTAAAATGTTTCAAGCGCCTTGAAACTTATAATAAATTAAGACTGTAGGAGAGGTTGAAGGCATCAAAGTAGAGCAAAAAAAAAAAAAAATCCAGCTCTTAAATTTTGTATTCTAAAAAGAATTACATTCTTCAGGAAGTTGACAGTAAAAGCAGACAAACCCAGTATTTTAGGACGTTGAGCCAAAGACTGTGTGAGAAAACCCCCAAATGTCTTGCTTTAAGCTGTGAATTATTGTTGCTTGATTTTGAGGAGTGAGAAATGGTGAATTTCTTGAGACCCTTAGGATGTGGAAGCTATACACTGTTCTTATTATGAATGACAGTGCGGCCAAACTCTTCAGCCAGAAACATGTTTGTGTAATTTTTATTTTTTCAGTTGTCTTTTATGTATGATATAAAGTTGCTATTAATTTAAAAACTGTCACTCACAGAATGTGGGAAAGGAAGGCCAACTGAGACAAGCACTCAACAACAGCTGAAATTGGTATCCTGAGACAGGTGATAATTTGGTACAGCTAATTATCATTTTTCCCATATGATATAATGTCAGAAACATAACAAATTGTTTTTGCTTTGATAAGGCACATTTTAAAACCTGCAGCCAATGGTGACTGTCACATAACTGTTGCTTGTTTAAAAGAAAGAAAAGAACCAAACAAAAAATGCCAGACAGTGACTCTGAGCATTTCCTTAGTAATGATTCATTCTTGACCTAGCCCTGACCTTGTCACTAATATTTAAGAGTAGTCTCTTGTATTAATGGTAAATATCTGAGTTCTCTAATCTGTCCAAACCCAAACAACTTGTTCTTATTTGAAGGGAAGAGTAGGTATATACACTTTGTTTGGCAGCTCTTCCATATATATTTGGTCTAATGGCATCTGATTTTATATGAATTTGTATTTAATCTGCTTCTGTGTCTTGTTGCTGATCACCCCCCTCGTGTATAACCTCAGGATATCTAGTGTCATGTATATTTTCTGGACAACCAGGCTTCAGGGTGAGAGAATGGCTCAGTCCTTGCCACATTATTACTGTGGATGCTGGAACATGAATCCTTCACTCTTCTCTAGCAGGGTGCTCCGTTCCATATGACTTCAGGACCATCATTATTTTTCCACTTTTTACTGACTGGATTGGTTTGGATGAGTTTGCACTTTAAAGTTAGTGGGCAGCAGACAGAGAGATACCACACTTACTAATACCTAAAGAAATAATGCTGCAAAAGTAGTAGCTTTATGACTGAGTATTACAAACTTCACTTCTTCGTTTCTTTCTTCTCCAGTATGTACAGAATCCTTAGAAACCTGCTCCAAACATCCTGGATCATATGTTCAGCTCTTCTTACTTAAATGTGCATGTAATTTGGCTAGAAATATTCACCTGCATAAAATTTGTATGTTATTTTTCTTTTTATAGGATCAAGCCTCAAAACTTAATATAACTTATGCAATTCTTTGTGGTAGTCCCTAGACCATCCACAGAAGACATTTCTCTTCTGTGGAGAGTAGGCACCCTCTAGACTGCCTCAGATAGCAGTGACTCCCCCTTTGGGAAGTCTCTTGGGAGACTTCCTTGTAACTCAGGGTAAGCAAAATGCTTCAAGCTATGAGTCTTTGCAGTTCTATGTTAATGTTTCGTACCCTATTGGTTATTCTCTTTGTTCCTGGTTTTGACACCTCCTGATTGGTTCTTTATGGATCCTTTCCCTGGTTGGTCCCTTTCCCAATTCCTTTCCCCACTGGCCAAATTATGAAACCCCACCCCCTGACTACCCTCTACAGTCCCTCTCCCCTTGGGCTATTTGCTTCCTTCCCCTTCAGACATCGCTCCATAAAGAAGCTCTCCTGGAGATTAGAAAGACCCCATCTCGCTGTTTTATTCCTGCATCACCCAAGGTGGCAAGCATGGATCTGCTGCTCAAGCAGCCTTGCAAAAGAGCTGGTCACTCTACACCTGAGAGTGCCTGTGCCCCATCAAACCAGGTTGTCACGATCCGCTAATGCAAGCAGGGTTCGTGATGGTTCGTTTTAAGGATCTCAGAGTGCAAAAAACAACACAGAGGGGATTTCAGTATTCATCAAAACAAATGCACTTTTATTAGTGCCAACATCAAATGCGAAAGAAGGATTTGAAGGGAAACAAAGGACAGCGAGAAAAGAGAAAGAAGGGGTGGGTAATAGCTACCAGCGGAGAGACGAAGTCCTCGTGGCCCAGCCAATAGATCCGTCTTCTTCTGTGGGGTGATCACAAAGTCTTTGGTTAACTCAGGGGTCCTTATAGTCCTTTCGAAAGCGACAGGCAGTTGGCCAAAAGGTGGGGAAATCATCACAGTGTGTTCGTCTTGAGAGAACCGAGAACAGGTCAGCTGTCAGCAAACACAGTGTTAACAAGAACAGGTCAGCCATCAGCAAGTGCAGTGTTAATGGGAACAGGTACGGCAGTCAGCAAGTGCAGTCAATTCACCGTGACTTGCCCATTGCTTCTGCTCAGGTTCTGATGTTCCGATGGAAACGCGTGCCGGGTTTTTCCATTGAACACACCTGCAGGTAACACTTGGCAAACATCCCACCTCAGCCAGGCCAGAACTCCTGTGTTGGGTTTTAGAGTCCTTTTAGGGGTTTCAGTCTCTGTCCTTGACGATGGTTGTGAGGCAGATGAGGGATCTTCGGACCGTCTCTTACACAGGTGTCTTTTTAAAGATGCTCTGACGAGGAAGGTCGTGGCACCTTGACCATTGGCCAGACTGGACAATCCTAAAGTCCACTGAGTTTGTTTTACTTTCTGAAATTCATGTTATTATTTCCTTAAAAACTGTAGGCCAATTGACTTGCTTTTCTCCATTTAAATACCTACCTGTTTGGCTATAAATCAGTGTGAATGAATGATCACTTTAGGCTTGTCTGTCTTTGAGCTGTTCTATTTCAGGGCTTTATATTACTTGGAAGCAGTATAACTTTATAATAATTATTCATATCATTCTATATGAGAAAACAGTTCTGTAGCTTATCATTGTGAAGGGAAAAAAGCCCAGACTAAAACAGTTTTGTGTTTCTGGTTTAACATCCCTAAGTATCTGGGGTTATGTTATGAGTAGCGTGCTCACTTGTGTACAAAAATTAATTTAATCCATTCTTTTCACAATTATGATAAACTTTATATGGTCCTTTTACGTTACTGTTGTTTCTGAATTTGTGCTTGGTAACATTTCAAAAATTCAAGGTGTTATGAAGAGAGTCTGTTACAGGCATTACACAGTAAGGTAATGCAAGAATTACATCAAAACCATTATTTTCTTCTCAAAAGTAATCTTTTTATCACACATCCTTTGACACCTTTATGCTTGATATTGCATAGCTGCAAATTTCCTATAGTTTTCAGGATAGTGTCAATTTCCGTATCTTTTTCCCCTCTTGACATTTACTAATTTGTGATTTTATGCTGTCTTGGAAACTGACCTATTTTTATACATAGCTTTTTTGATACTCAAGAAGTCACACATTTATCTATCTCACAGGCTTAATACTGAATTCATTATTTTCATTTTGTGTTACAAAATGCCTCTTTCCTTATTCATTTTATTCTCCTAAGAATAAAAGTTTGCTTTAGGTGGTAGATGTGGAGAGTAGAAAGTCTTCATGACACTGGTGACATAGTACATTTTTACAAGAATAAGATGGGACCCTGGAGCCTGGTATTTTTAACCTAGTTTCTAAAGCCTTTCAAGTCTCTTGCTTCTTTCAGAATTATCAATGTTTTCATGAGATAGCAATCATATCTACAGCCTTATATAGCTAAAAAATTTTTTTCCTTCCCCTGTGCTATTTTTTGAGGTATATCTCCTAGTCACAAGTGTGCCAGCTTTTCTGCCTTTTCAGCAACCATACAGACAACATAAAATATGGAAAGGTTAGATTTTATGGTATTTGCTGAGTAACTGCAAAAAATGGGATTTTTTAAAGTTTGAGTCCTCCAAGTAAAAAAGGAAAGTAGAAATCCAGCCTCAATGGGGAATGTTAAAGAATGGCTGACAAATAACTCAGTGATGTTCATTTACTATTTTGACATTTGAAAACTTTTTCCTAGCATTCCTCTCTGGCCTCCATTATGAGGATGATGGTGATTGTTACCATGAAAGTTGAATAACCAAGTTAGTTTTCTATTTTGTATGTAGATTCAGTTCCCAGTAGCTAGCAATAGTTATGTTACTAGTCAACACATAATCTTAAAAGTAAATCACTTGAATAAGCACTGAAGGAATTAAATTTTCCTGATGCTTCTATTGCTTCTTCCACACTGTTCAGCCTTTAATAAGTTAATTGGTGCCTTGTATCTCTTATCTAAAGTACACTTCACCTAAAAGTCTGAGGTGTTCCTTTTCAGATACAGATTTTCTGCTTGCCAGGCATCTAAACCAAGTTTTGGGTTGCCAAAACTCTCTCAAGTCCATTTCTGTCTCAAAGTAAAAGCACCCTCCTTTATGTATCACATAAAAATCCAGAACAGTAGTGTGAGACTTAAAATTTATAGACCTTATCCTATTTTTAGTTAAAAAATGAGTGACAGCAGAAAGATACTGTGCAATCGTAAAGGATCTGTGAGGTGGGTTGAGGAACGGAAAACTGAAGTTCTGCTTTGTCTGAAGTGTGCCTGTTGTGTTTTGCTTGGTGACTGGTGGTAATGGCAATGCAGCTGTGAATTTCTGTCATGTGTCCCCTTTCCATATATGTGCACATACAGCTACACACCAAACCATGAATGTTACTGTCACTCGTTTTGTAACCCCATTTCAACAATTTCCTTGTTTTCTAGTTCCATCTTTTCTTGGAGAGAAGGTGTGAGAACACTACAAATTCTTCACAAACAGAGTGACCAGGTTTCTTTCGCTATTTTCCCATCCCATCCTGGAATCACAGCCTGGTAAGAAGTGAGTATTTCTTGCAGGTTTTTTTCCCCTCATTCTTCTTTCTGCAAGTGACAAATCTCCTTTATGCTTCCTCTGTGTTGTCAGGACAGATTTCAGGCTTTCGGGGTCTTATTTTGCCTTGTTATTGTGAGTTCATATAGGTGGCTCCCACAAAAATGTTATACAAAGCATGACTTATGCAGCAGGTATGGGTACTGTACTGTCTTCATATCAGGTGCAGGTATGAAATCTGTGCATTGCTAACTTGTTCCTTTTAAAAACACAGACTATCACATCTTTTTGAATAAAATTGTTAAGTAAATGTAACATGGAAAAAGGACAGACAACTGCTTTGTCTGCGTTTCTTTTTTGTAATGACACAAGTAAAAATCTTGCTTAAGGAAGTTCATTAGTTTTTATCAAGTTGCAGGGGCAAATTTTGGTAAATCAACCTTTTGTATTTAAGACCATTTTTTGTTTAAGTGCATTACATTTGATTTCCCTTTTTAAGGAGTAACTGTCAATAGTATCATTGCAAATACTCACTCTTTTCCAGTTTGGCATACTTTTATGGCTATGCTGCAGAGCTTTTTTATTTTAATAGTTTTTACTGATTTCATGCTGTGGTTATATAGTGAACATTACAAATTATCTGCAGAGAGAATTAGAGTGTGTAAGTGTGATTGTCTGAGTCATGTAAATGCCAAAAGCTTTTTGTGACATTTTTCAGACTTTAAAAATGGAAATATGTTATTTGCACATTGGCTCCTGATGGAATATGACACACTGCAGGCAGACAGTGAATTTGAGTTCAGGCTTTAGGCCATTAGGGGCTCTGTATATGTATATGCTTCTGGAAATAAATGAAACAAACTGCTTTCTGCACGGACATCCCTTGTTGATGAGCTAAAGAAACTCCATCAGGTCAATGAAAGCAAATAGAATTTATGGACTTGCTGGAGCCTGTTATCCAGACTCAAATGCTATGGAATGTTTTTCTTACTTGATGTAACTTTAGTATTTTCTCCCAAATGAGTTTCAATATCCTTGTATTTGCCTATGAAATATTAATATTGTCCAGTACAATCTGGGTTTAAAAGCAGAAATTTGAGCTGAATTACATTTCAAGTTTGTAAAAAAGGAGCCCCATCCTTTTAAATATATGATCTTTAAGGACTTCCTATCCTCCATCACAAATAGTTCCCCTAAATCAGTCGCAAAGGATTAATTTTATCTATTGTGTTACCTATCAGGCTGGAGAGCATGCATGTAAGAGATTTTTCCAGCTCTCTACTTTTCTGCCTCATCCAGGCCTTTCTCAAAATCCAAATGGGAGCCATAGAAGATGACATTAAACAAGAACCTGTGCCTGGCAGTTTGCAGACAGAAAAACTGTGGTGGGACTCAGCAAAATAGTTAAACATCAGATCCACCCCACTGAACTTTTACCCTAACTGTATCCTTACAGGACCCCGATTTGCTTGTCTCTGCACTTACTGCTTATGGGGTTGGCCTAAAATTTTTTTGCCATTTGCCTTTACAATTTGTCTTTTTCACAAATGTGATGTGGGAAAGGCATGAGGGTAAATGTCGCATTTGTAGTTCTTTAGCCTTATTGATTTTCTGATACCTGGAAAGGACGACCACTGCCTGTTCAAATGCACCACCTGAGTAGATGGGTGTGGGTGGTCAAAAAGTTAGATATATGTCTATCTATACCTATATATCTATATCTATATCTATATCTAATCTATCTATATCTATATATGATGAGCCCAGCAACTAATATTAAATTTTCTCAACACAACTCAGGATTAGGATGTAAAAATGACTGTTAGCTAATGTTCTCAACACACCACAGGATTAGGATGTGAAAATGACTGTTAACTAGCAAATACCACTATGATTTGGAAACAAACATTCTTTGAGTTCTCCATGTGTATTAAAAAATTCTTTTTTTGTCTGAGTTTTTTTTTTTCTTTCTAATGTGATGAAAAGAGCTAGACTGCCGTAATCCATCAATAAGTAGTATTTAATTTTTAGTTGGTGTGATGGATGGATTTGTCTGGATGTCAGATGCCCATTAAGCCAGTCTATGACTCCCATTCTTCAGCTGGGGAGAACCTGTCATGAAAAGCTCATCGATTGTGATAAGGGCAGGGAGACTCACCCATTAGCATCAGAACAGAATCAACTCAGAAATAAATTTATTAAGAACCACATTAAAGTAGAAAAATAAGAAATAAAGGCAAACTTCAGAACACCTTTGCCCAATCCTTCACTTTTTTCCAGGCTCAACTTCACTCTTAATTTCTTTACGTCTCCTTTGTCAGTAGCCCAGGTAGGTGGGGAATGGGGGCTGCAGTGTGTGCATCACAAATTGTCTCTGCCACTCCTTCCTCCTCACACTTCTCCTGCTCTCCAATGAGAGACAAACTTCTTCAGAATGAGTCTTTCCCTTGGGTTACAGTTCTTCAAAAATCAGCTTGCATCCCTCTCCACTGTGTGCAATCCTTCAGGAACTAGCTGCTCCAGTGTGGATCCCCCATAGGGTCACATGTCCTGCAAGCAAACCTTTTCTCCACAGGTCTATAGGTCCCTGTCAGGACCCTCTCCTGCACGGGCTTCAGAGCATGAGAATATTTTGTGTTCTTGCCGGTTGATTTGCCATCATTCTTTTGTTGGGTCTCAATATGATTTTAGCCACTCACTTGGATTCTGTTATTGTGTCCAACTGTAATTCTGATTATCGCTCGTCCCAGTAACTGGTAGTTTTCTATTATTAACTAATCATCTGTTGGCCTTGTGGGAGCCTCAGAGCTTTCAGGTCTTTTTAATGAAGTTGAATTATATTACCTGCTCTTATTAAAACTTAGATTTAACCCAAGTAGGGAGGGAAAATTGTCCTCCTAGTGCCAATATATATAAAAATATATCACTAGACATATTAGGTTGCCTGAGTTTCATTGGCAAACTGCACCAATCTGACTTGGTACAAATAATGTTTGTGTTATGGAAGAACGGAGGACCACGGGAAGAATTTCTGTTGCACACTTTCTTAAAAAAAAAAGAGATAATAAGTTTTGAAAGTTGAATGCGAATAGCAGTGTGAATGTTCTGAGCATGTTAGGCTGATGCATGTAATTATTTGTTTAATAAAAAATTGCATAGGGTCTGATACAAATTCCAGTGAAATCAATTGAAAGATATCTAACCCTGGTATGTAGAAGATCCAGCTAGAGATATTTTAATAACCATTTCCCAGCAACATACCTAAGATGTTGTGTAGTAATAACATGGGATGTTACAAGACTAAAATTTTAGATTCCTTAATGAAACCCTGATTTAAATTTATAATCTGTTCTGAAATTGTAATCTGTGTCACACTATGTAATTAAAAGTATGCATTTTATAACTTTGGATTACTTTGTATTGCAGAACAAGTATTATATTAAAGAAAATTATATTAATATATACAATTATGATATGATATGATATGATATGATATGATATGATATGATATGATAGAAAATACAAGTGCAAAATATGTCTTTTTCATTACCTTATTTCCAAGGAACTGTATGGCCAAGGAATGACAGAAATTGGTCTGAAATGGTATAAAAGAACACAGATAAGTGTGGGACATAAATTCACATAGCATTAGTTGTAAGTACTCTTGATTTGATTTTCTCTGAATAGAGCAAATTTTATGGACCATAAGAGGTTTTGTGCTCTGTTCTTTATTTTTCTATGCCTCCTCTCAGTTTTGTAGCCTTCATCTCAGTCATTTCTCAGCTGTTCTGTGGCCACCTCAAAGCAGAAAGCATGCAGGGAAGTACTCTTACAGGTCATTTTCATCTGTGTGGAGAATAGGAGAATGCCATATTAAAGCCATGGATATCAAAGCCATGATTGAATTTTACTAAAGCTGTCAGATTATGGCAGTCATGGTCCTCATGTTTTTTACCTAGCAGTGTCAATCAAAGAATGAAGTGAAGGGTCTAAGTACTTGTAATGGACAGGGAGTGAAGTCTACTGAGGTGATAGTGAAGTGAAGTAATGCCTTGCTCTAGGTCTCAGTAAATTCTGATTTCACTCTGATACACTGCTTTTCAGAGAAGTAACAGTCTGCAATTCTCATTAAAATAGTCAAAAGCTTGTTATTATGCCTGATCACTGCATTTGTGTTTCCTTGTAATGCTGGCATCATTATAGCTGTAAAGTGTGTCAATTTACTTACTATGGAGATCTACAGCTCAGGCACACAACCGAGTTGTAGGGGATTAATACGTTTCTGTGCATCAGCAGTGCCATGGTAACTGGTGTTAACTGCCTGTGCAGATGTTTTGAGCTCTCTCCAGTTGCAAGGCAGTGTGATTTATCTGCAGTTCTGGAAAAACTTTCCACTAAGCTGCATTATTTTTTTGATTGCTAAGAGTCTGTGAAGCATTGTGGGGCTAAAGCGTTCCCAGAGTAAGATGTGAGGGTACAATTGGGCACCACTGGATGTGAGGAGAAGGATAGCACTGCCATGAAAACCCAGGAGGCGAGGGTTGCCTGTGGTAAGGATGAAGCTCACAGAGCCATCCTCAGCTGGGTGGCCCCACTGAGATCCATGGAGTGAGCAGCACTCGCCTTGAATGATGGGGATACCGTGCATCCCTGCTCTGCAGTCTCCTGAACAGGGCCACTGCAGTCCAAAACACCCGAGTGAATTTGTTGTTGAACTTGGTCGAATATTTGACAAATGAAGATGCTACAGCCATGCAAAAACAATTACATTCTTACACTCACGTCTTAGTCAGTAAAGCTGTGCTGAGAAGAGTTAATAGTAGGAGCTCAAGGGACAGAATTTTTGATTTCCAGTGTTAAAATGTCCCTATCATTACTTTACTTGTAAGACTATCTGAAAAATTATTTTACTGCTGTTAAAATAATTAAGATTTTTTGGGAATGTTTGATTTGGCCACTGTCTTTTGGGTTTGGATGTACCCCAGTAACATTTGCCATTTGTGCTACAATGTCTTAAAAATAGAAGCTGATATTATCCCTCATATGTCTCCAGGAGTTGGGGTTTTTTTAAACAAAAGAGAAAAACAAAATCCCAAAGAATAGAAGATCAGTAATTCTGAATGCAACCTTTAAATTTGCAAATTTGGTACTCCCTTCCCCTTCCCCATAAACACAAAAACCACATCATTATTTCATTCCAGCAGAAAAAGTCAAGTGTCTCAATTTGTAAGTACATGCTAGAGGATGGAAGCTTGATTATAGCACTTTTTAATATATTAGAAAATATCCAGATTAATATAATCTGGAAATGTGGAATCATCCTTAATAATTACATAGAATATGAAGATTTTGATTAACTTCTTTGTTACATGAAATGTTAATATTATTATTACTTTGCTGAGATGAGCTTTCATGCCATTTGAAATTATTGCCATATGTTGCACTGCATGATTTAGGTTTCTATATTTGTATTTGTATTTTGTTATTTGTTTGTAATGGTATGTCCCTTTCACCCCCCTACCCCTGATGACCCCTGTAGTATCACCCTGATGTAACCCCACCCCGTTACCTTTCCCCCACTGGGCCAAAGTTTCTTCCCTGCCCAGGCCGATCTCTGGGTACTTAAGAGAGAAACTGAGGCCGAGAGCTTGTTCTGGCTTCCGGTTCTGGCTTGCTGCTCCGCACGTGGCTGGGCCACAAGAAATAAACACTTTTTCCAGCCCAAGCCAGAGCCTGCTCCATTTTTCCAAACCTTATCCACGCTTCAACGAGCTAATTGGAGGACCCACAGAGTGCTATAGGTCTGGGGATCAGCTGGCCGGAAAGCAAACCCCACGGAGAGACCCCAAATCTATAGCCACGGTCTTTCTATTTTAGAAATCTTGAATCTAATCTACACATTTGGTAATCTGTCATTTCTTATGGTTAAATCAGCCACTTAATTACAGTGACATTTTACATTCTAAAGCATCTTCTCTGAGCTATTTCTACATCTTATTGATTCTTTTTGCTTAATTGCATCAAGAAACAGCTCCTTAGCTACCCACAAAGCTGAAGTCTCATCAATGCTCTCATCCCTGCTAAATGCTCTTCTCTGGATTCAAGAAACACAACACTCTGCTCAACTCAACCCAAGCTGTCTGCTTTAAGATTCAAAGGCTTCCCTGACCTAGCCTTACTACACATCAGTTCATTGTCAAAATATTGACTCTAAATTCCAGCCTGGCTGGGATGCCAGCTTTCATTTTCTGCATTTACTTGTCCCAGTATCGCTCATGATTAGAAAAAGCTGCCTGTAAGCATCCAATTTGCCTTCATCTCCTCTTTTAATGCTTTTCTTTAAAACTAACTGTTCAGTGACTTGCTTCTTGCCAGTAAAAATTGGCTGGAGCACAGAAAGCACATTTTTTTCAGGCTGAATATAATTTCAGTGTTTCTTTGCACACCCTCACCTACATTTAGTGTATTATCTTTTGCTCCATTCTCTCTGGTTGCGTGGTCTTAAGGCCTTTTATTTTGGGAGGAGTGAGGAGATAAAGGATATTTCTAGATCTATCATGTGCTTCAGCCTGAACATGTGAAATAAATGGACTTGCATAACAATATAATATTTCATTCCTGTGAGTTTTAATCCTTGTGCAGTACTCACAGTGTCTGGTAACAGAGGGAGCAAAGCATTAGAGGAAATCTTTTCGTTCTCTGCTGTACTAGCAGCAGTACCAAGCATCTGTTTTGTTGGACCAGTCCTGAAATCCCACAGCTTTGGACTTGTGCCTCTCCAAGCATTCCTGGTAAGAGCTGACCCTCTAAAACAGATGTGCTGTGACTGGGCTGTTCTCCAGGGCAGGGGGAGGGGCAGGCTCCAGCTCTGTCCAAGACTCCGTGGAAAGCAACTCCAGAGCTGCTCAGCCTTCGAGGCTCCTGCTGTGAGACCATCTAGCTAAATCAAAGAATTAATGTCATTAATTCTAATTTAATCCTTGTTTCCTTTAAACGGCCATGCAAAGAAGCACAGATTCTGCTTCTCAAACCAACACCTTCTCACTGTGAATTAGATGTAGATCCATTTTTTTTTGCTGTGAAAGTTTATCTAAATGCCAGCAGCCAAAGAGTGCTACAGGTTAGTAAACAACTCCCAGAGTCCCACTGCTCTGAGTTACTTTGCTGCTCTTTCTGATAGTAACACTAATAAAACAAATTATTTGTACACACATTGCTTATTCCAGCTAGCATTAATTTTTTTACAGGAGTTTAACAAAACAGGCAACGTACTGGCTGGATTGACAAAATGGATGAATAATTTTTTGACCACTAAGAATAGATATAGCTGTGTAACTTAAGGAGAAAGTAACTAGCTTTCACATTTCTGGGGCAAATCTGATGATCTCCATTGAAGTAGCCTGTTTTCTCCTCAGCCAAAATAATAGCATCATTTCTGGAGGTGGGATGCAAGGCTTGAAAGAGCAATGAGCTAATCTGGCATATATTTCATATCCTTTAGGCAGCATTCATTGTTTTCTCCCTAAGATGTAACTCAAGTCAGTTCTAGGAAGTGATGGGCAGGATAAAAATAAGGCTTAAAATAAATGAAAATAAGACATGCAATAAAATTAGAACATTTTATTTTAAATTGAAATTAAAGCATAATAAATAATGTGCATGCCATAATGTGCACAGACATGTATAATATGCATTATTAGTTACTGGGTAGCTTGTAATTGAAATATAGGTTTACCTGAGGTCTGTCATTGCCTGTGTGCTGGTTTTGCATTAATTGATTTTTGGTGAGCAGGGAAGAAACCAGTCACAGAAGTGATTTTTAAGAGAAGATGCTAAGTGCTTCCTCCATGCCTGACAAAACCAATCACTGAGTAGTTTTGAATATTGACAACCTGTTAAACCACTAGAAAGCTGAACACACCTCTGTGAACATACTTGTTAAAAAACTAACAAACCCTGGGAAAGACTTTTCTTCTTCCAGCCTGGGAACAGGTAACAGGCTGGCCTGGCCCCCTCCGTGCAGCTGGGCTGGGCTGGGCGAGCCCTGCCGAGGGGCCGGGCCCTTCCCGGGGAGCCCACTCGGCCCTGTCCTGGCTGGGCCAGGCCTCAGCAGCTGCCAGGCAGGAGGAGGGGAGGTCAAGAGCCCATCCAGGCTGGATCCGGCCCCAGTGGCTGTTAACATCTTGTTGCTGGGCTGGTTCCCCCCTGCCAGCATGGTCAGGCCAGGCCACATCTGGAATTAAACACAGTATGGGCCTGAGACCAGCCATGTGGCTGGAGCGGCTGTGGCTGTTCTGGCCGGCCCCCCTGAGATCCTGGCACAGCACAGCCTGAATCCATTGTGTGACTGCTTCGGCAACCGCTGACCATCTTGATCATCTGCAGGCCCTTGGTGAGATATTAACACCTTTATTGCACAGATGAAAGTTGCAGGGCATTGATCCTCTCACTCTCAGGTGAGAGAAAAGGATAGAGAGAAGACACGTAGAGAAACAACATAGACAAACAGTGAAGAAGAAACAGAGTGAAGACATGTAGAGAAACAACGTAGAGAGACACCAAGGTCAGTAAGAAAGAAGAGACAAGTCCCAGATGGGAGGAGAATGAGAAGATGCCTTAGTCTGAGGCTGAAATTCTTTTCTAAGGCCATGGTGATGGACTGTGATACACTAGAATATGCCTTTAATTCATGAAAACAGTATGGGGAGATGGAGTGTTCAAATTGCAGACATGAGCAAAGGCATTTGTGCTGCAGCAAGTGAATGTTGAAGTAGCTGTGATGTCATGAGAAGCTTAAACAGAGAGAGAGAGAGATGAGAGTGATGAAGACCCTCTGGCCCCAGGGAAAAAAGAAGAAGACCTCTGTTCCTAGAGATGAAGGTGATCTCAAAGATAGATGAAGGGAACCTTTGCTTTTGAACAGCTCATCCTTAAAATAGTACCCCATGAGTTTGACATGGCCCATGAACACAGCTGTGGGAAGGCTGCATGAGATGGGAGGGACTTCATGATTGCAGATTTCCTTGAGGCTGTTATCCATGGTAATTGAGGCTACAAGAGAACTGTTTTCTTGTGGAGAAGTCTCCATGACATGGCAGATGAAAGACTATTTTAGAGGTGATAAACTGACCTAAGTCCCAAGGTTTTGTTTCTGTATGTCATCAGTAGGAAAGAACTACATTAAATTGGTGTTTCCACCTGGTTTTGACCTGAAACTGCCACAGCCTGTTGGAGAAATAAGGAATAAATAATAATAAATCCGTACATTAAATTTTAGTTCTCTCCTCAGGAAAACTTTTCAATATTTGATTCAAATTTTTAATTCCGTTCCATTACAACTGAGAAGGAAGATTGTTTTTTAATCTCTGAAAACTAAAAATAGTTTTAGATTAAAAGAACCTGACTTTTCCAGTGAAGTACATAGCTGAGATTTGGAATTACCCATTCACAGTAGGGGTCTAGTCTATACTTCTTGTACACATAAGCGTCATGGAGGTTAAAAAAAACGTTCCAGACAACCAAAGGTATGGTTCAAAGAACTGCCACCTCAAAACCACTCATAGTGGGCAAAAAACACACCACAGTTTGATGAAACAGGAATGTGTGGCAGGCAGCTCTTGAGTGTCGTTTTAACCAAGACGTGTTTTTCTGATTGTTTTCCTTGCGTCACTTACAAGCCTTATAGAGCTTTTACATATTAGGAATTTTTAACAATTTCAATTTAATCTTCCTCCTAATGAGACTGGCATGAGGAAATCTTTGAAATCTTTGGATAATTCAGCAACGTTTACAGCAGATGGCTTCCTCTTTCAAGATCTGATATAGCATTAGTAGGTTAGTATTGAGTTCTGACAAAACTTCAGTAAAGACATTCTGGTTCTAAATCTAAATTAAAATCCTTTGATAGCAAATCTGATCTGATCTTCCTGGATCAATTGCTTCAAACTGGATTATTGTACTGAGCAAGTGATGGTAATACAGCATATCAGAATTGATTTGCTCTACAAGATTTTATCTCACTTTAATTAGATAAAGAGAAATTTGTTACCACTTCAGAATTTTACTGGTTTTGATATATATTGATTTTTGATCTATAGTGATGTTTTATGCAAAACTGCATCTGGTGAATCTACTGAAATGAATTACTATTACCTACCTATTGTATTATGACACATGGCATATAAATTCTGATTCTATGAGACTAAAAAAAAAAAATTATGTCATAAAAATTGTATTTATGCTTAATGTATGCATTATATAGATACAAATTATTGCTGCACACCTCCTGTGAGCATAATTTTTGGAACTCTGATGATCTAATAAATTAAATGTATGATAGAAATTTTTAACTTAATTATTCTATTAGAATGTTTGTTTAGAATAAAAAAATCTAATTTTCTGTAGTTTTCTTTTTTTCAGAATACATTTTAAAGAAAATAAGAAAATTCAAAAGACACCCAAAAGGCTAGATTTATGAACAAAACTCTTTCTTTGCCCACAAAAGCCAGGTGAGCAACCTGAAGATGCTTCTAGGCAGCTGTATATTCCTAACTGCTGCTTATATGACAGATTGCAGAGTCTGCCTTTGGCAACATTTTCTGCTTCAAATTTTCACAGGGTGAAATGGTCTTGAGAAGATTTGACTGTTTTCTTCACTCTCTTTTTAATCCTCAAAGGACTGGTACTTCATGGGGATTCTCAATTATTTTTTGAGTTTCTGTCACCTCTCACTTTGCTACTTTTTACATTTTTAATTTTTCTTCAGAGCCACTTCTTGCTTACAGATCCCCTCAATAGCAAAAATAGCTGATGAATGGAGAAATTCTTCAGATTTTTGTATGAACTTCTTTCAACTAGATTCTGTTTGTTA
This sequence comes from Trochalopteron elliotii, assembly GCA_024734555.1. Taxonomy (NCBI): domain Eukaryota; kingdom Metazoa; phylum Chordata; class Aves; order Passeriformes; family Leiothrichidae; genus Trochalopteron; species Trochalopteron elliotii. The sequence continues at coordinate 2,105,016 of JANPWX010019886.1, forward strand.
ACACAGGGAATTAATATGGAAAGAAGTTCATACAAAAATCTGAAGAATTTCTCCATTCATCAGCTATTTTTGCTATTG
>JANPWX010019886.1:2105480-2117298 GCA_024734555.1 Trochalopteron elliotii
ACAGAATGTTTTAAGTTAAGATGAGATGCATGGAGAGGAGAGGAGAGGAGAGGTCCTAAATGAAAAGAATTCTAATAGAAACTGATTCTTCATATGAAAGTCATCTGTGAAAAGAGGACCTGAAATATGCCACCTTTTTAGTTTAGGCTGGAAATAGATTGAAGTTATCCAGGCTTTTGCACCTGCAATCCAATTCAGTGGATCCAATCTTTGTTTTCTGTAACCCAGCATCATTTCACTCTTTTTTCACTGGCCTGGTTGTTTGAATTTGATGTTTATGTGACTATGGGATATTTTCTAGCTGAATATTCTTTATGTTACTGTTAGGAGTTTGAAAAACAGACAATATTCACACTTCTTCCTCTGGATCAGAGAAGCATGAAGCACTTGAATATGTTTTAAGTGCATAGGAATGTGTTTAACAGAATGTTTTAAGTTAGACTCCAGTACAGTAAACACAAGTTTTGAAGACCCAAAGGTTTCAAAAATGTCCTTTAAAGAGATAGAAAGAATATCAGACTAAGACTGCAGTTTGCGGCAAGGTCATGCTTGAGTATATTGTACTCATCCGAAATATTACTTCCCTGCAGCAGAACTGCTACATTGTCTTCAAAAATATCTCACTGATCTTAATTACTGTCATTCTCTTCTTTTTGAGGAATGTCCTGTAGTCTTGAGCATATAAGCAAAATATGAAAAGAAATTTCATGAAAACTCATGAAATGCTGCCTGACATTGTGCAATAGGTCTGAATGGGTATCTCCTTACCATTGTCCAGTACCTTATCTGTGAAGATGTTTTAGTTCTAACTGTTGTTGGTTTTGCTGATAATATATGCTGGAATTTCATTTGTTTCCTGAAAGATAACAGCTGTGGGACTTCTGATTTACATAAAGTTGAAAACTGTTTGTGCACACCTCTTGCCAACTGATTAATATAATACCTTCTGACATTAAGATCCATGCTTTAATTTGAACATATGGTTACTTCTGATATAATACATTTTTGCAAGAAAAAATTTAAAGTAAAATCTAATCCAAAAACTTGAAGAGAGGACAATTTTTTTTAAAAAAGAATTTTCATAATAATTTTTTTCACATGTCCAAAGAATTGGTTGAGCTGCAGATGCTAAGGAAGTAAGAATTTTTTAGATAAATGATTCATAAATACTTGGTCATCTGCTTGAGTAGGATGACACTGATGCACTCAGCAGACCACCACAGGACCATAATATTAATTTTAATAAAAGAATTCTGAAATACAAACAGTAATGTATTAAAAAAAAAAAATCTGGTTTAATAAAGATTGTGCAAGGTCTTGTTTTTGTAGTGCTTTAAACTGGTAAAGTCCTGGTGTGATGTGGATACCATTCACATTCAGATATTAGAAGGACCGGGAAGAAACAAATGCATATTATATAGAGAAAAGTGTTAAAATAGCCCCCTTAGAACTTATAAAGGTTTGGCATAGATTGATCTGTTCATACATTAAAAATGACTGTTTACCAGAATGTTGCTTTTTTAAAGATATAGAAAATTCATATTTATTGTAAAACAGCTTAATACAGTTGACTTCTCATCTAGCAATTAGTCAAGGGACAAAGCCTGTACTTCCCATTAGTACACCAGCGGGAAAACATGTACTTTCAGTCTAGGTTGCTTTTATTTTAAATGAAAGAGAAAAGTAAGTAAATGGAGAGCAATGTAAAGACGGAAAATTCCCCCCAAAACAAAATGTCCATTGTTAATCTCAAATGTTCTCCATCTTGTAGTCTCTTGCTGCTGTTATATTTCACTTCTTTAAAGATGTAGCTGGCAGAGAGCAAGATGAGAGGAACTGCAATCCTTTCCCCTCTCACACAAATTTTGCATTTTTCAGTTTGTGGTAGTGATGAGCTAATACCATATATTGGTCATTGATCATTCTGAGTAATACAGAATTTAACTGACTCTTTGAGGTAGGCTTTCATGTTATGTATTTTCAGGTTTGGGAACATTTCCAGAGCATCACCCAGGCCTGGGTGCTGCTGAGAACAAAAACATCAACAATCAATGGCTGTCAGGTCTGCCAACACAAGAGCTCCTGGAGGCATTCCTGGTTTTGAGGTAGTGATAAATAGCAATTTTTGTAGAATTTTCTGAGACCTGCTGATGTAAGAGATAACATTATGAGAAAATTACAGGCTGCAAAAAATATATTCTCCTTTTTTGCCTTCTGTTTCTACACTTTCTGTGAAAATATTAGCTGCTGTTATCGTTTGGAAATATTATTTTTAATTCTGTTGCATTTGCCTCAACAACTCATCTTCAAGGTAAATATCAGCTGTTCAGGAAGGAGAAATTATACATCGATAGTAAATTTTTTCCCACTTATAGACAGACATATTTCTTTTTTACAGTAGCTACCATTTTTGTGGTTCCTGTTGGCAGATAGGAAAGAATGTTGATATTTTCCTATAGACACGTTCTGAGTTATGAGACACTTTTACCAGCTGTTTTTATATTATGCCCCATAGCTATTTCTTGTTGTATTCTCATAATAGTTTCTCATAGAGTTATTGAAGTATTTCTCTGTCTGTATTGTTCTCCTGTTGTCAGACTTACAGGCAAAATAATTTTGTACTGCTGTTCTGTCTGCACTCTTGGGATAATTGTAATCAGCAAAAACAGTCTTCTGGTAGTACGAGTCTATTTGTATCCCCTATGTCCTTCTTTTTAGGTGTTGTTTGTTTGATCTTAATCACATTCAGTTCACAAATGTGGTCAGTAAATGCCCGCTGTCACATTCATGTTCTTTGCTATTTGGTGCCATGGGGGAGTCTCACGTCTGCAAATTCAGGCAGCCTCCTGAACAAACCAGACATTACAGAAACATCCAACAACAGCAGCAGGTGTTGTTCAAAACCATTCAAATGCAGTTGTGCTACCTCTTTAATTGCAATCTTGCAGTCTTTCCACTTCTCAGCTGCCATGCTAGTTTCTGTGCAATTATCTCCAAAATGAAATAATTATATGTATTTAATCCTGTCTCTTGGAAACCTGGCTTTCCTGGCCTGAATGAAAGAATGTTGGAAGCTCCAGTTTGCCTCCTGCCTCCCTGAAAGGCTGCTGTCAGACCCACCTGCACTGCCTGGGTAGGGAGGAGGATGCCAGGGCAGGGAGTGGGGGCATACATAAGACATGCCCAGCTGCTGCCAGCGCCACTGTTCTGCATCTGTCAAATAAATCAGGCACCTGGTGTATATCCAGGCATCTGAAGCCATTTCTGTCCTTCTGGGGCAGACTGTACCACCTGGGGGAAAAGCAAATGGATTAAAATGTGACAAAACTGACTACTATTAACATGTACTCCCACTCCTAGTGCTTATAGAGGACCAAGAGAATATATATAGTATGTCTTTTTAAATTGCATAAACATGTTGAGAGGTAATTGGGATAATTAATTTGACATATTTTTTTAAAGGTCTCCTTGAATAAAGAAAAGGCTAATTTTCTTCTTGTAACACTGTACTTCTGCTCTTATTTGAAGTAAATCATCAGTGCGGGGAAAATAAAAGCAAGATATCTTTAAGTTTCTTTCATGCTATGCTATTTATAGTCAGTTAGAAGACTACACTTCCATTTATGCTCTAAGAGCCAAACTGAAACTGAGGAATAGAGTGAATAACTCAGTTTTATTTGTTGTTCTCTCCCGACATACCTCCAAACCTTTGCAATGTTGGGAAAGTGGGCTGAAAATAACTTCCAGTTCTTAGACCTGTGCCATATCTGAGTCTACCATCTTTCATGCAAGATCTCACAAAATTTCTTCTGATTTGCCACTTAAATATAGGAAAAACAGATTAGAGGTATGTGGCTTCCTTCAATGATTTGCAAATGCGATTGCCTTGCAGCAATAAATATCTGTCAATGTAGTACAAAGGCAGAAAGGAAGATCATTTTGCCTAAATTTTTTTAAATACCTTTTTTAGGCTATGCTTTCTTGACTGTATAAGTTATAAAAATAAAATGAGAGAAAAATTATCTCTTAAATGATTTTCAAATCTATGGATTCTTTGCGATTTTCCCAGAATATTTGTACAACGAGAAAGGAAATAATTAAAGTTGGTTGTAATAGAATTTTTAACATAGAAATACTTTAGCATCTAAAGTTTTTTATTGATGGAATTTAATGCTTCCTAAATAGTTTCCAGCTAAATAATAATATTACTTGCTTTAATAGAAATATCTTTTTCCTGCCCAGAAGAATAGTGTTCCTGTTTCATTTATGGACAAAGCCGATTTCTTGTCAATACATTGATAAGAAAGAAGGAAAATTTTTGTTCTGTTCTTGTGATTAAAATTACAATTTTAAAAAACTGTCTTGAGGAATGACTTTTTTTCCATTCTTAGTTGTTGTGATCTTGAAGATTTATTAGAAAAACTTTCTATACCTTGATTTTTTGCAATTATTATGTACATAATCTGCTTTATGATCACTTCCTTATACCTGTTTTATGTTTTCAACTTGAGTCTAGCCTGGAAATTGCCATATTGGTGTGTTAAATTAAGAATTTCCTTTCACTTGTTTCCTTTCTTGGAATACCATAAATATCCTAGTCCTGTTCTATCCATCTTGATCCCCAAGCAATAAAAAACAGCTTAGTTAGACATTCCTAACCTTATCCAAATATTTTCTTAACAGACTCCCCCACTTCATCATTCACTGTTTACAATGAGTGCTATAACTCTTTCCTCACATGATTTAGGCCACATTTTTCAAGCCTGTGAATCTTACATTAGGCATATTGGTCTATGTGCTCAGAGCAGTTGTTTAAATATTGAGCCTCAGCCCATATGTCTAAACACAGGCAGCTGCATTTTAATGTTAAGTTCAAAAATTACCCTACTGGGGACTTGTCCTTGTAGGTAATTCAGAATTCAATAGTAATTAAGTGGGCTGTGCTAGCATTATGTATGCACCATATTTATCTTAGCAATGGAGGTAGGTTGGAGTTTCAAAATTTCACCTGCAAATTTGTTTTTATGCAGTTGAATTTGTGTTTAACGAATCTAATAGACTGTATAATGATAGGAAAAAGTTTGCATGTCTGGAAAACAGATTTTTGGTCTTCTAAATCATCTTGCAGCGGAGTTTTCAACATTTGAATGATTTATGGTTGTCTATAACATTTGCACTGTTTTGAAATCCAAGCCACCAAGAAAGGAACGAGAGAATTAAAGAAACAAAATGTATTCCTTATGAAAACCTTCTTACAAGCAGATTCATGCAAGCAACTTTTAAGAGATATCCTAATTATCATTGTGCCTGCCACTTCTTACTATTATATTCTGTGTAGAGTTGTGGTTTTTTATCTTCAAGAGAGTTAACATCTCTATTTTCTCAATGATAGAAAAAACAACATTATTTGTACATTTTTTGACACTGCAGCCTTTCCATACATCCTATGTATCACTGTCTGTGTTTGTGAACCATCACATAATGAGGTGTGTTTTAGGAGCTAAAATCCCTCTTTTCCCTTCGTTATGCATGTGGCATGCAATGCAATTTACTACATAACAGATGTTATAGCTAAATGCCCGGGCTCGTGTCATGATTCATTCATTTGAAGACAATATGTTGCTGCAAAGTAGAGCTTTTCAAAATCTAGGAAAAATTTTGTGTTTGCTTGAGCACTCGAGATTTTATGCTGTACTGTGGAGAGCTGGATAGGCTAAAATATCAGGCAAAAATAGATTTGTGCTGGGGCCTAGAACACAGATTGGAAATTTGACATCTGACTATTTACCTATTTCTTTGACTTTTTTACTTCCTCATCTAGAAAGAATTATCCTATTTCGAAGCTACAGTGCTTTTCTTTAAATTTTTATCTTGATTCAACACTTACTTCTACAGACTCTTATAAAAACAAATTATACAGTTCAAAATTCATGTATGCAGTTTTTGGAACAACTTTGGAGATCTGAAAAAATGAGAGTTTGATGTTTAGACAAATTTGGGGGAATATTTTTATACAACCTTTCTAAAGCTAGCAGAATTCATGTCAGGCAACATTTTACATAAGACTGTCACAAAACGTGGTCTGTCTTTAGGGGAAAAGGCAGACAGTAATAAGTTAGACATCAATGATGATTTACCTGAATGTAAGGAGATACATTTACCAATGAGGTAACTAAAATCTTAGAGTTAGAAATATGATAGTCATATGTATGCAGCAAAATTTTAAAGGCTTTCTCTGGGCAATAATTATACAGGAAGCATCCAACATGTCTGTTGGATGCTCAGAATTTATGCTCATTAAAAAGTCAAATAAATGTATGCAACAAAAAAACACCTATGTTAATCTCACTTTTTTGTTTGTTTGTTTATATTAGTTAGACCAAAATTATTTCTGTGCAGAGACTTAATAGAAAGATAGGTCTTTCTATTAAGTGTCATATTCTATTCTGTCTCATATAGGTATCCAAACAGGATATGATCCAAACAGGATCATTCACCAGACTCCAGTGTCTTCACTGAGTGTCTGAAAACTGCATTGTCTCACATAAGTGCATAACAAAGCTTCAGAAAAAGGGAAAATCTAAAATCTTTTTTCAAATTAATTTTTATTTTGATATTTAAGAAATATCCAGTAACTGAAATGAGTTGAAGTCCATAGTGAATTTGTTAATTTAATATTCCCCTGCTTCTTGCAAGGAACAATGCAAAACTATTAGAATTTCTCACTGGGAATTGTTTGAAATACTCTCCTGAGAACACAGATATTGATTTTCCATCTGCATTTGAGGATGCTTAATGGGAGATATTTTGCTTTTGATTGTTCTGTCAACTGCCTTCTGCAAATATCTCTAATAACAGGTTGTGGTGCCCACCAATCGAGATTCAATGGGAAGGGGTCCAAATTCTACAAAAAAATCTTATGTATCAGATATGGTTCCGTTTATGTAGACTTTATTAATATGAATAAAGATGTTCAACATTCTTCTTCAGAAAACAGCTGGAATGATGCTCAGAGTAGAATTTTCGCACTGTGTATATAGCATTATCTAGAAAGACCTTTTCTATCAGTATTATTGATCTACTGAACCTCCAAATTCCTTTGTGAAAAATTGCTATCCTGTTTCAATAGTTTTGATGCTGTGTTCAAGACAGATTAGGAGGATACCTTGAGGGTCTGTTTTTTCAGCATTTGTATTATAATATTTCCAAATAGATTCCTGACGTGCTCACTCCATGATTTTGTACTTTGCTTTATCTGTACTTAAGGTAAAACATGTCCAGGGAATGTGACAATAATGAAAGTCTGCTGATAACACAGGAGGAAAAAAATTATCTCTTCTCACTTTTCCCATTCAAGCCGTAGTGGAGATTTTAAGCACAGCCAATAAAGAAATAAATTTCAGCCTCGTGGGAAGCTCCGGCCTGCAGTGTTGCACTTCACTGTGCACCAGGAGGTAGCATAAGATACAGAATTTCCCAGTAGTGAGGGTCATTTCCTTCAGAAAGAAGGGGAAATCAGTGCATGGGGCAGGTGCAGAGGTGGCAGGTGTCTGGCCGGGGGGCAGGTGGATGGTGGGCAGTGGCTGGACCCTTGTGCCCAGGGACTGAGCAGCCCTGTGCTGCCCCCCAGCTCACCCAAAGGCCACAAAAGGCCAGTGGGGGGAGGCATTTCAATTCCACCAAATTGTTTGGGATTTTCTTTATTGGGGAGAACCTAGGCAGAACTTACTGCTCAGGGCATTATTTTCATACCCACTTTAGAATTACATCTGAGGCAATCCTTGAAATAGATTGATGTCCTTAGTTCTAGGATATTCAAAAAGGGGTTTCTTCTCTGCTAGTTGACTTTTTCTGTTAAAGATTTGGTGTTTTACTGCAAAGATAAAGAATAAACTACAAGTTCCCAATCTTCATTAGTATCTGCAGCCCTGATTTTAGCAACCTCTCCAAATCATACACATAAACCAATCCTTTTAAGTGATGTGTAACACTAATGCTGAAAGAATACTTCATCCTTTAGTTGTTACAAATAGATAGGTTAAATAAGGTGATGTACTTTTTTTTACAAAAAAAATTGTTTTGTTTTGGGGTTTTTTTTTGTGATACAGAAATTTATCTCCCTTCAGGCTGTGCTCCAATTTATTCTATGTGTATCAGGCAAGAAATATTAGTCCAGATGGAGTCATATGTCTGCATATGTCCATTTGTGACATTCTCGAATGAAGCTAGATGGCCAAAATACATTTAGAATTGAATTTAATTCAGCAAACAACATGAACAAAATTTGGAAGGTTTTTGTTATATTTTTGTGAACTTTTTTGACTGTAGTTTAAATGGAATAGCTTCAAAAAGCAGTTCATACATTGGGGTTAGTTTCTTCATAATGGTAACTCCAACCCTTCTGGTAAAAAGAAATCACACTCCCTTTACTTGAAAAGAAATAAGTAAAAGAAGACAATCTAGTCCAGAAACAAATTAAAAACTTACCAGATTGATCTAAAGGGACCTATTTATGCAATATTTTAGTCTTAATATCTTGTGTTAATGGAAAACTCCTATTTTTTTGGTGTAAAATCTTGGCACATGAAGACCTTTTTCTTTATCTTCAGGTTTTTGCCAAGGAAGAACCAGAGTTGTGGGTAAGAAAAACCCTGGAGAAGAATAGTGTACTGATTATGATTTTTTAAAAAAATTATTCTAAAGCAGCACTGCAAAGCTGTGCTGAATATTGTTACCAGAGAATGGAATGTAGGTAGAAAGTAATCTCCCCTCATCAGATACCCCCTATGTGCCTTTTGCAGTACAAATTAAATATCAGAATCTCAGAACCAGAGTATTTTAAAAGAATTTTGTTGGCTTTCACATGCTATTTGTTACTCTCAGCTACCCATCACTTTAGGCTATCTGTCACTGTTGGTGTGTCTTCTTTTAAAACACGAAAATTGCAAAAGCAGCATATGACAGTACACCCATCTGAATGATAACATACGGTGGTAATCCAATGGAACATCATTCAACTGCATATGCAGGATTGCTGTGTTAAAAGGATGATATATTGAGAGATGATTGATTCTTATTTATGCATACTGATTCTTACTAGCTTTTATATTGTGGGCATGTAGACAGTGCCTCTGATTTTGTAGCCTCTATTGCCTTTAATTTTTCTGGCAGTTACTGCCATTTCATTATCTGTGGGGCAATTCCTTAATTTGTTACTCTACTCCTGGGCACAGGCTCTGCTGTGTGATGACTTGCAAGCTCAGGGGTGAAGACATGCACAGTGCAGCAGCACTGAGCTGCCTTTGGTGAACAATTTGACAAGGTGGAGAAGGGTCTTTGAAGACTTGATGACTGTAGTTGTCTGACATCCTTCTTGGAGCTGTACTATACACCTCCAAGAATCCCACATGTGTGTCAAAGGGAAGAGAATTGTCACCCTTATCCTATGAAAACTGTGAAGCCATGGTGTAGCAGGTGCGTGAGTGCATGAGGGTGAGGAGGTTGCAGAAACGTGGGCAGGTGAAAGAATTAGAGACATGATTACAGTCAGGGATTATGGCTGTATAATCCCTGCTCTGTGTGGATTTATTAGCCTCACCAAAGAGTTCCCACCTATAGATCTTGTTTTTTTGCGTTTCTCCCTCCTGCTTCCACATGAGACAGACATCCATAGTCTGTGCTAGACATGGAAATCTGGGCATTTTCTGATCACTATCTGAAGGCAGGTAACAGCACACTGCAAATACAGCATTGCACGTCTGTGAAATAAAAGCTCCCAGTTCTTTTGGGTATGATAGATGACTAAGTTCTAGCCAAAAGGGTGGAACAATTCCTCATCAAGAAAATCTCAGTTTTCCATATCAAATGCATATTAAATTTCTAATTTATCATATAATTTTTTTGTCAAAATGGGGATATTTTAAAATTTGCTCTTTAAAAAAGCTTACTGCATTTTAACCCATTTTACATCAGATTACATACTTAAGAAAACCATCTTTTCTTTAGAAAATTAATATGAAATAGAAAAGCCTGCTAAGGTTCTTCCTTTGTAAGTTTACACTAGGACTGAATGCAATATTATATGATCATTTTACTTACCATGTTGGTTAAGTTCCCACTGTTTTTGGATGGCCTTTTTTCTCTGTTAGTCGAGAGTACAAGATCCTGTATGCCAGGGAGCTATTTATGCTACAAGATGAAAACTAAAAAAAAAATTATACAAGAGAAGCTTCTCTTCTAAAACAAGACTTAGTCAGTGGGTTATTAATAGCATGGAATATATAGCAATTTTGGTATCTGAATATGTGGGGGTTTGTTTTGTTTCATTTATTTTCATTTCTATTTTTGTCTTTTTTTTTTTAATGTGATATACTCTTGTTCCTTGTACCAGATATTTTCAGTACAGTGTAAAGACAGTTATACTATACAATCTGCATCAAATAAATACATTTGGGGTGTTTTTTTTAATTGAAAAAATACAGAGCTGTTCCTCTATAAAACTCACAAATTTATATGTGTGAGGGAGGAAAAGAAAAATGTCTCTGCAAGATCCTCCTGGTTCCCTGAAGAGCCAACTTATTCAGAAAAACATAAATCAGAGAAACACTGTGTAGTTACAAAAATAGTAGGGTTTTGAAAATAATAAGGCATTGCTACTTCCTTTATTAATAATGACACATTGATTTTAAACTCATGTTTTTGTGTGTGTATGTGCATTTGTATAAAAATGCAGACACATGGAAAACAATGTGCACACACGTATATAGGCATATTAAAAAATATTTCACATTTGAGTACAATAAACAATAAATTACTATGGGGCATGTAATACAAGAACGTACTGTTCATGTAATCATAAATCTCTATCCCATTTCTCCACAACCATCAAAGAGAATGATGTGACAGTATTGCACAAAATCTCTGTATTTGTAGTGTGTTTGTTTCTCATGAATGAAAAAAAAAAAAACCATACACTGCAAAACCCCAAGAAAACCCACATTAAAAAAATCTAACAAACAAGAACTTCAGACAACAAACAAATCCTAGATTAGAATGCATTTCTTTTGCTTAAGATTACTATTTTCTAGCTGATGCAGATATCATACTTCCCACGCTGACCCTATTGGGTAGAGTCTCTTCTCTCTGTATCACAAGTTCCATAAGCTGTAGTTTAGATGTAGATTGAAAATTACATCAGTGAGATTTTCAGTTCTTTGAGTCCAGTGTAATGAGGTATTATCATAAGTGTCAAGATGATAGTGTATCTTCATCTATCCATGAGTTTGGCTTTTTCTCTCTGTCTCTCTCGGTCAGTATTGTGGTATTGTTTGTGGTTTTGTTTGTGTCTGCATGTGTTTGCATGCAGACGTATAAATAGTACTCTTCACACATTATGTATTTATGTAAGCACAAGATAATTTCTATAATAGGGAAATTTATATGTTTAACCATAAAAAAGATATATATTTACATGAAATGATAAACTAGGAAGCTATTGATATGTATGAGGAAAGGTCTGTGAAACAATTGAGAAAACTTTGTTTTGAAAAGTGAGAAAGATATTTAGTTCCTTAAAAAAACTAGAGGGTGAACGTATGTTCTGCTTTAACCCAGTCTGTTTAATCTTTTGTTGAGATGCTCACAGATGATGAGCTTGATAGGGTAAGTACATCAAACATTCAAACCTTTCTGCTCACTTACTTGCAATAAACACTTTGTAAAAGGGCAGGGCTTTCCTAGCCTTGTAGTAACAGAGAAAAGCATCTCCTTATTTCTCTTCCCTCTCCTCTCCTCTCCTCTCCTCTCCTCTCCTCTCCTC
>JANPWX010019886.1:2117674-2203484 GCA_024734555.1 Trochalopteron elliotii
CCCCTCCCCTCCCCTCCCCTCTCTTTCTCTTCTTCTCTTTTCTCTTTTCTTTTTTTTTCTTTCTTTCCTTTTATCCTTTTCCTACTTCCTTTTTCTTTCTGTGTCTTTCTCTTCCTGTAAATCTGCTCTCCAACACATCTACTGACAATACATTAGGTATTTGGGGAGTAACTTGTAATCTGCTGATCAAAGGGATAAAGAGAGAACTTATAGTACAAAAATAATAAATCTCCCTAAAACCTACACCCTCCCCTCCAAATATTTTTCCTCTCTTCACTTCCATTATGAGTTCAGCTAAAAAAACCCCACCCAAAACAAAAAACCAAAATAAACACTCAGCAAATGAAATTACCACAAACCCCCTCAGACTCCCCAAACCTCAGCATATTTTAATACTGCATATTGAATTCAGGAAACATTGAATTAAACTGTAATAATTATCTAACCTTTTTTCTACAGTTGTCTGACTGACAATCTGACAATATCTGCTTGATCTCCTACATGTAGTAGTCATATCACATTCAATTCATTGAGTGTAGAATCATACTGAACAATAATTTGGGAAAATAGGAAATGGCTTGAATGTTGTGTGTTTAAAAAAAAAAAGGGGGGGGAATACTCATGAACAGCTGAAATACTAATTTCTCATCTTCAGGTAGAAAAAAAGATATATCTTGATTATCACTGCCCTTTTTTTACCTTTTTCTCCACTTCATTCTGGAATTACCTAACTTTCTCCTATTAAAAAGCAGACAAGAGAGATGGTAACTAAAAGCATGAAGAAAAGAGTCAGGAAAAGGACAAGTGATTAAAAACATGGAGAGAAATGAAGGAAGGTTCTGCTATATATTTTCACATATGATGGAGAATCTGCTGGTAAAGATTCAGAAAGAGCTTTTTTCAGAAAGACATTTTCTGAAGAGTTCCACTGAAAATCCTGCAGCTAGCCATACATTGACAGAATGCAACAGATAGGTCTGTGAGGATGTAATGTGATAAGGCAGTCTTAACTGACTGCCATCTGTCTTCTTGTGAACCTTTTTGAGCTTTTCAATTCATCTGATTGAATATCAGAAAGCTACATGCAGAGCAGGGTTTGTTAATGTGGGTTTCCCTCTGTTGCACAGTTAGGAAGATATTTATGGCTGTTAATTCTTACATAAGCAATTGACTGCAAGTTGTTAACAAAGTCTTGTATGCAAAATGATGGATTGGGAAAACGTGCTTAAAAGTTAATGACATGGCAGTATGAAATGCAACACATTCAGGTAACACTGTCCATTAATGTTTTCTGGGCTATGAACTTTGCTTGATTCAATATGAAAATACTCTGTTGCTCTTAACACAATTGCTGTAAGTAGGTGAATCTCTTTAGAAGTGCATGCAAACACATTTTAGTCATACAAATAGGTGGCAGGTATGGTTCAGCAAGGGTTTCAAATGCCATGAGGTCTAATGTTTTGCCTTGCAGCAAAAACTCTAAGCTTAGTCTTCCACAGTGAACTGATACTTGCTCATCTAGGAAAAAACATGAAAGTAATAGTTGCTAGATTGCCTCTCAGCTCATCGTGACCTGGAGCTTTACTTGATATGGGAAATGAAATGTGGCCGTGCCCTCACTAAGAGGGGAAATCCACAGAGGGCACAAAATACCTGGGCTGCCAGCAGATGGCTTGGAGGATCTGTGTCTAAATTGCCTTTCTGGATACGTTTGCCGCAATCAGAGACAGTGCTGCTGAATCTCCACTAGCACAAGTGACAAGGGGCAGTAGGCAGAGCTCATAAGTATCCCAGAGCTGCGTAATGCATCCTTGCTCTGAAACAGTTTGGGTTTAATATCAGGTCACAGAAGCATAGGTGTCTTCACATAGCTTTGGAAAAGAGGAAAGTGAGATGAAAAACTGACAATTGCATAATTTTTGCTTTTACAAATGTTTTTTGGAGGAAAAAGAATGAAGTTGATTAAATTTCCATTCATGCTTAAGTGGCATATACTGAGATAATTTTATTTCCTTTTTCTGAACTTGGACAAAATTAACAAAGATATTAAAATGAATTTGAAGATCAGATTGGGTACCTTAGATTGTTTTATCATCTAGTTTTATTGATGTATAATGGTGGTGAATTGATTTTGGCTGGCTACCAGATGACCCCCCCCAGCTGTTTTTTTCTTATCCTCATCAGTGGGACACCAGAGAGACGGTAAGATGGAAAAGTTTGTATGTAAAGACAGGGAGATCATTCACCAGTTCACGGGCAAACTAGGCTACACTTGGAGGAAATGAATTTAATTTATCACTGATTAAAAGAGATGGTAAATAAAAAGGGGGTGGGGATAGGGAATGGGATATGGGGAAAGGGGGCTGTGGTCCATCCATGACAGATCATCTCTAGTCCTTCTTTGCCTCACATTGTTTCTCTGATCCAGTGTGGGTCCTCTCCATGGACTGCAGGGAAATCTCTGCCTGGGGCACCTTCTCTCCTCCTTTTTCTCTGACCTTAATGTCTGCAGTGCTGTTTCTATACTTGTTTTGTCACCCCCCCGTGTGTATTTCCTGTCCTAAATGCACTTTCCCAGAGACAATATCATGTTGGCTGCGAGGCTCAGCTATGCTCTGTGGTGGATCAGCTGGAGCTGTTGGAATTAGCTGGGTGCAGCTCAGGGCAGCCCCAGCCTCTCTCATAAAGGTGCCTTTGCAGTCACTTCACCTCCACCCAGCAGAATAATTCGCATCAAGTTTGCACTGAAATGTGCTGGCCCTGGACTATAAGTATTGTTTGACATTTGCCTTGAATTCATAACAGTGATCAAACCCCCCCAAACACGATGAAATATGTTTGCTCATGGATAAAGAAAATTGCTTTCTGAGGAGTGAACAGATGAGATTTTTTCAAATCGTACATAGGTATGTCTTTGGAAGTGCAAGTGTTCTTTCACAGAGTAGAGACAGATTGTGTTGAGATACTGAAGAGGCATGAAGTAACTCTAAGAAAAACCTCAGCTACAAAAGGATGATGCACTTTGCAGCTTTTACAGAGCAAGGACAAAGTATTGGAATTCAGTCTTAATAGGAGGAAAGACAATGAATTTTTTGAAAAATACTATTTTCAGTGAAAAGTGATTGAAAAACTGGAATTTCATGCTACTTGGAATGCTGGTGTACCATAAAAGTTAAGGTTAAAAAAAAAGTCAGTTAGGACTCTGAGCATATTCAGCAGTAGATCAGGAATAAATCAGTCATGTTGCGTATTACTGCTTACTAGCAAACCAGAGATTTTCTTTTTAATTAGAAATCTAAGACTACTTTTTTTAGTGACAAAACCAGGAAATTTACAAGTAAGATCAGCATTTTCATTTAGATTCTTAGTTCTATCTTGCTGTTCTGCATATGTAAGAAGGGAAGTAGCTGTACTCTTCAATGACATACCCAAATGAGTATTGTTTGCAAACTGAGTTGATGGTCATATGTTCTTTGTATTCCTTCCAGTCATAGCCTTATCCCTTTTGGACACTGCATTTTTTTCATAAGATGGAGTAGACTGCATGCCAGATTAGCATTTTACAGTCTTTGACTCATATCCTGCTTCAGCTGCTGCCATTGGCAAAACCTTTTTTGAATGAAATGAGACTAGTATCTGATTTTTTTTCCGATTGATTTGTGAACATTATATCCTTTACAGATTGCTTTTCTTTAAAGTCTCTGCTAGAATGAGTTAAGGGTAGGAAATTACAGAGAGAATGATATTGTTTCCTGCTCTTAGAAAGAGCAGTAGATCAGCTTCCAGCTCCACAGAGTACACAGGTAAATGAAACCATTCATATATTGTGGTTCCCTTTTCATCAGTTCACAGTTCCTTGTGAGTCCATGCATTTTGATGGCAGAGTTTACATCAAAAGCATTCCAGCGCAGTTGAGCTTTTTGACTATTTCCCTGCTGCTATGCACATTTTTAAAATGGAACCATAGAAAATAAAAGTGTAGGAGTGTTTAGCTTTTATAAATATCTCTAAGAAAGAGATATGCACATCATTTCAGTAATTCTTTATGTGGAGCATTTGACAATGCTTCATTCTCTGTCACATACATCACCTATCATAATTAAATTAAAAAAACAGAAAACCAAGCCACACACTGAAGTGATATTTCTAAAATAAAGAATCATGAATGAATAGAAATGTATGGTTTGCATAATTTAAAGTGCATTTTTTCATATTCCCCTTCATGGATGATTTGTAGAAGCTGTCATACATCAGGAATTGGTCAAATGATATGCAAATATCAAAGTATTAAAACAGACCTTGGCTTGTCTTGTAGTTTATGCCAGGATTCTTCCTTTTTTTCCTTGGGAAAGAAATTACCCTGTTGCTCCTTCTGGGAATTATAATGCACCAGTGCAGCAGAATTGGCATAATTACTACTGTAATTTCTACTGGAATTACTTATGTAATCTCTATTACTTTGTATTTGCTGGTAGTGCTCACAATGTATCAGGTAGTGTGCAACATAAAAGTAGTTTTTCCACCCAGCCCAAAATCTGAAAACTGGGGAAACATATAATTAAAAGGAAAATGCCCCTGTAATGACACAATAATTTTACATCTTGTCAATTTATGTATATGTTTTTGTGTAGCTTTGACTTTATATTTATATAGAAGGATAGGTTTGCAGATCAATACACATAACAAAAATATATTTTTACCTATTCCTGTAGGTAGCTCTTCAGAGCATTGAGAGATGAATGTCTTACAGAAGTCATTCTGGAAATGTTCAAAACAGAAGTTGTTCATTTGTTGAACCAGAAATATAATATACCAGCCCTAAAAGATGGAAAACAAAAGAGAAGTGGATTTTCAGACTTTAAATTTTTGGCAGAACTATTTCTCCATAAACTTAGAAATGGTGCAAAAAACAATTGGACATTGCTACTTATAGGCATTAATTGCTGGGAAATGCATATTTAAATAGCTCATATTTTAGAACAATTGAGAGATCAGAGGACTTTAAACAGCTTCCACTTTAGATTAAGTTGTCAGCAGTAGCAAAGCTAGCAACGTGTGATGTGAAATATTCCATATGCTACACTGAAATAATCACAATTGAAAGCCATTACATAATCAGAGCTGCTTTGGCTGAGGTTGACTGACAGTGCTTACTATTCAGTTAAAAAGCATGTTATTGGGCTCAGATGGTGATGCAAATCTAAAAGAAAGCTTAATTTGTTTGACCTTTGTAACCCACCAGCTTTGATTTTATTTGAAACTGTGCCTAATGCGTTTTATGTATCCAAGGAACACATTATTTCATCGTAAGAAGGAGATTTCCAGTTGCTGCTCCAAAACCCTACTTAAGTTTTGTTAGCATAATGATTTATTAATAATAATAAAAAAAAGGAAACAGGCTTAGAAAACCTTTAACCTTCATTTAATCTTTTTTTTATTTGCTAACCCAAACAGGAACTAATCATTGGTGCAAAGGATTAACAGACACAGGAGACCAGATTATACATTTTTAAGTTCTGCTTTTGAGTCTTGAGGGAATCCTATAGTGTGGAATTGGATTAACCTTTCTGACACTTTTTATAATAACCCAAAAGCTAGAGTATAAGGCTTATTCCCCTGGCAATAAGCATGGTTGCTTTGCTTACTGTGTAGAGTCTATACTTGTCTGTGTCACGACGTATGTTACCAAACACAAAGTGAACAATGAGGAATATTCAAAGTTTGCAGTGAATATTCATCCTGTCTTTATAAATTAGTCACAGTTTTTGTAAATGATGTCCAGGTACGAAAAGATGTTGGTAATAGCAGTATTGATAGGATTTGAGAGATCTCTCATGCTTTGACAATGAACTTTGTTTAATCAGCTTTGTGACTGACCTGAGTGAATATGATTGCTTATAAATTTCATTCTTTCTCTTGTGGGTCCAGATTTCATCACTTTTCATCAAAGTAAATGGCATTATCTTGTCTGTAACTCACTTTTCAAATATATTCCTGTTCCATTTTAAAAGATCAAGACACTTCAGAGCAGTTACACTTGTGATGCATCTGAAGTCTGGAACATGAGTTTACATAGGCTGTGTGAAAAGTTACACTCTTGTTATGATATCTTCATCCACTAAAACAGTAGAACAAAGAGGGACAGAAGTAAAATTGAAAATTGCATTCCTCAGTGCAACCAAATTTTGCTGGTGTAACTAAAACTGCTGTATATCAAATTTACCCTAGGCATACAATTTCCTTTGCCATCTGGAAATCTTACTTGGATAAAAAAGGAAGGATTACAGTGTTCCTGAAACCTGGACAAATTTGGCATAGCTTTCATGCCTGTCACCATCAAGCTTTGAGTGTAATCACTCTTGTCCTGAGTGGAAGATATCAAAAAGGCTTGCAAATAAGCTGCTTATGCTCAGATAGGCTGAGGCAATAACTTCCCATCCCTGTCTGCCATAGAGGGGTGCAAAGAGTTTAGAACATAATCCTATTCTCATTGAGTATTCACCTCCAGTTTAAATCAATATGAATAGATTGCATTTTTAAGCTCCTTTTTAAAACAAAAACAATCCTGAAAGAAAAGCAAAAAAAAAAAGGTTTGCAACTGTGCATAATTGTGTATGTTTTTATATTTGTAGAGTTGAAAAAATCTGATGGGAGTCCTGCACAGAGCAGTACTGTAAATTTTCAAGTGGATTTTTCATATTTAGAGTGTAATTTTTGCTCATGCATGACCACTACAGAAAAGTTAAGCTCAGCTCTCCTATTAGATCTTCCTAGGCATTAATGAAGTAGAAAGCAGAAATATAAATATTTGCCTTAGAGATGGAAAGAGGTCCATATGCTATTTCTCACTGTTTCCCTGTATCATTCATTTGCCATTTGTTCTTCATATTTTCTTAGTCTTTTGCTCTTCTTTCTCTCTCAGACACAGTTAAGTTTTTTGGGGTGTTTTGTCAAAAATACTGCCTGTAAATGCCCTTTGCATGATCACTAATCTGATTTTTGGGGATAGTCAATAGCTTTGAAATTGTTATAGCATCAAATGCTAAAGATTTTTCCCCTTCTACTTTGTCTTACCCACAACAAGTTGTCAGTGCCAGGACTTGACCTAGGAGGTAGAAAAAGGCCTACTAAAGGTCTGGATATTATGCATTTATTTTTTCTTGTCACTGTGGAGCTTTGTATTACATTTATTTTTTTCTCAATTAACATATTTTCTAGCTGTTTCACACGATTTCTAAATTTTTACTTTTTTTTTGGTGTGTGGCATTATTTCTTGTGTTTGCTAAAGATTTTATTTCTCAGAAGTGAATGGAAAAATGATATAAAAAGAGTTGTGGACTTTCATAACAGTGAAACTAATATTTCAAACTATTTTCAGAAAGCTCTAATGGTGTAGATAAAGGAAATGGCTACATGAGAATCACTGATAATTAACTAGGTAATGCCTAAAATAATTTTTTGCTAAGTCTCTCAACATAAGCATAAACATTCCCACGTGTGTGTTCTAATACATGCCTCTGAAGGAGTTTTGTGCTTCCTGGTGACACTTTATAAATCCACAATTCATAAAGAAATTTAAAGTATCTCTTTACCCAAAAAATAGCCTTTGGCTCTCTGTGACATGAAAAACTGCATTCAGATGACAGAAGCCTGTTTTTCAGTTTAGTTCTGTGTGCCATTAATTGCACAGTGTCTGGTGGAAGGCTGCAATATTAGCCCCGGAAAACCATTCTCATTCTAAGGCAGACATTTCAAATGACATTTTACAGAATCTCCCAGTGCACTCACTAAACTTGGCTAAAAAGCATGCTTAGTGTATTATGTTTCTTTGTGCATGGAAACAAGAAAAACTGCTCATTTTATTGAACTCTGAAAGAAAGGCTATTTTCTTCTTTCAGAAAGGGGGTAAAAATGTACTTAGATTGACATCTTAATGGATAAATTAACTTAAATTAACAGCTCTTTCTAGTCCACCATACCTTCCATATAGTGACAGTGTCAAGATAAAGCTCAGCATTTGCTTCCAATAGGAGATTCTATCTTCAGATTGCTCTTGCAGTGACATAGGAATATGTAAAAGAAAGGTCTGCTAAGACCAGCAAGATCCTAATAAAAGTGTTGCATAATGTTATATGCACAAGTTCTAAGTTTGGCGAGTTTTATTTATAAAATATTTATGAAGAAATGAAAGAAGAAAAAGCACTAGCAGCTTCCAAGGGGACTTTATGCAGGCAGAACTCCCACTGTTTTCAGTGGGGATTTTCCCTGCTTGTGGCCTTATCTAATAGCCATTGATATTAGTGGAGTCATTCCTTTGATTTTAATGGGTTTTGGACCATGGATTTTGGTTCTAATAGGGCCTGGACTTTAGAAATAGTCATACATGTTTTATATAAAAATAAATATTCAGCCAAATTTGTTTACTGATTTATTTTCATGTATCAGTCTTCATAATAGCTGCCTATGCTCAAGCACACTGTTAGGTAAGTTAAAGGACTTTTCCCCTTCATCTCTTGTTGATTCTGGGAAAATACACAAACAAAACACATAATCATTTTGTAGGTATCTCTTTCTGAAAACCTTTTCTGCTAATTTTCTCTAATTCACTAGAGTTTAAACAGAGCTAACTGTAGCAGAGTTTGGTGGGATTTACCGTAGCTTTAATGAATTACAGACGGATCAAAAAGCTCCTCTGATCTGTTAGATAGTCTACTGACTACTGATTTATAAAGATTTTCATTACCTTCTCAACTAATCCACTAAGTTGACTATCCATTTCAAGCAGAATCCAGGTGGATTTCAGTCCATAACAAAGCTATTCTGAACACACCAAAGCATTCAAATACTCTATTAGCTTTTGCCTGAAGAGAAATTAATTCTAAAGTGAGTCCTCCCAGCCCAACACTAACAACGGATTGAATTAGTGAAAACCCCACACCGATACTTTGTAAAAATGAAAGATTTTAGGGGTTTTGTTTTGGCTGGGGAGTTAGGAAAAATTGTAAACTTTTTGCAGTAATTTGAAATATTTGACTACATCACCAGCTTTCCTGAGTTAACCATCAGTAGCGTTTCACGAATATACGAAGATCTGGTACACTGAGGATTCCTGAAAAATAAAGTAACTTTGACATGTGCAAAGCCCTTCTCCAAGAGTCCATGTTACTAGTCTGCATATGCTGCCAGGTGATAATCAGAGTGCAATTCTCACGAAAACCAGCAACTCTCTTCTCAGTGAGGTTCATGGAGAACTGTTAACTGTTGATTAGCATTAACATGAAATGCTGAAGGCACCTGTTGTGTTGTGTCAGGTTAGGAAACACTTTGTGCAGAAATAAAAATGTGAGCCAGATCAAGCCTTGGTCTATTCTATTTAAGAACTGAGAGCAGTTGAATGCTTGGCACATAAGCCAGGGATATTTTAACAGCACATGTCCATAAAATTGCTCAGCATTTGGTCTCAGGTGTCTTTAAGGTAATTTTATTTGCCATGTAGAATTTAGCCATGTATTAAACAAAAAAGCTAATACTACTATATTTTTATGATTTGCTGGCTAAGGCAGGTTTCTAATTGTTTGAAAATTATCTTATGGGAAACACGAATAGCTGAGAATAGATATATTTTAAGGAAGAATCTTCTGTCATTACTTCTGGATTTCATTATGTGTGATATTTGCTAGTGCTGGACCATGTGCTTAGAAACATATAAGAGCTCCTTTCATACATTTTTGTATTTGTATCAAGATGGTAAATTATCAGCCTCACAATATAACAGGCATAATAACACTGGAGAAAATTCGTTATTCTGAGAAGGAGTGGGTAGGGATTAGTATGCAGTAATAACATCTTTTAGAATACATTTTTCTGACTTGTTCAAAGCTTTGCTTTCATTGTGTAATCAAGCCTGTGAGCTTGATTAGTGTTATTAACAGTTCTTGGCTACTCTTCCATCTGTTATAAGGCATAGAAGAATCCTAAAATAGACTCCCTCTTTTTCTGTTAAAGCTGGTACATTGACAAGTTTCTTTTCTCAGGTACTTGCAAGATGTATGGTAGTTCTGAAAAAATGTATTTCAAAGTTTTAATAATTAAGTAAAATAGTGATGACAGAGTTTATGTCTCTCAAGATATTCACCAAAAAAGAAGGGACTCTTATGCCTCTCTAGCACATTGAAAACCGTGCTAAAATGTTGTATAGTGTAGAAGTAGGCAAAGTGACAGTGTCAACTACTACCCAACAAAGATCTGCCGAGATACAGAACAGAAGTGGAAAAGCGGGTAAGCTGGGACCATAAGGAAATACTGCTAGTGTGTTCCAGACTTCTCAGTTTGACTGGTAAAGTGAAAAAATCAAATGAATACAAATGGTGAGATTTTCTGCTTAGTTCTCAGTAGAAATCCCTATTACAGATGAAAACTCAGCTTATTTTGAACAAGGCTAGGACTTAGTTTGTATTGGCAGAAGGAGAAGTGATTATGTGAGTATGATTCAAATGAGAGTTGACTACTGTGTCTGCAGTTCTCAATGTCAAAAGAGGACAGCGTCATGCAGGTTCATTTTGATCAAAAAAAAGAAACTGTAAAATTTCTGCAGCTTCACTGGTTTGCAAGGAAAGCAGCATGGGTGATCTGAGAATAATCTTGTTTCAATCAAAATTTTTGTTTCTCTGGGATGGTTCAGGCTTGCATATGACAGAAACTGGTCCTTAGTCTTCCTGTATTTCAATTTCATCACGTATAAAATGCAAAAAAACCTGTTTAAAATGTTCTGAGATGAAAGAGGCTGTATAAAGTAAAATACAGGAAGATACTACACATGCTGTTAATGGAAAAGAAACTTGTGTAAAGAAGTGAAGAACTTGATTGTACTTGTAAAAAATAATGAATTGAGTATGTATTAGCAGAAATCAAAAGAATCTGGGAGTTTTCTTTCATCATTCAGACCTTGCTGGTTACCATCTCCTGTTCACAGCCATACTAAAAGCCTATTCAAAGGATACAGTGATGGAGCAAATTCACTTTGACAGCTGAAAACCTCTTTTGAATTTGTGAGTCTGACTTTCTTCTCTCCACCAGAAATTGTTGAAGTGAAGGAAAGAAATTGATGCTCATTGTGAATTTTGCCCAGTACCATCTCAGTCTCCTTGATGAATCCCATTATCTGGAAAGCGACCTTTACAGTCTGTATCTCTTTTGCACCTAATGCAGTTATTCTCCATTCCATTATATGAAAGTATTACATGGATAACTATTGAGCATTATCTTCCTGAAGAGAACTAATTTGGGAAAGAAATTAAGTACTTTAACATGAAACCCGATTTCTTTTTTTTTTAACCTTGTAGGTACAAGAGAGTTAGTGCTTAGTAAGTTCACAGACACAGTAAATACAGTAAATACACTGAACTACTTACTTGCCATAACAGGTATTTTCCACTTCATAATTTATGGGTAGCTGAACCAATTCCTGTCTTGAATTACAGTACTTGGATGAATAGTTTGTGCTTCTGTCTGAAAATAGACCTATTTGACTTCTTGAGGTATATAACTGGAAGTTATATCTATATACCCATTTTCCTCAGCTCTGTGCCCCTTGACAAGCCATTTTGTGAACATCGTCAGGGAAACTAGGTACTGCTGTACTTAATTAACTCTATACCCATTTTATTTTCAGATTGCTTTGAAGTAGCTATGCAGTATGGTGTTATTTGATCCATAAAGAGCTGTGAGTGAGGTAAAACTTGTGCCAGTTTGTGCTATTAGAGCTGCTAAGATTTAATTTGGCTTCAGCTGGTTGGCTTAGGATAAATGAGTCTATGTCTTTCTTCCCTCATTATTTACTCCTATGTGGTAATAATTAATAATTTCCAGTAATTTCTAGGGATGGATGATCCATATCCAATTGACATAAATATACATGGTAGTGTGAGTCCTACACAAAATGTATTATGTTGAATCAGATGACATGAGATCCTCTAATTCAGGGAATGATACAGATCATAATTTTCTGAATAATCATTTTCCCATTCCTTTTCTTCCAAAATAGAGCTTAGAAAAAAGCAAAATAAAACTGTGTCAGATTTTAGCATTTAAGAAGAAATTCTAATCATTTTTTGCCCTCCTTGTGATTTTCCCATCTTAAGCACTCTAAATTGTTAAAATGAAAACATTACGCACCCAAAAGTTTGGGTTTCTCAGAAAGCAATGATGGAAATCAAGAAATAAATGTCAATAGGCAATAAGTCAATGTAGACTTTGCTGTTTTTTCTTGTTAGCATGGTACAATAGGAGGAGACAAAAATAACAATGGTTCAGATCTAACAGAAATAAACTGGATAGTGTAGATAGCCACTCAATAGCAGACAAGGCTGTGCAAGACACTACATGTTTGAAAATTTTTATTTCACTGTATTTTATAAAAGGCACCAGCATAATGAAATTGGAAATATTGACTTGTCTGCATGGCAAAAATGCTGAATTTTGCCAGGTTTCTGCTTAAATCTTCTTAAGAGAATCAATTTCTTTGTTGATGAAGCATATTGAATCTTCCAATACGCTGCCATGGCTAATTTGAAAAGCTGGAAAAAAGCATTCACCAATCCTTCTGTGAGATTGTCAAACTTTTACTTTCAGTAGCAAAACGATATAAGAAAAGACGAAACACATCTAGTTGATATTAGTGAAGTACCTACAAATGGTATTTTCTGAATTGCAAGTCTATGTAAGTAATTAAAGTTTTTGGCATTTTGGCAACCAAACCAAGAATTAAAACAAAATTGGGTTTGTCTTGTCAAAATATTCAATTCAGTATGAAAGCAAACATTTCATTTGTAGACATTTAGAAAGAAGAGAAATGAAAGAGTAGTTTTAAAGTACTGTTTAAAAATTCAGGATCAGGTTGTTGGAGAGCCAAGTTCCTTCTCTCTGAACAGGTTTTAACTCCCCAAAGAATGCCCTAGCAGTCAGGCCGCTGCATAGTTTATGCCAAGGGTGCTCTCTGTGTCTTGATTTTCTCTTTGACATAAACAATAACCTCATGAGATACAAGCAATCCTCTCTGAAGTGATATTTTTCCCCACTGGAAATGCAGGTGGAGAGGAGTGACTGAAAGAGATGTTCTCTCAGTGGTAAATTATGTCCCCAGAAGGACAGTCCCTTCAGGAAGTGGAGAGAAGAGATGAGCATTACTCCAGCAGCTCAGGTGCTTTTCACCCCAGAAGGAAGCTTGGATCATGTCACCACAAGACAGTGAAAGGAATGAGTTTTGGTAGTGCTTCAGTAGCAATGATCTAAACCACAGAACTCCTCTGTCGATGAGGCAGTACTTCTTTTTTTTTCTGGGTGCTTGTTTCCCTGGTCATTTTTTTTCCTCAGAACATGTTGATGAATTTATAAAGATGATGTCTCCAAAATACTGCGTGACTCAGTCGAAGAATAAAAAATTATCTTGTTCTACCACACCAACTTATTAGGGGTCAGAGGAGATCACAAGGTATTCTGCAGTGCTTGTGTCTTCTGCTTCCACACATGAATTTAGCAGATTCTCCAGACTGGTTCCTTGACTCTGTAATAAGGAATGTGGTACAAAGCAGAGCTGGGAATTGCAAGTGTTGTCATGTCTGCAGCCTTTTGCTACATCCTACTGCCTGTCACGGATATGACTCTTCCCCTCCCAAAATTAGGTCTACAATGGAAGAGAATTACAGTAGTTACCTTTCTTCCATTCCCACCAGACTTGCATCTCCCCTCTGGTGTGTTGTTACAGTCCCAGATTTTTAAAGTATCAGACAGCAGGAATTATGCCAGCACTCTGTGCAGCATAAGAAGAAATGGGAAAGATGTTGTATATTCCTGTTGGGGCAATAATTTGCAGGCACTTCAGGACACATGTTTTCATTGGAGGTAAACTGACTCTTAAGTGTAACTCAGTTACATAATAAAGGATTAAGGTTATCTTTAATTCTTCTCTTAACTCTACTTAAGCTTTGGTTAGTTCTCAGGCATACTTCGTCTTTTGTTCTACTTCATACATAAAATGAGGGAAATTATAGAAAGACAGATATTGGGGTGATTGGAAGAAGACCTTGAAAAGTCCTTTTGCAACTTATTTTTCCTTCCCAAGCAAAGAATGAAAATTTTGTTTGATGGATATTTTAGTGGAGCAGGATTTTTTTTGTTTTCTATGTTGAGTTGACTTCCACATCTTCAAGAACCCTGAATAATTTAATGATCATGAGAATATTCTAAAAATGTTCTCTCTGTATGATAACCTTTTCTTTCCATTTCATTCACTTTCTCATTCCTCTTTTCTTGCCCTTTTATTCTTCAGAGAGAAAACTAGTTTTGCAGTCTTCAGGAAGAAATTCTCTTCCAATCAATACAAAGTGTGCATTTAGGGTCTCCAGCATTTAGCTAGGAGTCAGCTGTAAAATTCACCTAAGTGCCTAAAAGTAGGCTCGGTAGAATTGTTATTTCCTCTGCACTGCCCCCTGCCTTGTTTTCTCCAAAGCATCTCAATCCACTAAGAATAAATAGTTTGAAAACTATATAAAAATAGAGGTTCTCCTGTTGCATCAGTTAATTTTCTTATAATATTCTTTAACTCTATATTATTTCTCATACATTCTCTTGATTCTGTGTAGTGCTTTCTCTTCAAAACTTTATCTTGCCTTTCCCCCAAAAAGTTTACTTGTACATCTCTTTTGTCTTTCTGCTCTTAGGATTCTTTATGCTTAAGGAAAGAAAACAGGTTGTTTTGCTGTTTATTTCTAATTTGATCCAGATATGGGCTATACAAGGTGTTCCAGATTAATTGTGATTTTTATCTATTTTTTTCCATTCAAAAAGTGAGAGTTCTAAGTAGAGTAGTAACTGAGAAAAAGTTGATGTATTGATGTTATTTTCATGAGGTCCAAAAGAGATTGTACAGGCTTGCTAAAAATAGGAAAATGTCTTTGTAGTAGGAATTAGGCCTGCTACCCTGCACAAAAAGGTGGACTTACAGCAGTGACAATTTATTTCTTTCTTTGTTTTAGGTTTTTGGGTTAGTTTGCTTTGGTTTTGCTTTTGTCCCCAGGGCACAGCAATTTGTAAAATTATTTTAAAAAGCCAGTAGCAAATTTTCTCACAAATATCTGCATTAAGCTACTGCAGATATTGACCTAGAGACTGTGATATGAGATTGAAACCTGACTGAAGTGGTGTTCAATGCAACCTGATAGTTTTGAACAGAAAATTATCTGATACTGTTCTTTTTATTGCTGATGTAATTTAATACTTGCTAAAAAGCTTTTTCTATTTTTATTGTGGTGAATCTGATGATAAATTTTCCCATTTACGAGAACATAGGGAAGTTTCTTAGATGAAGAGAAGTGTTTTAACTCTGTTGTACTCAGTACAAGTGGCAACTTGCAGAAACTGAGAAACTAGACCAGTAAATTAATCGAGTTTTCAGAATAAACAAATACCTAACCCAGAGCTTGGTCAAAAACTGGCTTTTAAAGGATCTTTACAGTAATAAAACTTTCTTAAGGTGGACAAAATGACCCAAGAGAGTTATGAAGCCACCAACTGCACCTGAAATAGACCCTTGAAAAGCAAATGGTTGGAATGAAATGACCTGATAGTTGAGTTATCTAAATGAACTATAAATGGCTTTTAAATGAGGCCTAGGGCTTCTGCCTTGGAATTAGAATGAAGAATCTGACCTGTTGGGTCATTCGTAATTGGTCATGGTTTCCCCAGCATGTGCAGGGGAATAATGGTCATTTCTGGCCATGAGATTTTGTAGATTTTTTAGAATTAAAACTATTTGAACTCAAGGTACCAAACCTGTCACAAACCATTGACCACCAAAAATGCTGTACTATGGCACTTTAAGTATAGTGTATTTCAGGAAAGTTGATGTTGCCCAAATAATTAGTAGCACATGCCAAGAGAAAAAAGAATGTTTGATTTTCATGTGGAGGAACCTATGAGGTAAACTAGAAAATATGCAACTGATAATATAATACACAGGTGAAATTTGCATTACCCACTGCAAGGTCTGAAATTCAGAGAAAGCATTTTCTTGTGTTTTTTTTCAAAGTCTAAATCAAATAGATACTCTAGTTTCCTGAAATTCTGCTGAGATTCTAGTAGGGATCAGCTTTAAAATGAAATTAAACCCATCTAGGAAGGGAATTCCTTGAATATATTTAAATTTCTTGAATTGGAAGAAGTTACAAAGACTCTGCATCTCCTTCTGCAACAGGGAGAAAAAGGCTAGAAGCTTGTAAGCCAGTAAAGTATGACTATAATAAGACACAAAGTAAATATAGAAAAGTAGGAAGCTATATTGAAACTTACCAGACAAATCCTTCCTCTCCAGCTACCTGAGAAATGACATTTTCTGAGGTTTGAAGATCAGCGATGACATAGTGTAGGCACAGAATTTCATATCTGAATTGTCTTGGGGTTTGCTTGCTAAGATTAGTTTGGAGCTCTGTGCTTTATAAAAAAAAAAATAATCAAAAAAGTCTTTCTTAGATAGAATGAAGTTGAGACTAAGTAAAACCTGTTGCAGACTTAGTCTGCCTCCCCAGCAGAATTTATCTGAAAGTGTGTACACCAGCTAGAAAAGGAAATACTGAGGAACAAAGTGCTATTGAGTGACAGAGGGATAAAGCTTAAGATTGATGCTTAATATTTTCTGCTATTTCATGTCTGTAGTAAGAAAGTGAGTAGTACAGAGCAGGTTTACTAAAGAGTAGCAAGATAATCTGTGGCAGGAGACAGTGACACACCTGACCAGTTTTCATGTATTTTCTCACTTCCAACATGTTCTTGCTTTATCGAAGTGAAATGGTCAGTCCAGGCACTGAAAGAACCTAGTGGAGACCGAAAGGGAGGCAGGAGCATGGTACAAAGG
Source organism: Trochalopteron elliotii (assembly GCA_024734555.1). NCBI lineage: Eukaryota > Metazoa > Chordata > Aves > Passeriformes > Leiothrichidae > Trochalopteron > Trochalopteron elliotii. The sequence goes on from JANPWX010019886.1 coordinate 2,134,581, forward strand.
CATGCCAATGACTGCAATGAAGACTGTTTTTAAGAGAAATTTTATTGGAGAACAGAACTGTTTGAAGTCTGCCATTCCGTTTCTTGGGTTTACCGTATTCTCACTTTGAAGAACTGGTTCTTAACTCAGAAACTCGTGATGTTCTTAGTCTTTGGGTTGTGGGTGTTTTTTCTTTTTTGTGTTTTTTTTTGGTTTTATGTTTGTTGGGTTTGTTTGTGGTTTTTTTTTTTGTTTGTTTGTTTCTTGGTTTTTTTTGTTTTTTCTTTCTTTTTTATTTTTTTTTCTTAGCAATTAACTGTAAGTTACTTTAGAAACAGTTAAATCATCAAAATAGTGTGGTTTTACTTTTTTTACCAGTGCAACTTGAATTCAATGTGTTTATAAAACGTTCCATGCTGTGCAAACAGTTTTTAAAGAGAAGGATATAGGAAATTATTGATTCCACTGTAGAAGGTAAAATTATTATTTTTTTAATGCCCTTTCCATCCAAAAGGTTTGGACTTCTCTTGGCTGGAGAATCAAAGTAATTGCACCATCATGGGTAGGGTAAAGGTTAGAAGAACATACATGAATGGAAGCAAGCTCTGAAAGTGCTAGTGGGATTTATTCTTGCTAATATAATGACTGAGACACTTGTACACTTGCAGCTGGACTATGTATTTCTGGACCACGAAAATAATTTAATCATTGGGTGCATTAATATTCTTGAAGCTTTTCTGATTCTATTCCATAAAATTCATAAATTTCTGAGCTACAAGCAAGAAGCACTATTAGTTGTAACCTTTTATAACAACAGACATGGCTGGAACTCATGTCTCCTGAATCCCTCTGCCTGTAGGTTTATTAAAGCTCTGTACAGAACTTTGCATCTTATTGACACCCCTGGACTAAGAATTTAAACCATGAGCTCTTATTATATTAGATGCAGTCAGAATGATCTATAAAAATAATATATATTCTTTTTGTTAGAAATAATTCTCTAAATAGCCAGATGATAAATATTTTAGAAAAGTGTGAGCACCAGGACTGCTGTCCTTTTCTGAATTTTTTTTGCTTGACAGTTACACAGAGAAATGGCTAATGAAAATGTGTCAGTCTACCTAGCCTAATGGTATTTGGGTGGAACTTTTACTCTACTGGCATCTCTAGCTATATGATGAAAAACAAAAACTCACAGAAACTTTGTCAAAACCAGTGTGTTAAAATCTATAATAACTGGGAAGAACAAAGGGGGAAAAACACAACTCTTTTATACTGTGTTATATCCTTCTGCCTGAGAACTTGCTTTTGTCACTGCATAATTATTTTACAAACACAGGAGAAGTAATGAGCTAATATTTCCTGCACTTTTCAGGGCAAAAATATATAAAAAAAATTTAGACTAATAGCATATTGTCTGTAGAATAATCAAACAAACATATTTTTTTATTTATATTAAAAAATTCAGTTCCCTTGTGCCATATTACTGTAATAGAGACATCCAAGGTCCAACTGTAGAGAGAGAAATTACTATAAAATGAACAGCAAATAACTGGGTCTTATTAGTCACTAAAATCTATGGAGAACTATGAGATGCTAACTTGAAAAGCTACCTAAAATACACTGTAAATGTTTCAACACTAGAGAATTCTTATCCTGAGTCTGCCTCCTGTTTGGAAAGTTTACAAAGCCTATTCCTTAAGTCAGAAAGCATTTTCAGTATCCTTTCAAGTTTATTCCTCACAACAACATCCTAGAAATGCTTCCTGGATATGAAACCCTTAGTACCAGGTTGGAAGCAGAAAACTGAGCTGGCCTAGAGAATAATATCATTGATTTGTTTAAAAGCACTGAAAATCATTGTTACAAATAGTGGCTTGCTGTCAATAGTTGGAGTTGTACTTGCATGAATATTTCCAGCTTTGTATATCCATCAATTTACTAGGCTGGTGATCTGGAAGGGAAAGATTCCTTTGCCAGTGTAGAGCTGGTTTCTGTCCTTCAAGAGATATTTTGGGTATTTGTGTGTGTGTGGAACATATAAGATGAATTGAATATTTGGAAAACCCTAAACCACCTCTCACTTTTAGTCACCTGCTTTGTCAGCGGGACATAAAACATTATTTACCTATTTTTTTTTTTTTTTTTTAGTTAGGCCAGGAATGACTTTCTCTTTGAAGAGGAGGTTAATGCTGGAGGAAGAGCCCAAAAATTCAGTGTTAAATTAGGTGTTTGCCGGCAAGGTCCAAGACAACAAAGGAAGGAGTGAGGAAGGAGCTAATGACAGTAAACTTTACTTCCAGGTCTGGATTTTTAGCAAAGTACAGAAGACTTTAAGGGACCAGGGATACAGGATGAGAAACTCCAAGGACAAAGCTGAGAGAAGTCGCTATTTAGTGGGAAGAAGTTTTCAGACTTTTGAATCTTTGGCCCAGATCTCCATCTGGTGTCAATTCCACTGAAATCAAAGGAATTGTGCAAGGATCTGAGACCACATGTGAGAAAGATTTATAATTATAGTTTTGAAAATGAGCATAAGTTCACAGAAACAGAGCATGTCTAGACAAATGGATAACTATAAGAAGCTAGTTATTGTATTGCACTGTAATGTTTACTGTTGTTTGATGTTGTCAGGGTGACTGCTTTAATTAAGTGCCTCTGAATTGTCTATAATCTCTACCTTATTCTCATCTGGGTGAAGATAAACCTTTTATTGTTGCATATGTATCAATCCTTGAATGCATACAAGAGAAGAAACTGCTACCTAAAGCATTTGTGAATGTACCAGAAGTTTCAGTGTTTGTTGGAGCTATGCTAGATCTTTGCAAATGGCTGTTAATTTATCCAAGGAATTGTGAAAAATACATTACAGCACTAAAAACTGATGACTGAACAAAAACATGCAACCAAGCTTTCCTGAATTTGTATATTTTAAAGTTTTTGTTGTATGTTTTCTCTCCTGCTGGGTTTTTCTTACCACACACAGCAAACAGAGCACACTCTGTTACCTTGATAACAAGAATGTCTCAGTATTTTTATGCTCTACAAACAACTTTGGTAGTGGGTTATTTTTATTGTGGTCCCATCCCATCTGCCTCTGTTGCAGCTAATTAAATAATTAAATAAATTTTGTTTTCCACACTAGTGACATTATATTTTGACTAATGCATGTTGTGGGTGCCTTCTGGAACTTGCTTTGGATCTTGACTTCACCTTGTCTTTTACCCTTTTTTTTAATATGCTCTTTCCCTTTTCCTATGCTCTGCATAACACACTCAAATGTATTCTTGAATAATATGAGACGAGTCAAAATGTTTATCTGCGTGACAACTTCACCTTCTGGTATAGATTAAATATGTTTACTAAAAATGTAATAATTATTTTTTTCCAATGTGTTCTACTAAATTACTTTAATTTTTGATTGAAAGAAAGCTGTAAATAGAAGCTATTTACTATTATTAAATTTTAGTAACAGCATGTTTTTTAGGATGGAATGGTATCAGGAAGGGAATTACACTATCCTTCAAGGGTGATTCTCAAACTTATATTTTCCTTAACCTATTGTTAATAAATCACTAATTTCTCCATTCTTCTCATATTGTATCACACAGAAAAAATGAGATGAGACCTGTGCTATGATCAGAAAATGGAGAAGCTTTACTTACTGAAAATTGGCTTCACTGCTAGACTCATTGATAAAGCTGTGAAATAAAAAATGGGAATTAAATTCCCAAGCTGGATGTAGAATTGAAATATTTTTCTGCCTTAGGCATTTCTAGTGTTTGTCATGAAATGATGTGTTATTAGTGATGAGCAAACAAGCACTCATATTAATTTTATTTGGATTTTTAGACTTTTACAGAGTGATTGATTCAGGTGTCAGTCAGAGATATTTAGGTGCTGCTTGTGACAGCTGACAATAGCAGAAACTCCTATGATATTCATTTATGTATGTGAAAATCAGAAGTTACATGATCCTTCAAGGGAGTAGATGCTGTGAGAGGTACATGGATTTCGTAGGGGCTGCCAGCTAAACAGACTGAAAACTTGATGGAAAACCTGGAAATTATGAAGAAAAAAACCTGGCTGTGATTCCTGTGATTGTGCCAGGGCTGCATTGTGGACATGGCAGAGACAGGTTCTGTGTGAGCAGCAGAACAGGTTATACACTCTAAAGGACCTGTGTTGCCTCTTGCTGCAGAGCTTTTGAGCAGCTCTACAAATAACAGATATCTGCACTGTACTTTTTACACTTTATCATACACACCACAATATTTCTGTTGCACCTTGGAATGCCAGTTCATGAGGGTCAGAAGGCAGATAATCAGTCTGGGCTGTCAGTCTTGGAACAGAAAATAGTCAGGTTTCGATTTTTAGGACATAACACTGGAGAATGTCACCTTGGGCACTGTGGAGCCATAGGACAGCATCCCTATTTCTTTTACCTGCTGATATCTCTCCGTTATTACCATTGAATTTTGATAAAAACTCAACAGCAAAAGGAATTAAAGAAAAGTGAAATTAACATTTTGTACAGTTTAAAAGAAGAAAAACAGAGCATATTTGTGATATTAATCATTGAAATGAAATCTCAATCCATATTTCAGAGTTTTGTCTTTTTTGAGCATAGTAATTAAGAACTATATAAATAGAAATGTGATCTTAAGAATGAAATGTGAAACTAGTAGAGCTCTTTAACATTAGAAAAACTCCTCTTTCTATGTAATCCTTTTGACATTTATTTATTTGGCAATCTTCAGTAAGGACTGGGGATTTTTTAGGCCTTTAGAACTAGTGTCATTATTGTTTCACTGGGCAGGATATAAGATACCATGTATTGCAAATAACAAAAAAATTGCATGAGAATTAATATCTGACTATATAACCTTTATTTTCACATGCTAAAAACATTTCCTCATAGTAAAAACATATACTCCTGCCACCAAAATTGAACTTGACTATATGAGAATATAATTTCTGTAAGGGGAGTATCATTATATACACATTCAGGTGCAGATAAATATATGCTTTTCCTGGAAGTTTCAGAATATGTGGCTGAGAATTACACTTGCAGGTCTAGAACAGCAAACAGGTAAAGAGTGAAAACTTTTTATTGTTTCAGGTTGAAATTATGCAAGTCAGTTTTGTTGTGACAGACCAAGCCAGTATCTGACTATCTGAGGCATTCTTTTATTCCAAGTGAAAAAAAACTAAATAAATGTATAAGCCATTATCTAGCTAGAAGAACCAGCTTTTTTCTATATCTTTTGTCCATCAGAAGCAGTATATAAATTCTAGAGAAAAGACTCATACTACAGCCTATGCTCTGTCTTCTCAAAGCACTCCGAAATTTATAATTTTGAAATTATTATTATTATTATTATTATTATTATTATTATTATTATTATTATTATTATTATTATTTTAAATATTTACATTACTAAAATGTGGAAGATATCTGAAAAATCAATTAAGCGATACTGAAATTTTTCTTTAAAATAATAAATTACAATAGCATATGCAAATATTTTAAGGAGCTGGGCATGCTTAAGAATAGCCCCTTTGGTGCTGTATTAGATATTTTAAGTGGGAAAAATTTACATATTCATACCAAGGCTTGGGGGTTTTTTATGAGTTTTATGCCAGTCTTCTAAAGCACAATTTTCTCTGGCAGTGCAGAGCAAAGTAATAAATTGGTGTATTTTCTCCTTATGTCAACAATATTTGACAATATTTTTAAATGTAAGTTACTTTATAATGTAACAAACCCCATGAGTATTATTACTTACAGCAGACTTAGAAATCTGAAACAATGAGAGTAGAGTCCTTCTTACCCTACAGCTTTCTGAGATATTACTAAAATGGCAAATGTTTACATAGCTTTCTCCAAATGAAAGTCATCTTAAAAGAAGCCTCATCAATAAGCAGATCCAGGAGGGCCACACAGAACTATATGGTACTACCTGTCTAGAGGAGGTCTTTATAATAAAATAGAGTTTCAATAAAAAATTTCAAATCTCAGCAAAATTGTTGCAAAACTCCTAATAGTTTGGTTTTCCCTGACCCTTTTCCATTCTATCAACTAATATTTGTGAAGAATATACTCTGGAATTATTCTTGCTGTTCAGTTTTGCATCCTCTGCGGAATTAGCAATGCTGTTAAAAAAAAGCTAAAGTGTTATATAGTAATTTGGGTAGAACTTAGCTAGATTTCTTTGGAACAAATGCAGTTATTCTGATGATGGCAATACCACTAAAAATATAAGGACAAGTGTTTCTGAATATGAAAGTATTCCAGTATTTCCAGAAGTATTGCCTTTGATACACCACTGCTCAGGCTGGAATAGTTCTCTGCTGTATTCATAAATACTACAGAAAAATAATGCCATGGAAATATTGCGATCAATGCAGGCAAGGGTAGACATGTGGGGAAACACTTGTGCTGATGGCACTGACAATGTTCCGGTTTTCTTTCCTTCCTTTTCCCAACCTCTGGATTTTTCCAACACCCATTCTCTTATTTAGGCCACAGCAACAAACTTGTGGCTCCTACTTCCAAAAAAGCAGAATGGAATGTTTGCTGTTGCCATGTCTTGCATAGTTGCAATAGTTACAATGCTATCTGAATGCCTGACTTGCATTAGTTACAATGCTATCTGAAAAGTCTATCTCATAAAAACAAATCAGGTGAATTATGATTTTCAGGTGTAATGGTAGTGTGTAGACCAGTGAAAGGAGAACTGGAAAAAACAAATGAGAGGGAAAGGACAGGCAGTGAAAAATGGGACAGCAACTGTGATGGAAGCTATGCTGGCTGTGGTAATAAGTGGCATTGACACAGAAAGGGGAACACTGGCCCTATGTAAGTTTAGGCTGGAATTGTATATAGAAAGATTCACAATTTAAAGAATTAAGCTCCTTGAATGGCCTTCTGATGTAAGTTCTAAGATGAGGTTCAGTAAGCCTATGAAAGGGATTAGGTGATGATGGAGTGGAGCTGATGACCCAAGAGATAAATTAATTCCCATAGCCCCTCACACCTTTTTCCAAGGGAGAGTTTGACTAAAAATATGGTGCATCATGGAGCCTTATTTTATTTTGAAGAATAAATGTCATGTTCAGACATTAGCACAGTAGATATTGTTTAAAATACTCTTGGAAAAAGTGGTTTAGATGCTTTAAAGTGTTCTCGCTATAGTGCAGAGTAATCTCACATCTTTTGCACTTGCTAGAAAGTTATCACAGAGAAGGCAAGCATGGACAAATTAAAAGAACTACTTTCACCAATGATGTCCCACATACATGGAGAAATTAGCTGTATGCACAGGAGGTTGGAGTAAAGCAATCCTATCAGTTATAAAACTTTAGAGTATATTTTTTCCCTTGTTGTGGCATCATTTTGAACAGCACTAGACTGTTTCATGCCAGCAATGGGAAACCAGAAATCCTCTGATGTAATATTACTTAATTTTTGATGTGGGATATCAAATCCATGGTAAAGCTCCATTTGTCTCAAGTTGTTTTGTCCACTTACGAGATACAGAAATGTGTGTTTAAATAGCTTGCAATTATATTGATACTTGCAATTGTCAGGAGCATTTGGGAAATTAGATGGTTTGTCATCCAATTTTTCATTCCTTGCATTTTGCAAAGATTACATCAGCCCATTACTCCACCTCATTCCTTATGACTCTTCACATAATATCTGAGGGGTCTTGGTCAAATGCAGTTCTTGATTTAGTGAAACAAGAATGTAACTCTTTCTGGCCACTAGACCCACAGAGGAGAGATGCAGAATAAGGATATTTCTGGAGCAAAATGTGTAGTAACAAAATCTCGTCTTAATCAGGCATCTCGGTCTCTGTGGCTGGAGCAATGGCTCACTTGTGTTTGGAAGATGAAGATCTGTATTGCGGTCTGTAGTTTTATTGTATATAAAAGCAAATAATATTCCTGGTTCTGTTTCATGATAAGAGCAAGCATAAGTACCATAAAACCACTCATTATGTTAAAGCATTCTTATCTTCTGCTACACCTTTTTACCGTGTGGTTACCCATTTTTTCCACAGACCAAATTAAGGTAGGAATCTCATGTGTCACTGTTTTATATTTCCATTGTATGGTAGTTTACTTCTCAGTTGTTTGCAAGTAACTGAAACCTATTGGGAATTGGGCACACATACCCAACATTTGGAGTGGAATATGGATTTTTTTCCTAGTTTGTCTATTTTTACTGTGACAGTTAAACAGGGAAGACAATGAACAGGGTTGGAGGGAGGTCTACTTTTAAAATTGATTATAACCCAGAAGACGAATACATTATAACAAAGTTGGTGCACATCTAACTAATTAAAATAGCATGGTTTTGTCAGCAAACTTCTTTCCAAATTGATTTATTCACATATACACACACACAGAGGAAGGGGGTGGGAATTGATGGAGTTTTAACTGCTTTCAATTTGTTAGAAATTACTAACTTGATTTACATTAATGGAGAGAAAAATCCAGAAGTATCTGCCTGACTGGGGCTTTGCACAATTTAGATTTTCTTGTTAATTATTTCTGCCAACTGTTTATGGGGTAACATTTTTATCATTTTGAACATCTTACTTTGTACGGGCTGTCTTTTTGAGAACTTGAAGGTCATTTAATCTTTGTCACAGCTCAGTTTATGCCACAAAGATGATTTATTTTGTTATTCATTTTAAAACAAACACACAGACACAGACACAGACACAGACACAGACATAGACACAGACACACACATGCTGCCTTGCACACTACTAGCTGGACAATTTTTTGGATAATTCAGAAGCTGATAATTTCACAAGAAGATCTTCAGAATTTATAGTCTTCCTTGATATTCTGCTGATTTTTCCCTAGTTTTTCACCTCTTGTTTCTGAAACTTGATTTACTACCATCTTGTTTATATCACTGTATGTTTTTTTTTTTTCTGTTTAAATATGCTGACCTAGCTGAGCTGTCTGTGAATGAGCTACTTGTGAATATTGCTTAACCAGAGAAATAAAGATCTCGGTTCAAGGTGGTGAACCTTAATTTCTTTGGTTACACACAATACATCATCTTCTTATGCTTCAGTGAACAGACGTATCACAGTGTCTTATTATAACATAAAGCAGTAATGGTTGGACGTTATAGAGAGATTTTAAACACTTTTAACTAGTTCCCTCCTCACTTGCTGGTTGTGAGTAGCAAGTCTGAAAATCTTGTGGGAAGCACAGGATCTCTCTGTACAGTTTTCGGCCCTGCAAGGCTTCCCCTTCTTATATGACATGCATTGAGGAAGGGGCTGAGGAAGAGGAATCAGGTGTGGTCTCTCTGCACCTATAGACAGCCCAGACAGGACTGACCATCTGAGTATAAAAACCAGTGTGCTGTTAGTCCAGTTGTCCATAACACAGGCTAACACAGTCTGCTTGCAGTACCTATGCAGTTATATTGTTGTCATTGTCTGTTATCTCTAACTCTGCTTTATCAGAGGTGTGTTTTCTTATCCTTAAACGGAAAATGTAAATCTCTCTCGGGCAAAAATGTGGGAATAGGAATAACAGTTCTTTACTAGATTTTTTTTTTTTTAAATTGCAGTAGTACAGAAAAAAAAACAACCCCAAAACACTGACAGAGTCAGAACACAACCTGACACCGTGTTGGTCAGGGTGTTGGTAGCAGTCCAATTAAATGGTGGCTGCAGTCCTGCTGGAGTGACAGACGTGATTCTGTTGGAGCAATGATCCTGCAGAAGGGTGTAGTTTTCCTCTGAAGATCCATTGGTGGTTGTAGATAGGTCTGGTCTTCCTCTGGGAATCCAGTGGAACCAGGCTGCCCTGGTGTTCCAAATCACAGATTTTTATCCAGGTAGGAATGTTTGGCTCCTCCCCTGGGTGGAGCATTTCACAATGGGATGATGTAACGTTATCAGTCACTCAGTGAGACTCAATGGCCCATTAACCGAAGATCCCATTAACCCATCCCCTGGAGGGAGGATGGGTTGTGGAAGAGATAAAGAACACTGCTCCACCTGATTTCAACTGATGGCGAATTGCAACCTAAGACAGTAAGTCTCACTCTCTGAACAGCTTTATAGCTGTACAGAAACATTACATTTCACAGTGATGGAGCTACCCCCAAATTCATAAAAGTCAGAAGAAACCCACAGCTAAAGCTATCATTCCATGAGGGATCTGAGCAAGAAGGCATTCAGGTGGAATCAAAGAGGACTCAAAGTGAAAAGTGAGATCAAATCATCACAGTCTTTCAAATAATCAGACAAAAATATTTGGACTTTGTGATAATTCTTCATTCCATGGACAATTTTTAGAGCTTAACTTGATTTCCTTAGTCATGAATAAAGCAACAGAAGGTGAGGAATTCTTGCAAGAGAAACTGACTTCAACTCAATGTCTTGCTCTGTTATTTTTACACAAAAAATAGAGAATATGATTAAGAAAATGCAAAAATGCATTTTTTATGGCAAAAAAATCCAAAATCAAAACCAAAACAAACCAAAAAAAACCAACCTAATTTCCCTTTTGATGGCAGCAAGCAAGATTTTTTATTTTTATTTTTCAATTTTCCCCATGAACATAGTGTTTATGACTAGGTATAAAGGAAATCAGGAAATGCACTTTTGAATATGTACTAATAAAGGTGTTAATCCAGCAGTAAAATTGTTTTTGCGCTGAATAGTGGCATATAATAAGGAAAATATTTTTGCATATTTCCAGAGACACACATATGACTGAATTTGATTATGAAAACAAAATTACAAATTTTTTTCTCAGAAACTCTTACTCAAATTTTCGTGCAGACTATTTCATTTCTTCCTTTGTAGTTGAAGATGATTTTTTCATCAACCTCATGTGATACAGATCAACAGGGGATTCAGCCCTATTAAAGGAGATCTTTAGAATTAAATCAGCTATGGAATGTTTTACAAATGTGGTCCAGTAAACTTCATATAATTTCAAAAAGAAAATGGTGCACAGAGAAGTATCTGGGGAATTACCATAAATACAGTGTTTCACTTGGATTCGTACAAGAAGCACCTCTGGGAGAGTAAGACATTTTTCAAATAACCTATGAAAAAAACTTATCTTTTCCTGGAGTCCTAAAGCACAAAATTTGCATATTAATAGAAGATTAAAATGCCCATCAAGTATTCTTTAGCTGTTGCTTTCTCTTTTGCATTTTGCTCTTCACATAAACATTCTTCATAATAAAAAGAAACTCCCTGAACTCTGCTTATTACATTGAATCACTAAAGTTTCATATTACAGCAGCACACAGTATTTTTGTATTTTAATCCTTTTGACAAGTTGCTCCTTGATTTTTCGCTTTATTTGTACTTTGTTACTCTTCAAGATGTACCTGTCTTTTTAAGCAAGGTCTAAGCATCTTATAAAGGCTAATTTCTATGTGGGTTTTGTGTCCCATCAAAATCATGCTTTAGACACGGATCTCACAAGTCCATTCAATTTTAAATGTTAGAATCTAGAATTAAAAACACCTGAAGTGATAACCTACTGTTTGGCTATGTCCAAAAGGTGTCATATTACCTGGAGTGCCCAAACAGCAATAAAAACCCGTGTTTAAGCAAGCTAAGGTAAGGAAATATGGAGTAGATAAGTAGAACTTGAGACTTGGTCATGAAAAGGTAAAGCAGATAATATTTTCAAAGTATACTGAATTTTAGAGAGCTGCTAGTGTTATTGTGTACTTCACTGTGAACACGAAAATTATATATAAGTGCACTTTAAAAATTATTTACAATAATCACTAAGGATTTAGGTGCTGCTATGACTGAAACTTTTCCCTAAAGAAATATGTCAGTGAGAAAGAGGCTGTGGTAGTGTTATTCATGGATATCTATACAGGATAAGAGAGCTGTTCAGATAGGCCCATCTTTTCTCAGTGCAGAAGTTGACTAAAAAGCCAGTAAATTAATCAGTAAATATGCTGAAACAAACCCAGAAATGACCAAAACTTTGAATTCTAAGTGACACGGTTGATAATTCCTTAAATTTGCTTGCTTATGGGAATCTCATAATCTCTCTATTGTATATTTCTTGTTAGTGAGTCAGAATAAATCTATCTTTAAGCAAGAATATCTATATAAGTGCTTCAAGTTCTTTTTAGTCCCTAATGACACATTGTTTGGTCTCATGGTAATCTCTCTTTAACTGCACCCTGTTAAAATGATCTCCAGGGTGTCAAGAAAGCCTTCACTTTATGTAAACACTAAATACAGTGCAGCTCCCAAAGTCTGAGCCTCGCCACAGGATCAAAGTATTTCCCAGTCCTGGCCAGAACAGTGTTTTATCACTTACTGATGACAGTTTTGTGCGGTAGCTGCACTTTCATTCCCACAATCAGTACATTTTTCCTTAGCCCTCGTAGTTGGCTCAGTCCTGTCTACAGCTGTTCCTAGGGACTCTGAGGTGCTTCTTGATCTCCCTTTGCCTTAGCATTGACTCTTCCTTTGGGCAAGAAGGACACTCTTTTTGCAGTTTGTATCTTTTCCTAAGCACACTTGGATGACTTTCCCATCAAAGGAACCACAGTACACGTGGTGTATGGGCAGAATTTTTTTTCCTGTAACTCTCACAGTCCCATGAGTATTGTTGCAGGCATATAGATGAAAGAAGCCACAAACTGAGAGGTTTTACAGGAAGACTAGGATAGTTTGTTCTTGAGGGACTGTGGCTGTGATGAGGGACATTATGCAACTACGTGCAATGTGGTGAGGTTTTGGATGTCATCAGTGTAATTTCTGTCACATTGATGCCTGTTCTGCAAATTAGATAGTAAAGGGACAACACACCCAGCAAAGGCAACACCAGTTGTTTTCTTGCTAGTCGTACTTCACTGTCTAAATTAAATTGAGGTCAACACCTCAGAGAGAGAATGTGAAGAAAATTTCCAATAACAATCTCTTGAATTGAATGACAGCAGAGATTCTTGAAATAAATTACAATAAAGCCACATCTGAGCCCTCCACTTTACAGCTGTACTTTTAGGGGAATTTGAGTATCCTTAAAAATGTTTGGTGGAGTCTTTTTTGCTTTGAAGTAGATGGAAGCTTTATGATAGGCTAATGTACACTTAATTGGCATGTGCATGACAGCAGTATGTGCTAGAGGGCAGACTGTGTGTTCTGCAAAGACAGCTGTTTATGTTGTAGGCTTGGCTCTGTGTGAAAATGTGTGATCAGTCATCAGATTTGTGGGTACAGGATGTATTCACTAATGTTTCTTTTTCCTTTTTCAGACTGGATTTGCAAGCTGGACTTTATCTTCTCAGATGATGAAATTGTGGTCTCCCAGGAAATGGGTTAAGGCTAATGTGGTGATGTTGCTTAAAGAAGTAAGTGGCTATGAACTTCTACAACAACAAAAGGGCTTTGTTCCCATTCAGCTATTGAAGATTTATTGCTTTAATGAATATAAAATTCTGTTGTTACAAGTAACTGAGAGGGCATCAATCCGATTTTTGGCAAAATGCATACATTGGTACCAATTTCCAGTGAAAAGTGTCCCTGAGAAACACCAGTTGTAAGAAAAATTCCAAAAGTGCTTTATTGGAAGAGTTGCATGTGATTGCTGTGTTGATATATGATAAAGAATCAGAGAACTTTCTACCACATTTTTGTTTCTCTTTGAAATATGTTTAGACTCCAAAGTGGAGTGCTGAAAACTTCTGATACAAAAGTATTTCCAAATTTCAAAATGAAGTCTACTCATTCAAGCCAAGACAGACTGTCATGTATCAGTGCAGCCTTTCTCAATATGTCTCTGTGATTTCTGTTTGTGCTGCTTGCAATCTGCAGGGTATTTAGGTAGACTGAATTTCTTCTCTCATCACAATGCATGCCTTTCATTTGTTGCTGCTCTACTTACATGACAGCATTATTTTTACTCAAATCCCATTGGCTTTGTAGCAAGGTGTCTCACTTGCCAGACCAGAAAAGAATCACTGCTCCATGGAGCTTCCAGTCTGACTGCCCTTTTGTGTAGACATGTTGGCATAAATATTTTAGAGAAGTTGACACAAATGAAGGTCTATTATTGGGTTTTTAATCAGAAAATTAGTAGATCAGTCAACAAAAGGAAAGAATAAAGACAGTATAAGGTAATGAAAGCTGTGTTATTCAAATTACAAAGGAATTTTGTTTCTGTGTTTGTTTGGTCTCCTAAATACACAGTAGCTTTTATACGTAATGAGCAACTTTTACTAGCATGTATTTTATCATTTCAGCTTTCTCTAAATAGTATGGCTGAAACCAAAGGAGAAAGAGTATATCTGAATTTATAATAGCAATCATAATAGTAAACTACCTAGTAAACAAGCATTCATAATAGTAAACTACCTTGACATAAGGGCAGCCTGTATTTTAATGAAGTTGTCATACAAAACCAGAAATTCCCTGGAGTTTGTCAAGTGAACGGTTCTGCTAAATTCAAATTTATTTTTCTGTGGTTAAGGTCCCTTTTGTGACCACAATATTTTCTATTAGATGATCATAATATGAAAGAGTCTTATCTTGTCTGTTGTCACGTCTGACCTGGTCATGATCACACCACTTGCATCCCTTGAAAGTTGCCCTGCCCTGCCCCTGAGAATGATAACCTCCCAGCTAAGCTGGAGTAGTTGGCTGCTGACAAGCAACCATGATTAATTTTCATTTATTTATTCCTGTAGCAGTGGAGGTGCTCCACCTTTGCCAGCGAGTATGCCAAAAATGAAAACCTATTGAAAAACATACTTTTGGGTGTGACTTTGCATTTCCTTTAAGCAGGCTTGCTTTTACAGCCTGATTTTAGGCAACAACTTAATCCTTCTGTAGGCACTTGCTGTTAGAATCTGTTGTTACGAGATATTCTGAGGTCTCTAAGCACAGGCTTTAGCAAAAATGTGGAGGAAGATCTGACATGAATGAGCGGTCCCTTCGCCGGGAGCACTGCTGTGACCACTCTGCTCGATACACATGCATGAGTCAAAGCAGCTGGTGGTAATGGGAGAGAAGGTAACTAGAGGCCACCCACTGGCCTCAGGTAATTCACTTCTGCAATTTTGTGAAGATTGAGAGTTTCAATTTGCACATCTTCAGTGAAAAAATGATAGTGATATATCATTACCTAAACACAGTATAGCCAATGAACTCCCATGTTACCTGCATCACACGAGGGAGGAATTGTTCTTCAGTCAGACTTTGAAAAGTCTAAATTCTAAATTTCTCATTAAATGTTTGTGAATGCTAGAAACCACTATATTATAATAATTTTGTTAATTCCCAACAATGACCAAAACTCCCCAAATCAAAAGTAATTTTTTGTCAGAACTTACATGACATGCAGATTTTTGAGAAAATTACTGTTGTACTTGGTTCAAGCGTATCAAACTGGTAGATTTAGCTCTTTGTCTCAGAAACCTGTACAAATAAGAGTCAGACGAGAAGCTAGGCTCCTGTCCACTTTTACCTGTATGTGCTAAATATAATAGAAAGAAATCTTGCCTAAACTCAGCTCAGGAGTTCGGTAGCTCAGAGCACCTTGTAAGCCTTATTTAATTAAGCTTTGTAACACGTGTAAGATAAAGGGTAAGATGAATTTTTATCTTCTATACAACCACCTCAAGCTGTATAGAATGGCCTTCATCCTTTCTTTTCATGTTAAACAACATCTAGCCTTACTACCCATTGCTGCAGGCATGATCCATGCATACAGTCACTTTAGCAGTGGATTCTTACGGAGTGTCTTGATACAACTACAGAACAAACATATACAAATATACTGCAAAAGAAGTTCACTGCAGCTGGAATATAAAGATTTGCTTTAAAATCTTTCTCTAGAGCCAACAGCACAACCACGCTCTTGAATGCCAGGAACAAATTCAGCAGCTACTCTCCTTAACTGAAGTGCAGCATATATTGGGTAAAGATAGACCATTTGTAAGTCTTTAAAGTAACTTAACTACTTAAGTAGTTACTTACTGAAATTAAATAGAAAAATAGTTACGGTTCATCATAGTATCTTAAGATGCACCATTAATCTAATACTGTTGAAATCTCCACGTATCAACAGGATGCAGACAGAGAAAAAGAGGGGAATAACACTGACTGGTCTAATGCACAGAAAGAAAAGGATATAGTTAATTGGTTAGAAAATTTTTCCAGTAAGTATTCCAGGTGAGATTTTTATATTTTTATCAGTGTATGCTGCATCAAAGATCTACCAGAAAATATCTAAACCTAAATGTACAAAGACCTTAAGGAACAAAGACTTTGTCTTTAGATGTTGATCACTTTCCTATCAAAGTTGCTATTTTTGATTTATACAGCCTCTGATGGTAGCTGTTATAGGTTGCAAGTGACCTAATTAAGGTTACGTATACACTGCACTTTACATTTCCTTCTGAAGTTGTATATGAAGGTCCTTATTTACAACTGAGGAAATGGACTAAAAGATTCTTTGATTCACCTTGTTCACAAAATTTGCTTTGTGATATGAATAGCCTTTTGCATTTTAATAATGTGAACAGTAAATCTAAAGCCATACTGTAATGACTTCTGTGGATCCAGAAGAGCTTTCTCCCCAGAACTCCCTTTGAAGCCCTCTTCAATCCTAGATTCCTCTTTAGGTAACAAGTTTCTTGTGATTTGTTCTGACTAAGCTGCCACAGTAATGAATATTCGTGTTTGAGAAAGCTCCAGTGTTCTCTAGCATATTTAAAATAAAATATTAAAAGTTCAAGGGTACAAAACACATAGAAAGTCTTCACTTTTGATGAGTATTTGCTGAAATACACATTATGCTACTTACTAGTTTCACAGATCTGTGTGGATTTATTTGGATTTATTTCTTTGTACAATACTTTTACTTACTAGTTCTGCCTTAACAAGTTTTCACTGCAAAGATTTTAAGATTCTAATTTTTGGAAAATGCTCTACTGTGCTCAGTAGACCGTAAACACTCTGTGTGTATAATGTGCATATTTCACATTGCAAACCCAGAAATGAGAAAAGTAAAATTTCATGCCATACAAAACAGCAAAA
Source organism: Trochalopteron elliotii (assembly GCA_024734555.1). Lineage (NCBI taxonomy): Eukaryota > Metazoa > Chordata > Aves > Passeriformes > Leiothrichidae > Trochalopteron > Trochalopteron elliotii. The sequence goes on from JANPWX010019886.1 coordinate 2,151,632, forward strand.
CCAGAAACCCTTTTATTAATTGTACTCTTCTCTATTTTACTTTCCCTCTCTCACTAACAAGCTAATCACTAATAGAGCACACAGTGCAGTGACACTACATTGGCAAATACCTCAGAGGGAGGCCATCTATTTTTGCACATCTAAAATCCATTGCATATTGATGTAACAAGATGTAACAAGAGAGCAAGTCTGAGTCATAAAAGAGACCTTCACCAGAGAGATATAAATTTGAATTTAGCAGAAACGTTCACTTGACAGCTCCAGGGAATTTTTTTTTTTTTTTGACCATCGTCTTTCTTCCCTGGAAGAAAGAAGTTTCTAAGTTTCAAAGTTTCTGATGGATGCAATGAGCAAAGACTGATTTAAAAATGCAAATGTAGGTTAACTGTTGTCTCATACTTACTCAGCTTCGCTGTGCATGAGCCTTCTCATTTGGGATATATGTCTCATTCTCTGTTGCAACTTAAATGCATTCATGTTAAAAGCAAAATTATTCTGCCTTTGGAATTAATTCTCTCTGAAATAGATGATTATGGTACAACACCTGATATTTCTGCAATAATTATGCATTATGAAGAGTGAATCAACCCTGCAGGTGTGTCTGATTTAAGAAACACCTAATCCCTCCCTTTGAAGAGGGACAGTATTTTCCAGTGGAATTTTAATTTATTAAGCAGATGCAAATTATAACTTCCAGGTACTTTGAATTGTCATCATTTTGTTAAAATTAGTAACAAACAGACAGTATATGATAGATAGGTAATGACATAGTTACCTATTTATCATATACTGTCAATACACACAAGTCCCTATAGTCATGCATGCTACTTCGTCTGTTGTGACGAGCAATTTGATGTCTTAGGAAAAAAATATTATTTAATACATTTGGATTCCTTTAATAATGAAGGGAATAATAGAAGTCTGTCAGAAAAGCTTGTGAATTATCTTCTATGACTATTCTCGCAAACTAGTACTAGGAAGAGGATACAATATTATGCAAGCTAAAAAGTGAAAGATAGTTGTCGTTGAAGAAGTTTCAAGATAAACTCAATAAAGACTATTTCTTTTGGAAGATTTGAGGAGATCTATGAAGTGAGACAATCTGTGAGATTAATGTATATAAGTCACTTCTGGCTCTCTTCAATGGTCATTGGTAAAATGATACCAGTAAAAATATTGCAGCAAATGTAACTTTTCTATTTCTTAAGATGCTAAGTAGATTGGCAAAGGATTTGAAGGAAAGAAGCTTTTATGAAAGCTTTGTAATGAAGTGTAGGATTTACAGAGTTAAGATAAACTGCAAGGTGCTGGGCTACGTTGAACCATAAAATAAATCAGAAATTATGTGTTACAGAATAAAAAAATCTGTTTCCTTGCTTCTTGTATATACTTAAAGGAACCTGATCTTATCTAGCCAGCATTTTATAGGTTTCTTTTTCAAATGAACACTTAAAAACCTTAAAATACGTACTATTATGCCTTAAGCAGTAGGTCATAGGAGATCAACTTTTGATCTGCTAATCCAAGGTAGTTTACCAATTCTGAAGGATGAGGGGAAAAAAAAAAAGAAAAAAAAAAGAAAAAAAAGAGTTGCATACATCTTGATGCTTCTCAGTGCCACTGGAGAGGTATTTTAGGCACTGGCAAATCTAGACATTCTGTTTTCCCTAGTTTGATTTGTTCACAGACCTATTTAATGGCTAATATGGACATTCTAGGGAAGTGGTTGAATGGATCCAAAGACAATAGAAAAGAATAGAGTGCTGGAATTTTGCCTGGGAATAGCATACTTTATGGTGGGAAAATCCTCTGGGACATCTAATGACACCAAGCTCCACAGAAATTATACACTCCTTCTTTCCTCTCTGCCTCTCTCATCCTGTTACCAGCATAGGACAGAAACTATATAAAATTGTTTGTCTGGATGTAGAGTTAGCTTAAGCTTTCTGTTTTGTGTTGTCAGAGCATCATGTTTCTATATAATCTCCCTGTGAAAAGGACTTTTCCTAAATTTAAACATAATAAGGATTTATTGAACAGTCTGCAATACCAAACACATTCAATTTGAACAGAATATTGAGAAAAGATTCAGAAGAAGAACACTAAATGTTCAGAGTTGTGGAAATGGGTTTATAGGCAACACTAAGAAAGTTCTAGGGAAGTGCAGAAAGGTGCTAATATTCCAAAAAGTAAACAAGGATAGGGTTGCATGGCAACACAAGTTTTCTTATACAGAAATCGTTGCATAAAAGCTAAATGTGCTTTCAAAGAAAAATCTGGATTGTGTTGCAAAGTGTTAGTGAGACACTAACCTGGACTGCTGTGACCATGAAGCAGAGGTAGAATTAAAGACAGGTCGAGTTACTGAAGTCCTAATATAAAGTTCAGAGAAGTGAAAATGTAAAAATGGAATATTTAGTAAGAAAGAGTAGTACATCTGAATATGACACTTCAAAAAATATGAATAAAACTCTGTGTTCATTCCCGATGCCAGATTCCAGAAGAAGTGTCACCCATGAACCATGGAAGCTCAATCTATTTGGCTCAATTGAGAAATGACTATCCTACAGATACTCAACTAGGCAACTAGAGAATACATATCTGATAATGGAAAACCATTTCACCTTGCCAAAAACAGCAGAAGGGGAATTCTACAAGTGGAATTACTTACTTGAAAATATAGTGGTCCCTACCAGTTAATGAAAATATGCTCAAATATAACAGGAAATTGACTTGACAGTAAAACTTACGAGATATGTTTTTGCATCTTTTGTTTTGAAGGACATCAGGTAGAATGATTTTCTTGTAGCTCGAAAATGTATGAACCTAAATAGGGGCAAGTAATTTCCACTCATAAACCAAACTTTTTAATACAACAACAGGTTCTTCCATTTACTTTTTCAGTTAAAGTTTCTGGATGTCTTGGGAAGCATTAAAAATTCTCCACAGGAAAAGCTCATTTTGCCCTTTTTCCACTAAAAAAATAAAATGCTTTCTGTTCAGAACTAAAAGAAGAATTTAAAAAAAATCCCTCTTAACTGGTATAAAACCTTTTCATTCCCTCTGTAAAAATTCATTGTTGAGATACATGACAACTTTAGTGCTACTTCAATTGCTTTAATTATTAACAAACTAGATTTAACTTAGTCTTTTTCAAGGTAAAATCTCCTTAAAGGTGTATTAAAAAAATTCCCTCCTGCTAGCCTGCTTTCAATGCTGTTTAGAGAAACTGGCACACTGCTTTTGTAAAACGTCTCCAATGTATTGACAGAGACAGTGCTACAAAGAGGGTTTGGGAATGGGGGAGAAAAGCACGTTTGTGATCACAGTGGTTCTATCTAAAATAGGATGACTGTAATAGAAATGTTGGCTCTAAGGAGTATTGTGGTACATGTGCCTATACAGACACAGATAAGTAGGCTGACATTTTTAACTTCGGAGCTGAAAAACTTAAATGCTAGGTTCTGGCTTGAAATGAATATATGCTGAAAAATCTATGCTGCTATTAACTACAGATTGCTTAGAATCTCATCAGTTTTATTTGGCAGCTGGCAGATGTGAGGTCTTGGGAACCCAGTTTCCAGAACAGAGTGGTCAAAATTTGCCCTTACACTGTAGGGTGTTTGCCAAATGTTTATGCTTTACACAGAGAGGCCAAATGGCCAGCTTGAACCCAGTAACCAACATTTCATATATAGGCTCCTGCAGATGAACAGTGTATAAAAAAGAAGTCTGTTTCTGAAAGGTCTAAGAAAATATAATTTTTAAAATAAAAATATCAATTTTTTTTACACATAACTTTGAGAATGAGAAAGCAGACTTCTCTGAATTTTTCTGGCTAAGCTAGAATATGCTTTAGCAGTTCAGTTATTGGAGCCAAAATTAACCAAAAGATCTTTCACATAAGGGCCTATTTCTATGGCAACTAGAGAGGTATGGTGTGAACAATATTATCAAGCATTCAAAGAAAAAGATAGCCAACAATCTTGAGCTTCATAACACTAAAGTTAAATAGTCTTCCAATTGAATTAGGGGGAATTAGCTCAGGCTTTTCATTTTGTAGTGCATGAACTTTAAGCACAATCTGAAAAAATTGTTTTAAATTCATAAGTTTTAACATTTGAGATCTTAACCAGTTAGCAGCAAACTAGAAGACATTTACCTAGGTAGGGAAATCAATATTTTCCTAAGTCCCTTTCTAAAACTGTTAATGAACCCTCAAAAAGGAGCAGTGTCTCTAAATGCAAAAATCCAAACTGAAAAATAGAAGCAGAACCATCAGAAAATAATTTATTAATTGTATGAGGAAATATTAAATAAACTATTCAATCAGTTAGTTTAATTTATATTAAACAAAGAACAAATTGGTGGAATTAAAAGCTTGACTGGCAGAAGAAAATTATCGTTTGTTAGTTTTGCTGTGTGCAGGATGATAGGTCAGAATGTAATGCCAAGGGATATTCTGGAAGCCTGAAATAAGATGGGGCAACACATATATCCAGGGAAATTTAGAGGTTAAGGAATTGAAACTGTCAATGGCTAAGAAATATAGTGAATTATTCTTTACTGAGCCAGAGGGTAGAAGAGCTGATGAGCTAATAATAGCACATATTTAATACCCCCAGAAAAAGGGAGACATCAGAACGGCATAGCAAGATAAAGAGGATTGGAGAAGCAACATGATTGGGATCATATGTGACTAAAGCATCATCTTTAATTGTGGGAAAAGATAGAAAGGTTTTCCATGAGGAAACAATAACAAAACGTGACCGTATTCCAAAACACTCTATGGCCAGATATGGATCTTAAATAAGATTTAATCACTTTGTTTTGGTACCCTTTTCATTTTTCTTCTCAGAAATAGAAAACTGCAGGAAGAAATGCTCCCTTGAATACAAATAAATAACTTAGTACCACCCTCCAATATAGAATAGTCTTGGGCGATGCAACTTTAAATTGAAAGGTTAACACAGAAAGTGGTAGCGAACTATGAGGGAAGAACACTGAAGAAACATTGGGGGGTCATGCAAAGACATCTGCTTTTATATTTAATAAAAAAAATTGTTACATATCATGTTAGTTATATTGAAGTCAGACTTAGCAGATGTAAACTGGCTTTTGACTTTATTGAGGCCTATGTAATGTAAACTTTGCAAAGTCTGGTCTGTGTTTCAGTGGCATCTATTACAAATCCCCTTCTGGGACATTAATCTTTCTGGGAAACCTTGGCTGAGATGAGAAGAGCAGCAATGGCGTTGTGAGTGTTCAGCCTTACAGCCCACCCACCAGCTGAAAGGTGTGGTCAATTCTTGCCTTGTATAAAGTCACTGAGCAGAAGCCATGACCTCAGATGGGCTCAGATGGCCTGTGGGCAGAGGAGGGTCAGAATAACCAAAATTCACGTGCTTTTTGGGGATGGATGAGTAAACAGTAGGAAAATGTTGCTTTGGGATTGTTTTTTATTCAATAAAGTGAGAAAAGTAGGGCTCTGAAGGCATGTGAAAAATATGTTTCTTATAGAAATACTAACTTCAGGTAGTCATTTTTCTGTCTGTTCTTTCCACTCCATAAGCCATATCAATTCTTGTTAGGCTTCTATAAATAGAGGATATATGGTATCCTCATCATAATTGGTTTCACTTCAGAATGATAGGACTAGATAGTGCATGTAGCACCTGTAAAGTGCTGTAAAAAGTAGTATCATTGGACACATGCAGGTGTTAAATATTTTAATCATAAGACATTATATGTTCTTTAGATGTTGAAAAATATTTACAGCAAAATAATTTAAAACCATTTCACATAAGAAAAGCCTTTATTATCATTTATGTCCAATCCCTCACTTTAAAGCTTACAAAGCACCAGTTTTCACAAAGTTGGTTAGCAGTTTACTAAAAAATTCAGAATATTCCATCTTCATCCCCCACCATGTATCTACTCTATAGACCGTCATGAGACAGATTCAAATTAGGAAAACAATTTCATCTATTGCTGATTTGCCTGGTGACATTTTGTTACCAAATATCTCTGGTTTGTACTGTTATGATCTCACAGATGTTTTTACACCAGAGATCTCTGTGGGATTTTTTTTTCTTTTTAATTGTCTGCAAACTGCTTTTTTTGCCAGTGAGAAATAAGGAGTACAATTGTTTCTTTAGTGCCAATGAAATGCAGCAAGGTTAGGTCATCCCAGCAAGAGAATTGTAATACTGAAAAGTGTACAGGAACTCTTAGTGACTTGCTCTCACACTACTTTCTGAAGATCTGTTCCATCAGGTAACTTCGCAGCAGCATCTTCAGAAAAATATTTATATTGAGGTGATGAAACTGAGACTCCCATGGGCAGTTTAGCCAAACGTCAATTTCCCAGTCTAGTTTTTAAGTTCATGTTGTTTTTCTGTTGGATTCCTGTCACTAACACTATTCCCAGTTTGTATTTTTGTATTATATATCCTTGTTGTTTGTCTGAAAAAAAAAAAGTTTCTAGATATAATTCTCACAAATTCTGTTTGTTCCCTTCCCTTTTTTTTTTCCCAGCTGAGTGGTGTCCAACACGTCAGTTTTGGGGTTTTTTTTCAGGGAATACGTAATACTTTCTCTCTCTTTTTTCTTTCTTTCTTCACTATCTTTGCTTTTCCTCAACTTTTTGTAATTTAAAAACACTTACTTTTCATCCAACACAATAAATTCCATTTGGTCTGATTATTGATTCATAAAATTTTAGTCAAAGGTAGGCAAAATAAGGGATGATGTGGTCCTATATGAGTTAGTTCAGCACTCGGCCTCAGATATCAGAAATCTGTACTTGATTGTTTTCCTTGTTTGCTGGATTTTTGAACTTATATTTTCACCTCAGTGACATTACCTTAAACAACAGACCCTTGGAGGACAGGAAATACCATGCAGACATTGATCTACTTTGTATAAACATGTCAACAGTCTGCAGAGCCACTAACTCTTGAGCACTCCATTTTACAGAACTAACAGCCCTAGACCAGACTACTAATCAATCTTCCCTTACCTTTGCCTTTTATGAACAACCAAACTGCTTTGGCAAAAACACCCCGGCAAATGAACACCTATCTTGTTTGAGTATTCTCTTCCCCTGTGGTTGAATAATCCCTTAGAGGTGACAACTCTCTAAAATGGTCATCCATACTCCATGCAAAGAAATATAGAATTCTCTGCTTTTCCTGTGTGGATCTAGCGCTGATATAATCATTTTATTGTCAGAACTGTCCCTCTCCTAGAATATTTTACTATTTTTTTCCATGTGTGCTTATTTTTGAGATAGTTTTTATAGTTTGCTGAAAACTTTTGACAACTCTATCCATGCTTATGTTCAGAAGAAAAACTCCTTGATGTGCTGAGAAAGGGCTTGCAGTTACATAATAACTTGTTAGAGAAGGAAGACTATTGAGGCAAAGCTGAAGCAACGTCCCATTGACGTACTACAGATTATTTGAAGTTCATTAATAGTGACCTCCATTAAAACCAAACTTTGTTACTTGTATTTAACATGCATAATAGAGAAAGTGAGCTTCTGCATTAAAAGTTAGGTCATGAAAGTAGTCTATCAGCACAAAACCCACCAGTGTTTCAAAACAAATAATGGATTCAAAGCAAATAATGGATTGCCTTGAAGAAGTACTGAATATAGAGAAACAGAGTTTGGTAAGAATCCACTGGCTGAATTATGGTACCTTCTTATATACGTGTAATGAATAATGCATATTCATCTTCATTCAAGGAAATACGATGATATGATAGATGAGAGTCTGTCAGGATCAGCTAGGTATAATGCCTGAGAGCAAAGAGGGGGAAAACGTGACCTCGTAAAGTTCTTTCTATATTATGCTCACCTTTTATAAACATAGTGATTTCATCTCTAGGTACAACGTTTGGCCCTGATTTCCTAGTTGGACTGTATGCACACACACTCTCCTGACTATGTAGGCAATTCAGCTGATATTCATTCTCTTTTGAGAATATTTGCACAGATCCTGCATTTGTACCTTTTTAAGCAGTTTCCTTAATGGTATTTTTCTTTGGAGAAAAGAAGGTTCAACCCTTTATTTTTAATTTCGACTACTGTATTCTTCTACATTTTTATATGAAGAAATAAAAAAATAAAAATGAGATTTAGCTTCCTTCTGTCTCTGTAAACCAACCAGCCTCACTTGCTGTGAAGAATTCCTCTGACACTTTACAGGACCAAGGTGTGAAGCAGAGTCTGATGCCAAAACTGTGAATTTGTTTCTGGAGGTAGAAAAGGACCAAAGCACACATTTGCTGAAATAATTACTTGAGGAAACAAGGACTGCATCATTTCTAAAGTGGTGTCCACTTTCCCAAGCACAGCTAGCCCCGACACCACTGCAAGCCAGTGGGACTTGGCAGCCGAGGAGCACTAGCGTGGCTAAGATGAGGAGACGAAAGGAGGGATTCTCCAGAGGTTAAACCAAACCAGACTTTATTGGATCTGGGACAGAACCCCCACCTCGTGGCCAGTGCCTCAGGAGAGACAGCTCAGCCCTCGAGATGGACCCTTATAAAGGGAGGTGGGACTTAGGGGAGGGTTTAACAGAGAGCCAACAAGGTGTCGCAGGGGAGTGGCTAGTAACATAACAGATGTGCACAATAACAAATCATGGGGAAGTGGGAGGGGGGAGCCTGGATCCTGCCCAATCACTCTACACCTCTCCTAGAATTTTCCAGACTCAGGGAGAGGCCCTTGAGTGATGGACAGGACCAGGGCGTTTCATAACTTAAGATTGACAGTTAACTGTTGTTAGGGGAGAACTTGGGGAATGACCAATCAGGGGACTGTAACTGGGGTAGGGTAAGGAGAAGTCAGAAACAAGTAACAAAAGGGGTATAGAAAACAAACCAATTTACAATTAACTTCAACTTATAGTTCAACATTAAACTAAGAAAAATGCACCCCCACATCAAGTGTTTATAATATAAATTAAAAGTTTCTTAGTACAATTTCTATTAGTGTTCAAAAGTTCTGGGCATCATTCTGAGACCAGACTTTGTATGGTGTTTTGCTGAAACTAATGGAATAATGATGGACTCTTGCTCAATGAGAACATGGAAAATTTGACCTATAGAATTGGACCTTCTTTCCAGTTCTCTTCAGAACTTGATTGACTAAATTAATATAAAAATAAATTGTTTGCAATTTAATGGTACAGTGTGGATTTGTTCAGGGAATTTAGAGAGATCACAGGAGAAAAAATTATGTTTCCAGTCCTGTTTATAGCCAGTTCATTCTTTGTAAAATTGCTATAATTTTTTATGGTAGAAAGACATCTTTTACAGATCACATATTCATTTTATTAGGCAAATAAAGTATTTCAATTGGTAATTTTAGTAAGTTTGAGGCCAGTTTTTGTTATGTGCTTGAAAAATACACAAAACAATCAGATTTTAGATTTACAGCAGAGGTTGCTTGGCTGCTATCAGCAGTAGATATTGTGAAGGCCAAGACCACTCTTAACAAGACCAAATGCTGGTGCTGCACCTGGGCCGGGGCAGCCCCCAGTGCCAGCTCAGGCTGGGGATGAACAGACCCAGAGCAGCCCTGCCCAGAAGGACTTGGGGGTGCTGGGGCTGAGAGCTGGACATGAGCCAGCCATGGGCACTGCCAGCCCAGAAAGCACAAGACAGAAGGAGTCTATAGGGACATGCAGAGGCAGGAGAAGGGGGAAAGGCTTAAAACTGAGAATAGGTTCAGATCAGATACTGGGAAGAAGTTCTTTACTGTGAGAGTGGTAAGCCACTGGCACAGGTTCCCCAGAGAAGCTGTGGATGCCCCATCCCTGGAAGCATCCAGGACAAGGCTGATGCAGCTTTGAGCAACCTGGTCTGTGAATGGTGTCCCCACCCATGGGGGTTGGAACCGGGTGATCTTTAAGGTCCCTTCCAACTCAGGTCATTCCATAATTTTATATTTCTATGTTTAGATCCTCTCACAGTCACAAGTAACAGTAAGCAAGTTCCAGCTGGAGTCAAAACAGGACTTAGCTGATCTAGCACGATTAATTTTGAGTAACTTTGGAAGGTAAGTTATTAGACCTAGGCCAAACCTCAAACTGTGATAGCACTTTAGTGAAAAGATGAAACTACTAAATATAACCTGCTGCAATGATTCTCCATAAAGAAAATTGGAAACCTGGGTGATTATATAATAAGAGGGGAAACATAAGGTCACCTACAAATTTGCATAGTCAGGGTGCCCATGTAGATATTTATTTTGGCTAAAAAATCTGTATGTCTATTTTATATTCATGACTGTCACTATCTTTTTTGCTACATTTCAGATACTAATAATTTTAATGCAAAATTGAACAACTTAATGGGCTGGAGATGTTTAATGAAATCACTTTAATTGTCACTTTCACTATGATTCCCATAGACATTGAAGGCTCTGTATAAAAACAGTAATATTTTGCAGAAAATAACGATGCAAATTCTTACATGTAGACTGTTTGCAAGACACTTGAAAAATATTTTTCTGCATTTTTGGAAAAAAAAAACTGAAACAAAGAATTTTGTTGATGGAGGTAAGAAAGGTGAAGTGAAACCTCCAAGAATTAATAGAAGCCTTCCAGTTTATAAGTCAACCTACCTCAACCTGCTTCAAATCACAGGAAAAAATCCATCCACTTTGATTTTTCTTTCGAAGCATTGCTTTTCCACTCTTTATTATTGGGAGAAGAGCACGGAGATATGCTGGTAATTTAACAGCATTAAGATAGTGTTAGCAATTTTTTGATCCATAAGCTGGTGATTATTTATTCAGCAGAGTACAAATTATATTTACTATTCAAATAAGAATGGATTGTATAATAGGCTCTTATGTATGTATTTAATTTTCAGCTTCTTATTCTTTTTAGCACTGGGCAGTCCAGTTAGATATGTAAGGGCTTGGAGAAAGGTAGATAGAAACAATTAATATCTATTGATGACTGGAATGTTGGTGATAAACAATCTTTAAAGGTACGGAACACAGACAACTTGAAAGTGCCCATACAAAAAATAAGAAACTGAAAACCTGGAGAAAAAAAGGAATTGCTGGAGATGGAAGATCACATATTTGAGAAAAATTGCTCAGAGTGTAGTCGTGTTCTTTTAATTTCATTTAAGGGGGTTTTATAGGATAAATTAATATGTGATTGTTTGAAGAAATTTGATGTGCTTTTTTCTATATATTTTTTCTAACAATTTTAACAGTATATTTAAGGAAAAATGTGTTGACAGTTCAATGATAGTCTAAGAAAGAATGCCTTTGTGAATTGAAAGAAACCTTTTCACATTTAGATTCTTTTGTCACATAATGTGAACAACTGAAATAGAACTGATGCATCCTTTAAGCATTGAAAATGGCTCTCATGGATTTTTTAATGTAACATGGAAAGTAAGAAAGGAAACTTTCTTAGAGTATCCATGATCAAGATGACTATTAAAAATTCAGCAGTCATATTTGTATAAATATGTCTGAAATACTCCATTGGTTTTGAATGTGTCAGCTCTGAAATGAAACTAATACTTAAACATTTTCCAGCTCAATACTAATTCCTGCCTCTAAGCTCTCACTCTGTTGAAGGTATTTGCTTCAGAGGCCAAAATGTCCTTCTGTCTAGAGCCCTGTACTATTAAAAATGCATTTCTTCCTAAAATAGGACATTTAGTACCATATAAAGAAATGGGCATATGTGTTTGATAACTCCGTCTTGTGACACTGAACTTGTTCTCTAGCTGGAGGATTCTCTCTGGCATTTTTTCTGAATGATCTCGTATGAACCCTAAAGCTGGTCAGTGTTCATCATTGTACAGAAGAGAGGCCTCACATGTCAGTTCAACCTATGAACCTGGAGTTTCAGCGGCAAAGAACAAAATTTTTGTTTCTTTCTGAGGCTCATTTGTAAGAGAAGAGATGGAAGTTGACTCAATTTTTATGTTTACCATTTATATGTTGACTAAATGCATATAATTTTTTCATTTTAGCTCTAAGAAAGTGCTTTTAGGCCAAACGTAAGAAAGGAAGGCATAGTTACTCTGTAATTTCTTTTGAAGCATTAAAGGAACCAGGAAGTAGTCCCAGATTTTTACTGGGAAGAGTGCTGTTGAGTATTCCATGAAAAGGCTTTTTTTCACATGGCCTGATTATTAAGTGCTCAACTTTGATATGTGAACCAAGGATTTTTTTATGTTTTTGCAGGTTAATATGATTCTATGCTACCTAAAAAGAGCAGGTCTGGTGAGGTACTTATTAATAGCAAGACAAGGAATTCACATGATATTTGGCTCACAAATTTGAGTAACTCTTCAATACTGAGCCGTGGTGGTGACCAATGTATACAACCTAAATTTTTCTGATTCTTTTTATTGTCCAATGTAAAAAAAAAAACCACAAAAAAAATCCTCTACCACATCTAGACTAATTTGTTTTGCTGAACAAAAGCTTCCTTACATCTAATCACAGTTGAAAATTTATGACTGCTTGGTCCTGTAAATAATTCAGTACCAGAATTACCACCTGAATATCTCTTAGAAATGATAGATTGTTTTCACAGTCTTGCATGTCATTGTAAATTACTCTAACAAAATTATTCAATATTCTATAATAGTACAATAAGATAAATGTGACTGGGAAAACAGCATTTTATTTATTGAAAATATAGGGTACATCCCAAGCATGCGATATTTTCTTTTATTTCTCAGATATCAACAGTATATTTGCTGGATGAATAAGATGGAAATGTTCATGATATAGTTGTGCTTACAAAATCTTTCTAATAGAAAGCATTGTTTTATGTGCAACAATGACATGAAGGACTGCAATTTTTGTGGGGTTTTTTTGTTTGTTTTTTTTTGTTTGTTTTAATTGTGGAGACATACTGAAGTACTGGTACTAAAAACTTATAAAATTCTTCGCATGAAAAAGACTCTTTAACATCATATTTTCATTTACTGTCTAGAATAGAATCAGGAAGACTTCTTAGCAGCTGAGGTTAAACAAAGGTTGTGATATTACAAATTAGAACTAAATAGGAGACTGATATTGAGAAACTGGAACCTTATTAGCTATACTAATAATGAATCAAGTCTCTGAGACAAAGGGTCCCCAAAGGTGAGATAACTGGAGTTTGAATAAATGGCTGTATTACTATTAACACATCCATTCATGAAAGGAGGTTTGTAATTCATACAAAAACTGAGCTCTCAGGGAGATTAAGCAAAGTCTATGTAGATAAAGTGTATAGGGAGGTTGAGATGTATTTCTTTGGTTGTAGCTACTTTAATAAAATGACCTGACAGAAACATATTTCTCCATGAAAAAAGATCATATTAAAAGAAGATTGTTAAAGTTTCAGAGTCAAATGCTAAAATGCATTAAACTAGTAGCACGCTAATACATTTACACAGTGGAGCAGATTTCTGTTATGCTACATACTGCTGTTGGACCCACAACTTTTTCTGTGCAAATGGTGTGTGATGCCACTCAATGGTCAGCTATTCAACATTTTGTCCACAAGTGTGATGCAAAACTACATGTTCTCCATATTCTGCTTTGTAGACACAGTTTTTGCCTCTCTCTTTTCTACTGTGCTAATTATTACATTAACAGAAAACTTCACAAGTATGTTTGTGCACTTTGGCTCATATTTCTTCCAAAAGTTTTTCCATTTATAATTGAGGAGCAGAGACACAGAGACATTACAAAAAAAGTTATTTTTTTCATTTTAGAGGATTTGAAAGGAGTGAAAGGGTTGTTGGTTTTGTTTGTTTATTGGCTGGTTTCTTTTTCTTTCCCTTAGAATTGTCATCTCCAGTACTACCCAGCACTCCAAGTATGTAACACACAGTTCCCAGTGACTTCACTTGCAGTTCTTGCAGCTCTGAAAATTTTTGAGGAATGGCATTGTGATTTGTTTACTTGTTCTGGATTCCAGAGGAAGGTGCCCCGGTAATCAGAGAAGAAGGGTACACATGTATTTACTGGATTACTTTTTTTCCTCCTATTTTTGTTTTTTCTACATCTCAGTGTTTACTTTTCGAAGAACTTTCTCCAGTTTTATCCTCTCTATCTCTTTCCTTTGTGGACTGTTTCCAAAGCTGATTAATGGATCTAAGTTTGCCTCTGGGGCTTTTTCAGCTTTTTTCTAAATTCTTTTTTCATCACCAGTTAAGTGTGACTTCTAGTGTCCCACTTTTTGTTCACATACCTTTTGTGTTCCATAGCAACTTCTATCTAAATCAATACAATAAATATCTGTTTTCAAAACACTAAGATGAGATGGTTGTCTCAAGTACAAAACTGCACCTCAAAATCTGACCTTCAACAGTTGACTTTACATTAATATTTGTGACTATTGTTATTGTTGTTAGTACTACCACTGAGTCCTATTTCACAAAAAAATTTTTCTCTTCCTGCTTTTTTCAGGCTTTGCCCGTTGGCTTTACTTCATAAAAAGACAATCAGCCCTTGGGCACAGGGAAACGTACAGGTGTAAAGTTGGATCCACCTGGGCAGTGTCTTGGCAGGTACTTTCACAAACAAACATTGCTGATTACAAAGGGACACTTAAAATCCCTCTCAAGTTCCTTATTTCAGCCACATGAAAACTCAGTTCTCTAAAGAAAGGAATACAAATTTCACTGGGTGAGAGAAAGAATAGAACAGGAAGTTGTAGGATTCATTTCCCCCAGGTGAGATAGTCCTGTACTCTTAGAGCCTGCCTGGGGCAGAAATATTATCATCTTTTCTGCCTCCTTTAAAATAATTTGCTGACCCTTTGCTCAAATTTGTGTGAAGCTTTCATGGACTGTTAAGAACTTCTGTGTGTGTATAGTGGCCTATATACTGTCCTACAAATATAACAGACTTAATCTTCAGTTTTCTCACAGTAAAGTAGATATTTTGGAATAGATTTCCAAGAGGAGTAATGTGACATGATATTGATGCTTTACGATAGAGACTTGTGTTTGCCTGTGACAGGACAACACTGAACTCAGTGATTGCAAATTCTACGCCAATCTATGCTCTTCTGACCAGAGTGCTGTGTAAATAGTTCCTAGAAGGACTTCAAAGAGGATCTGACAGCATCTTCTTTATAGGACATGAACTGGCAAAACTGATGGAAAAAACCACAGAGAAGGGTTGAATTGATCTGGATATGGTATGTAGGAGTTTCCAACGCTAAGCAGTTTTTATCTGTAGAAGGTTTTCTTTCTCATCTTTTTGGCTTTAATGCTTGTACTGTACTGGGTCTGTCTCGGATGAAGATGCAAAATTAACTTTCTTCATGATAGCTTGTATGGTGTTGTGCATTTGTGGCTGAAGCACTATTGATAGTATGCCAGTATTTGGCTACTGCTGGAGAACTTAATGTCAAGGCTTTCTTTCCTCTGTTCAGCCCAAACAGGAGCAGGCTGGATGTGAGAAGTGGTTGAGACAGGGCACTGTCAGGACAGCTGACACAAGCTGACCAAAGGGGCATTCCATACCATTTTGCATTGTGCCCAAGAAATAAAGGTGAAGAAAGTAGGCTATTGGTGGTTGTGGTGTTTGTCTTCCTATTTTGTCTGCTGAGGTGCTGCTCTCCTGGAAGTGGGTGCACATCTGCCTGTCAATGGAAAGCAGTGAATTAATTTCTCCATTTGGCTCTACTTGCATGCATGGTTTTTATCCTCCTTATCAAACTGTCATTATTTTGATTGATGGGGTTTTTTGTCTTCTTTCTTTTCTTCCCCCTATCCCCTGGGGCAGGGGGACATGAGTGAAAGAAAGAATGATTGGCTACCATCTGGACTATATCCACTGCAATATTTAAGATGGAATTTTGGTAAAATTTAGGCATCATAATAATTTTTGATATTGTTTTGGAGATGAAGTCTTTAATTAGAGTGTCAGCTTCTCACCTTTTGTCATTTAGGTAGAAAATCTAATCAGTCAGCTAGTTCTCTGGATTCCATTCAAAATATGATCTGTAAATTGAAAACTTTATTTTTGAGTTTCACATTGCCTGAAGTGAATCTTGCCATGGCCACAGGTTGAAGACCAATACTTCTCACCACACTTGTGAACTTTTTGTCAAATGAAGAGAGTGAAAGTGAGAATGAGATTATATGATGGCATAAATATAAAATCTCAACAAGTGGGAGGGAGAAAGTGCTTCACTGGAGGGAAAAATAATTTATGCATGCTTGAAGCAAAAGGTGATATGTGTCTGTGAGCATGTATATTTTAACAAAGGCTTTGTCTTTACAGGCTGTGTAGGCAATCTCTCTTCAAATCCTTGTGGAACTGTTTAATCACAAAGCCAACCTTATTACCATATGTTCTCAACTTACTTGACCTAGATATTCTAAATAACTGAATACTTAAAAGATTTTAAATAGTTTCATTTTATATTATTGTTGTCCTAACCAAGGGTACTTATGTCTCAAGAGATCAAGCTGTGATCTGAATGACAGTGTCAAAATATTTCTCCCAATATTTCATATTATTGAAATATGACTTTCAGTATACTATATTTGATTTCTTTAATATTTTAATACTGTCGATGCTATCTATGATTCAAGTAAACTGACTTATTCAAATTGACAATATTCTACTTTATTTATCAATATTTAAAACATGCATTCATTAACTCTTCTTGCAAACATTCATTTGTTTCTTTAGGCATGCTTTATCAAATGATCTGTGACACTTGCATGAATTTTAATCTTACTATTTATCAACACTATTTTCATTGTTTTTACTCAGAAAATATTACAAACCCTCACAATATGTTGTTTAGTTGGTGTGGGATGCTTGCATTCTATGTGGTACATGCATGCCGTGGTCTTATACCTAGTCTGGCCTTATGAAATCTAGAAGAAAAGTTACATTGTCATTCTGCTCATTAGGACTGCCACAAAAAGTTTTGCATGCAAGTTGTGCAGTCTCCTTAGGTCTACTCAAAACAGATATGCTTTTCACGAGATTGCATGGCTTTGTTCTTGGGTATTTTGCTCTAGTTTCATGTGAGAGTGAGGAGATGTGCAGGGTTAATAGATATGCCATGTTGGGCTTTTTATCTTTGTTTTGTTTTGTTTTGTTTTGTTTTGTTTTGTTTTGTTTTGTTTTGTTTTGTTTTGTTTTGTTTTGTTTTGTTTTGTTTTGTTTTTCTTGCTTCTCCATTTACCTTACGATTTCCCTAGAGTAGAAGCAGGAAATTAACTTATCATTTCACAGTTTACCAGTGTAGTTTACAGATGACTAGAGTATGCTAATGAGTAGTGATAATTTTATCCTTCCAACTGTCACATGTCCATGAATCTGCTACTGCAGACACACAAGACACATCAAACTACAAGTTTTGCTCTCTTTGTATGTGGTAGGAATAAGTACCGGAGCAATTCACCTTGCATTTTACATATCCTTTCATTAAATAATTTTCTTTGAATGGAAAGAAACACTTGTTTGTCTTCAAATACTTGATTGCTGCATGCATTGTCTTCTACAGTTTACCTGTTATTCTGATATCAACATGCATAACGTTGTCAGCAAATTACTACTATAGGTATTATAGCATTCTAGTAGGAAAAATATTTGCATCTTGCCCTAGTTTTATTGTAAAAATTGTTGAGGAAAAACCTAAAAATAGGTTTTGATATTTATTTCTTTCTCTATAAAAATAATTTCACATTTCTAAAGTGGTTTACTGTAAATGTGTTTTCTATATAACTGCACATATATGAGGGAAATTTTAACTGAGACAAATTTGTATAATTTTTAATTATGAATCAGATATAGGAAGATAATTTTGGTTTTATATTAAATTTCTATATGCAGTCTATTACCAAATAAATCTAAAAATGCACATAAAAACTTAGACATACATTGATACAGGTTTTTTAAGGTGTTCTAGCAATTTATGTTCCAAGTGTAGCTGAAAACAGTCCAGTCATACATTTACATTGGGAAATTACAGTGACATGAAGGTTATAGGTTGATTCAAAATTGCATAGTCTGAAATCGTTCCTTTTTCAAATGAGGTATGACTCAGCTTTCAAGTCCAGTAATTTATTACAAGTTTGTATCTGGCTGAGACCACAGGTCAGATCTAAAATGTGGTAAGCTAAAATGGGCACAGAAAAGCTAGGTCTGCATTTTCATGGTGCATGGAAAATACACCCAGGATGAACTCAGCATCAACAATTCTAATTGTTGTCAAACTTATCTCAGTCACTTTACTGAGACTGTCAAAGATGCAGAAAACCTGGCATATTTGTTAAAAAATGACGGCTGTTTCACTGGGCATAAGCATAAATGAGACTGGATTTGTCTGTAAAGCAGCCGTAGCGGGGGAATGCCATTAGAGTGGACCTGGGTCTAAATGGATTATGCAAATTTTTATTATTTTCTATTTGTTAGCTATACTAGGTGATTAATATATAAAAATATATTAATATTAACTAACATTTGTTAGCTATATTAATGTTAATATTAATGACTATATATAATGTTAATATTAATGTTAATATATTAATATTAATGTTTGTTAGCTATACTAGGTGATTAATATATGGAAAATACACAGTAAAATGACTTCTGTATCTGTTCTGTGAAATCTTCTGTTATCTTTCTTTACTGCCTTTGACTTAATCCCAACACTTCTTGGCAGCAGTGGGCATATTCCAGGATGAGATGTACTGGTATTCCCTGGGTTGTGACTGTAGATAAGATTTCATGATAGAATTCAGTTAAAGAGTTTTAGTAGAAGTTCTTCTTTCTGCTTTTTTAAACTGGAAAACTTTTTGATCTTGTGTTTTATTTCTGGAATAATTTTGTTCGCTTTTTCTTCACTGATTTGAAGAACTGTGCAATGAGAAGTTCATAGAATTTAAGATCACCATTTTGATTGGAAAAAGTCATTAGTACCTACATGTTCCTGAATCAAGAAATGTAAGTTGCAGGCTGGTGTCAAATTATTTATAAGATGCTTTAAAATCAAAAGCTAAAACATATGAAATGCTTTGCATCTGTTAAGTTGTTTGAGCTATTTCTGTAGCTGGCACCCATTAGAATACAATTTTGTGCCCATTTTAAGTTGAGAGGATGTTAGAATTTAATTGTAGTGGGGAGCATATCATTAGTCTTGAGCATCTGCCAGACATTAAGTTCTTCAGTGGCCAAGATTCTTACAGAGCTTTGAAACACAGTCTTTGAGTTCACTAATGATTTGATATCATTTAACTGCAGAAGCCTGCGAAGAAAAATATTTGCAAACATTGAAGTTTGTTTTTATGTTAACAAAGCATTCTGAGTGAAATATGGACAAATAGGCACCAAGGCAAAGAGATATCCCTGTTTAATTTTTAATTCCCTTTTTCTTTTATTCATGAAAAGCAAACGGATTTCTGTAGGTTATGTGTATAGGTATATATCTTGTACATTATTCATATTAATTCTACCGGGGGAGACACCATATGGAAAATTAGTTGACACATTTTTGTCTTTAAATTATACCAACATGATACATTTCCTGGTGTCACAGAAGACGATATCCCAGATGGAGCTGCACAAAATTTATATTGAAAGCTCAGCTACTGACACTTTTAAAAGAAGAACATGTATCAAATCTCCATTTGATAGAAGGTTTGTTCACTTCAGTGGAAGAATTTCCAAACTGCAAAAATCTGAAACAGTCTATGTCACAGAGTTCTCATGGACCCATTTTGGACTATATGCAGAAACATACTCTGCAGAAGTCTCCTGTAAACAACAGTCAAAAAGAAAGAAAAATTAAATGTGAAATTACTCATGTAATAGGACAAACCCAAGATATTTCTTCTTGTGTTATTTTTCATTTTTGGGCTATGACAGATTACCCAAAAGGTCAAGAAATATATCTAGTGTTTCCAGAAAAATGGAAACAAATCTTTCAAAATGCAATTCTAATTCTGCATGATGTAATTAAATTGTAGCAACTTAAAGGTAACTATTTGATTACTTTAAGGGCAAAATATATTTTATCATGACGTATTCATCATCTGCACAAATTAATGAAATTACTGTGCTCAGATATTCTGGTGTTGATTTACTATTTCTAAATAATTTAAAAACATATTTTTTAAAAGAACAGTGAAAATTGTGGCTCTTCTTTCACTTTCAGGTTGCCTTGCATTACACCTTACTGTGGTTCATAACATCACAGAATTATTGAAAGGCTTGTGTTGAAATGGACATCAGAGGTCATCTAGGTCCCACCCCACCCTCCATGGGCAGGAGACTTCCACTACACTAGGTTGTGTAATGCCCCGTCTGACCTGGCCTTGAAGACTTGGGGCTGTCATAGCCTCACTGGGCAACATGTTACATGCTTCACTCATAGTAAAGAATTTCACTCTAATATCTAATCAAAATACCTCATCTTCCAATTTACAATCATTTTTCTTTGTCCTATCACTTGCTGCCCATTTAAAAAGTTGTTTTCCCTCTCTTTTATAATCCTGCCTGAGGGCTAGAATGGGATGTCCCTGCTGGAAACCAGAGAGAAATCCCCCAGGACCCTGTGCACATGGGCTTAGAGGCAGAAAAGAATGTAGGAGCTGGTTTGAAACCCTTGGAGAAACTGAGATACATGAAGCCACACATATAAGAAGTAGGAAAGTAAGTTTTAGTTTTAGGTAAGTCAAAATATGCCTTAAGTTCCTTGAGCAAATAAAGAGCCTGTATTAGTTAGTAAGAAAAGCCCTAAAGCCTCGTCTAAAGTTCAGTAGCATTACCTTTTAAAAGTTAACTAAGTCCTAGACACAACAAAAACATAGTGTAGCATTGCTAGTGTTCCTAGATAGAACAGATAGAACCATGTAAATAGAATTTGTGTAGGAAATTATAACCACTTTCGTACATCAGTATTGGGCCTGGATAGGTCCAAGAAGACAGTAGAAGAATCGTATTTGTAGCCGATTGGGTAAAAAAAAGAGTAAAAATGCACTGCTTTGAGAATGCTAGAGATCATGAAGGATGCTGCTGCTGCTGCTGCTGCTGCAGCTGCAGAGGCCGCTGCTTCTGCTTGGCACATGGGGACTCTATACTAGACAGCTTTTTGCATGATGGCATGGACTGTAACACTCCACCTTCATGAGACTGATCTAGCCGTGCAATAAATGACTTTTACAACAATACAGCCTCTTTAGTCTTCTGTGAAGACCCTAGCAGCTCCCCAAAACCTTCTCTTGCCAGGCTGAACAACCTCAATTCTCTCAGCCTCTCATCATAGATGTATTCCATTCCTCTCACCAACTTCATGGACCTCCACTAGACCTGCTCAAACAGTTTCACATTTTTCTTCTGCTGGAAAAAAACAGAGCTGAGCACAATACCCCAGGAACAGTATCATGAGGGCTGCGCAGAGGGGCAGAATTCCCTCCCTCAACTGCTGCCCATGGTGCTTTGGATGTGAGCCCCAGGGCAGCCTTCGTTTTTCAGGCTGGGAATACCCATGGCTGGCTCATGTCCAACTTTTCACCCACAAGAAACCCTAAGTCCTTCTTTGTAGGGCTGTTTTAAATGTCTTCTTCTCCCACTCTGTGCCCATTTCTGGGATTGCCATGACCCAACTACACGATCTGGTATTTGGATTTGTTGAACTTCATGAGGTTCACACCTTCCTCTCAAGCCTATCCAGATGCTCTCTGGTTGGCATCCTTCCCTCCTACATTATCTGCTCATAAACTTCACATTTTCGGTGGAAATTGCCCATGGAAGCACATTATGAATAAAACCAAAAATTTCTCAAGGAGCTGACTACTGAGAATTTTCTGCTTTTATGCTCTAATAACCCAGGTATTTTAAGTGACAAACTAAGAAATAAACAAAAACACTTGTACTGCTCAGGCAAAAGTCCCTGTCATCTTGCTCTTACTATGCTGTAATTAGCATAAATTCTTGCCATGTTATATATAATATATAAGATAGAACATTCTACCTGACAATAAAATTAGCTACAGGATGGCCCCCTTTTATCCAAGGAAAAAGACATAGTACATTCTTATCCCAACTAATGATTTTGGGAGAGATATCATAGAATTCTGTTTTTTCCTTTTGGAAATTGAAAAATCTTTTAACTATCACTGCAAACTTCTTCAGTGAAATGTTCTCCTGTTATTGCAAAAGTTTTAAGTACTCTCTCTTCTTGAGGACTCCTTCATGTGCTTAGAGCATAAACCAAAACAGATGAACAGAGTGCAGATGCCAAAACAAAACTGGCTGAATTGCTGAGACTCATTTCAACGTCAACATAGAAAACACAAGTGGGGGAATGCCAAGTCATCTTTTAGTCTTCATTTTCTCTACTACTTCCTAAGATGTCCTGGCCTTCCTCCTCTCAAATTACATTCTACAGAATCTGCAAATTTGTGGTTGTGTTTTCATTTCTAGTTCTTACTGATCTCCTTCTGACTGGTTTATATCCATCCTGAAGTGTAATGGCAAAATCAAGATATACATACCAAATGAGCCCTCACTACACTCAGTTGCCAAAAAACCCAAGCAGTACTTCACATGCTGCATGCATGTTTTTTTGCAGCTTTCATATGAAAATTATACATTAAATTAATTTCGGGGTTTTTTTCCATTAAACAATAGCACAGCTGTTGCTCATGTTCAGGCTGTGATGCCCTCTAATTTCCAGGTTAGCTTTTGTATAACTGAGTCCAAGTCCTGCTAGATGGTGGCAATTAATTTCATTAGTGCTCATAAAACTACATAACTGTAGTTATTTCAGATTATTTTTTTAATTTTTCAAAGTGATTATAAAATTAGTTTGTTTTGCCAGCAGTTATATCCAGCATAGTGTGTCTGCAAATACAATATGGGAATACCATACTTTATCACCCATTTTGTTATAAAAAAAGTTAGATAGGTCTAGATTGAGAACCTATCCCTAGTGAATCCTTACTCTATTTAGCATTGTACTTAAAAAACTCAAGAAAATGAAACACTATAGGTTTTTTTAATCTAATTCTTCACTTACCTTACACTGTACTTTATATTTTGTCATCATAATAACTAATGAAACCTTTGAACAATGCTAGATCTTGCATTGACTGCTGCAGAAATTTTCTTAGACCCTCTTTGTTTACATTGAAATTGTAATTTCAGTAACACAGACAACTGTAACCCTAGAGTTTTGTACCCTACTCTAGAATATTCTTTCTCATCTTACAGAAAATCATGTGAGACCATAAAAAATAAGGGTAATAATCTATAATTTATAATACACTTTAATATTCTTCTTAATGTATGCACTATTAATTTAATCCATGTTGTAAGTGAGGTATGTTTGGGCAGAACTACCTTCCTTGTCTTATCAGTGGAGAGGGATATTACATCAGGCACAAACCTTGGACCATCTGAGTTAGGTAACTGAATTTATGAGTGAACATTCTTTTTTTCCCCTTATTTTTCTTCATTTTATTTCACTTCATTGCCTTTTTCCCAGTTCCCAGGTTCCTAGCCATCCTCAAAGGTAATTAGAAGTTGCCACAGGCATTATTCCACATAATTTGGGGAGAATTTCATTAGACACAGGTAGGTGGAAAACAGTGAAAATCTTTCTAGTTCTGTTTTCCTTCTTACTGCCTTCTGTCATTGATAATTAATTGTCTGATTAAAGTTAACCTTTATAGTGAAAACTGAAACAAAAGAGGGCATTAAACATGCCAGACTTCTCGACATTGTTTGTCATTAGCCTCCAGTATCTATATAGCATGGACGGATTCTTTGCTTGGGTTTCTCCCTAATCTAATTGTAATATGGTTTGTTCTTGCCCTTTATGTTCCCTGTTAGTTGTATCTCATTTTGAGGCTTGACCTTTCTAATTTTGGGCCTATGTTCTTCTGGGTTTTTTTTCTGCCTGTCCTTAAATGTTTATTGGTTTTGTTACTCTCTTGGTGCTTTCTACTTGAGTGTGAGGACACTGAACAGCTTTCTGGGGAAATCTGCCACACTTTCTATCTTCTTTTGCCTTAGGAAAATTTATATTTAGTACTGAATATAGAGACTTTTTAAACACCTGCCAACCTCTTCTAAGCAACGACTGTCTTTTATCTTCTTCCTTTTTTTCCCTTTTCCTGTTAGATTCATGTCTCTTGAGGTCCTTCCTAGTGGTTCTCCTGTTTTAAGGTCTAACTTTAATTAGTCAGTCTAGACTAATTTCTTGCTTTTGACTTAATGACTGCTGGAAAATCACACTTGGAGAAAGGCTTCTCTCAGTCTTTTTCTCCATCTTTCTTTTGCTCCAGAGAACACATACAACAATGCTGCTGGACAATTCACATCTATGTTTCCCAACAAATATATAAATAATTTCATTATTAAAGCCACTCACTATACTTCCAATCTTTTTCATAGTTATCAGATTTCTAGTTTTAAATTAATTAATAAATATTTCCTCATTTGGTAGCCTGCAGCAGACATTCTAAAATGTTGTTCTTTGCTTTTATCATCACACAGAGACTATTAATACTTATTATCTATGGCAGTTTGGACTTAGAGCTGGCCTGTTTGTTCCTCCTGAATGCTTGGTTCTTCATTCCTCACTTACAACCCCCTAAAGAGAGAGCTGTTAAGTAAGGACTATTAAAAGTTATTACATATACACTTGATGACTATATTCTTATAGACGGAACATATTCAGGTTCTGGATCTTTTCTGTTTGTGTTATACAGTTTATCAGGGTTGGGGGTTAGATTTGTTTCTTTTTTACTTATAGAATTTTTCCCCTTAGGTTGCTAGGAAACTAACTACTGGGTACTTATTGGTTCTTAAGCAAAAACAAAAAGAAGTGGGCAGAGGAAAGGAGTGTAGCATCTGGCTACACTTCTTTTGTCTCTGGGAATTTTCTCTCGGAGGGGGAAGATACGGTGGGTTTTGGGGGCAGATAAAGAACTGGGGTCAGCTGCTCTCACTCTCAGCATTGGAAGGAGGAGGGTCAAGCTGCTCCTTACTGCAGGAGAATTCACTGTCACCACTGGAGTCCAGTCCTAGGGACCCACCACGATCTGCTCCTGTGCCTGGGAATCCTGAGCTCGCCTTTTCCTGCCCTGCTGGAGCCAGGCCGCCGCTGTCCCGGCCCCGCCGCTTCTCCGCCCTTTCCTGGGCCTTTGCTGCGCTGTAGCCCCGCACCCCCTGCCCCGCCGGGACATCCCCACAGCTCCAGCTGCCACCGAGGGGCTTCTGATACATCCCATCCACCGGCCCAGGATTCCTGCTCATTCCTGCGCTTCCATCTTGGTGCTCCTCAGAGCCCTGCAGAGGCACAGGGATCAGACTGCCCCAGGGTTCTGTGAAGCAAAGCCTCTCCTCCATCCCCTCCCGTCTCGGCCGAGAAGGCCCTCATGAGATTCCTGGTTTCTGTTCTGTTGTTAATGCCATAGTTATTGTTGTTTGTTTGCCTTGTTAAACATACTAGTAAAGAACTGTTATTCCTATCCCCATACCTGAGAGCCTCTTAATTTCAAAATTATAATAATTCGGAGGGGGGGGGGTTGCATTCTCCATTCCAAGGGAGGCTCCGGCTTTCCCTGGTGGACACCTGTCTTTCAAACTAAGACAATCAGCTAATGGTACTGCATCTCAGTCAATGGGAATAGACATAAATCATCAGCCCAGTGCAGGTTGACTGTAGCTCAATGCATATCTTTGTCATTTTCTTTTCCTTTATCTAACTTACTGTGCTTCACACAGTAAGTTAGATAAAGCCTTCAGGTTCTAAAAGACTTCATTATGGTGTCTACAGCTATTCAACTATTTTTTTCTCTGTCACATTATTTAACTTTTTGACCTTGTTTCTCTTCAAGTAATAATTCCTTTTGATATAAAAGCAGAATTCTAAATTAAGTATCTAACATTTAAAATCTCTGAAAGCAAATCACTGAAACGTGAAAATTCCATGCTGTTTGTTTGGGATATATGGTATATGAGCCACAGTAATCAGTTTCACCACAGTAACTATTATACAATAGATAATAGATGGTCATTACTGAGTAGTAATAATGGTAGTAGTGACTGGATGAAAGCATTCAGAGTTAACTGAGAAATGAGTTAGCAGTTGTCAGGCAGAGACTGCAGTGCCACTGAGTCCTGAGTAGCTGATACAATTTGAAGTTTAGAACAGTTATTAGTAGGCGTAGTCTTGTAACACCATGGTAAATTTGATTGAAATCTTTCAAACACAGAAAAATGAAGCAGAATTCCACAGCTTGAAAGATGCAAAAGATTTCTTCTCCTTTCCCCTTCCCCTTTCCCCATTTCAGAAAAAATCTTTGGATGAAACTTGCCTACATTGGATTTCAAAATAAAGAGAAGACAAGATTTTATTTCTTTTTAGTTATGCCATGAAACATTACTAGTCTGACTTACAAATTCAACTACCACTTGCAGTACAATTCTCCCCTAAACTGCACTTGTTTAAGATATAAGATTGCAAGAACTTTATATTTTCCTCTTCTGTTTTTCATTGGAATCCATAAAATATGGACTCCCAAGAACTAATGATGGACTGCATATTCTTCCACAAACAGTAGACAGTAGGTCCTTAGAGAAAGTGGATACTTACAAATGGACCATTTGCACCCCCTTATTGTTTTCTTAGTTTGAAAGAACTGAGCTGCTATCAATCTGGGGAAACTTAACTGCTTCCTCTATTGTCACAATTAGACACAACCAGAATTCAGAAACAGACTATAATTTGGATGTTAGTTCAGTGATGTACAAACATTCTATCAAGAAAAGGATTGGGATTTTGATAATGGAATCTCAAGATTAGAAACATGGAGCCCTCCATAAGGGAAAACAAACATTCCTTTAAAAAAAAATAGAAGGCTTCAATATCTGAAACTTTCTCATGTGCTCTTTTACATCTTATTACCTTTTATTCGTTTCTTTAAACATTACAGTGAGATACAACAAAATTTTAATAAAGAATCTCAAAAAAAACCCCAATCTCTTTCTGCAGTACTGCAGTCTTACTAGTTGATACATTTACTTGAACTTGTAATATGCATTTGAAATTATTTTGGAGAACAGAAAACAGAAGGAAGTGTCACTTGCTTATAAAAATGTATTATGTTATACACTGAAGCCACTTTAAACACTGCAGGAGGCATTAATGTTCTGCAATCATTACAATGATACTGAAAGCGTAAGACAACTACTAGGGAGAGAAACTGCTGGGTCCATCATAAAATGAAATTATGATATTATTATAGTCTATTGCCAATGAATGAAAGAATGCACCAAAACCAGAAAGAGTCTTTTAGTTCCTGTGTAACTGGCAATGCAAAATAGATTGTTTTGCAATGGCTTTCTGTTTTCCCAAATGAATGAACATAGTCTTTCATCCTGGAAAATCAAGTGAGTTTTATATTCTGCATTGATATCTGAATAATAAATGCAGAAAAGCTGCATTTACTTTTGTGATTCTGCTGCAAATATCTAGAATAACATTATGGACTTCAGAATTCCTTGTTAGTTTTCATCATAAAACTGTTTAACTTCTATGCAATTAAGAGCACACAGAGGGATAATTGGAAAAATCAATGAATTTTTTGAAATTTCATACCTGTTGCTAAAATATTTCACAGATAACTACTTTTTTTTAACATCCCTGGGTAAATTTCTTTAGTGATTCAAAAGGGAGGAGACATAGCATGGTAATTATATAACATGCACAGATCTACAAATCAATATGTCAGATTGTGGTGGATAAAAAAAATTGCATATGTAGTCAAATATCTTGACTTAAATGTACCAGAAACTTCATAGCAGAAATACGTTTATTACAGCAGAAAGCCATAGAATAAATTAAACTTTTTTTTTTCCAGTGCTCATGATTTACTTAAATGCTGACCTTATTAGTCCTCACTCATTTTTATTTAAAGTGTATCTAAAATAAATATAGATTTTTTTTTTTTTGTCATTAATAGAGCTACAGGTGTTTAACCTTCTGAATCATACCTAGCTGTTTGCCTAGGTGATATATTTTGTTGGGAATGATTCACATGTGAAACAGTGCATCCTAGACTATTTTAATCATACTGATATAACTTCCCAGGCCTTAAGGTTTTATATCTATCACATAAAGCAATATTTTGGATATTTTTAGAAAGAAAAGGCCAAAAAGATAAAAGAAACAAATATGCTATGAAGTTTCATTTATAATAAGAAAATGTCTTAGGAATTGTTTCCACATGGAAATATGTTATAATCCTATTTATGTAACTGTACTGTGGTAGTTACCCTGAAACACCTTCTCATCAAGATATCCTTATATTGAAATGAAAGTACCTTTTCCGAGTTAAGGCAGGATACCTTCCACCTGCACAAATATTTGTGCATTTGTTCTGGCAAAGCTCTTAATTTTTACTTACATCTCAGTTATAAAAGTTATTAGGGCAAAATTGATGTTAATGGTAAGATTCTATATTTGTAAGATTTGTATATGCTTCTGTTTTCACAATTTAAAATATTTTGTAGGTCTTTATAGCAGCACTTCCTACTTAATTTTAAAAATCCAAAGTGTGATCTGAAGGACTGAATGTGAAGTGTCTAGAGGTGTGAAAACAAATACCTGATCATATTTGACCCAACTTACCTCTTCATGTTCAAGGACACAGAAGTCACTGAAAGATTTTTTCTGCACACACATAAGTTTCAAAGGATTTTTTCTGACATTATATATCTAAACTTGGGTATTTTCCGTAGTTAAATAGATCAGTATGCAAAAACAACATATTTTGTAACAGAAGTTATAGTTCTTGTCAGGAAAGGGGGGTTCTGTCAGAATTCAAATCCTAAATGACACATGGAACAGAGTTACAAAATTTGATGTGGCAGGAGTTTTATGTATGCATCGATATAATGAAAAACACTTATTGGGAAAATGTCATGTACTTACAGCTTGCTCTTCATACTTCTAATACATCTAATACATACATCTAATCTTATTTGTACAAGTATGTGAAAAAAGCCACTCACAATAAAGATCATCTTCTCTGTTGTTCAGCTGTGGCACTAATCTCTGCAGTTCGAGGCTGATATATAGAAATGCAGAATGGCTTTAGACACCAGTATACAAAAATAATTGGTCAAATTACCAAGTGAGTACAAAGCTGTTTGGTCTTTTAATATTGCAGTGGAAGAACACTACGAATAAAGGTGAAATTTATAATGGGGTCAGTGAATGTTGTCACAAATAAGTCACTAGAAATATTTGAAATATTTCATTTTGGTCTTCATTGTTCTTTCCCTGTTTTTATAAACAAAATTATGTGACTTTCTTTTCTATCTTATGTTTTATACATAAAAGAGGATTGGTTATACTGTTGTTGTTCATTAAAGTAAATTGAGTTCTCATTTCATTTGTTATCACAGGGACTATTTTCCCAAGAGGGGTTGAAAATACTACAAAAGTTTTATTGATGGTTGGCTCTTTCAAAAAAATTAGGAAAAATGAAAATGCAGCGTTAAAACACAGATCTTTTGTGTAAGGATTAGAATCTTTGTTTAACATAAAAATAGTTGTACTCTGAGATACCCTTTCTATTCTTAAATCCTCGGTTAAAAAAATAATACACTGCATCTCTGAGTCAACAGAACCTGAAATTTGTCACTCAGCAAACAGTGAAAAAGTTCAGAAGTTATTCTGAGTAAGATGATCTTGGCTGTATTCTGAGGCATGTTAACTGTCAGCAAAAAGTCCTTAATAGGATAGTAGCTATAGGACAATGTAACTGTGCAATTCAAAGACATTAACTTACATTTGAAATAGCAAACTTTTAAAATTTTATGCACATTTTACTCATTCAGTTCTAATTATCTGTCCTCAAACAAAGGAAATCCCAGAGGAAAGTGGTGTGTTTTCCTTAGAAAGAGAATACAAAAGAAGCACAAATAGACATGTGACTTCTTACATTCAACTTGTTTTTAATTAAAAAATAAGTAGGAATCAGGAAAGACAAAGAAAGGCAAGTACAACAGGCAAAAGGAGAACAAAGTCAAAGGCAGGACTAGTACTTTGAGTTTACTGCACAGCATTGGATGGGAAATTTATAGATATGCATATGTTGAAGGCAGCAAATAGTTTTCAGAAACAATTTACTGTGTGAAGCAAAAAAAGATGGTAAACCTTACTCCACAGAAGTGGTAGAATGTCCCTATTATCACAATTAGACAAATTAGCAGAGTCTCTCTAGTAATAAAATAGTAAACACAAATAGAAGAAGCTGGTTTTGACTTAGTCCATACATGCAACATAGCAACTTAGCAACATACATGGCTCACTTCAAAATGTTACAAATGAAGAACTGTTCTAGAACTGCTCCAAATACCTGAAATCATAGAATTTTATAATAGGGTCATTTAGTCTGACTCCTGACCCTGCACAGGACACCCCAAAAATCCCACCATGTACCTGATACCACTGTCCAGAATTTGAACTCTGTTAGGCTGGTGCTGTGACCACTTCCCTGGGGAGCCTGTTCAGTGTCTAACCACCCTCTGGGTGAAGAAACTTTTCCTGATATCCAGTCTAAACTTCCCCTGACACAGCTTCATGCCATGGGTCTTATTGTTAGTCACCAGAAAGAAGAGGTTGGTGCCTGCCCCTTGTGAGTTGTTAAAACTTCGTACATTTGGTAATTATTTGGCCCTTTAATTCTTTGCGGTCCTTCTGCAGGGTCTCGTTACCTTTGGGAGACTCAGCAGCTCCTCCCAATTTAGTAGCATCAGCAAACATTGTACTTTCAATTCCTGTGTCTAAATCATTTATGAAGACCTTGAAGAGCCCATAATAAAATTCAAGATGCATCAGTGAAAAAAAATTAAGCAGACTCACGGAATAATGTTGAGCTGTGAAAAAGAAAGCTCCTTGAAGAAAAAGTTGAAATAAATTAAAACACACAGCAAAAACCAGTTAATTACTTGCAGGCGCTCAAATGGCAACATTACAGTTTATAGGCAATAAGGATTATATATATTAAAAAAAAGATTCCACCTCAAAATCATGATTTAGCAATGCAGTAAAAATTATTAGAAAGTCTTCAAAAATGGTAGTAATTTTCAGAGAAAAAAGGGCATATAATTTGGCAAATCAAATGTTAAACTATGTTTAGACATAATAAAAGTCAAAAAAGTTGATGAGCAAATTGGTAAACCGTGAAGACAAATGATGAAATCCTTTTTAACACAGTGGAGTCAAGAAGCTTGCCAAAGAATATGGAAATTAAATATAACCAATGAATTTTTTTACCGTAAAGCTAAGAGAATTCTTTGTTTCACCAATTAGTTTGAAAGAGATTTAAGAATTCCAGTGCTGCAGCATTTTATTATAGGACAGGAATTGGAAAGGATTTTGTGCAGCGTCAGTAGAATAGGATTTAGAACAAGACCTTAGAAGAAGAAGAACAAACTGCTGTCTTACGATATTTACTTAAAATTTGTAAAATAATGACATGTGATTCCATTAAAATCTATGAAATCAGGGTATGTTCTAACAGAGCCATCAGCATTAAAAAAAAGAACAAACACATTGTATTAAAAAACCCCTCAGAAACCCAAATGAGTTCCTGCAAAATTTAGGGAAAGGAAGACTTCATGAAGTCTGCATGCTGTACCAGAGAAATTTGGAAAAAAAATATGATGAAGAATACCATAAGTAGACCTTGGGATAAAAATAATGGGGAAGAATCAGTATAGCAGTTTCATGAGGAGGTCGTGGCCAGCCTTCAGAGGAATCAATGAAAATTCAGAGGTGTTGTGCTGGATCTTGTCACAAAGAGCAGGAGCTGAGAGGGAATTGTTGTGGTTTGACACTGGCCCAATGCCAGGCACCCATGAAAGCTACTTCCTCACCCTCCCCTGCCACAGCTGGGTAGAGGAGAGAGAAATGAACAAAGGGTTCATGAGGTGAGATAAGGACCAGGAGAAAACACTCCAGGGGTAAAACAGGCTCAGCTTAGAGGTACAAGTGAATTTGTTACTAACAAAATCAGAGGAGGATAATGAGAAGTAAAATAAGCCCTTAAAACGCCTTTTCCCCTCCAACGCCTCCCTCCTTCCCACTGACAGTGCAAGGAGACAGGGCACGGGAGTTTTGGTCAGTTCATCACCGAGATTTTCTGCTGCTGCTCCAGGAGAGGAGCCCTTCCCCTGTGAGGCCGTGGGGTCCCTCCCATGGGAGACAGCTCTCCGTGAACTTCCCTGGCGTGGCTCCACTCTCCCGAGCAGCAACCAAACCACCCCCGCTGCAGCGTGAGCTGCCCCCACGGGCAGACAGTGCTCCCAAAACTGCCGCCCTGGGCCTCTCTTCCCACGGGGGACAGTCCTCCAGGGACAGGCTGCTCCAGCCTGGGAGCCAGGGCTCCTCTCTCCTCTGGGTCTCCCACTGGATCACAGCCTCCTCCAGGCATCCACCTGCCCCAGCGTGGGCACCTCCCCCACAGGCTGTGGGTGGATCTCGGCATTCCCCGTGGATCCCCATGGGCTGTGGGTGGATCTCTGCATTCCCCGTGGATCCCCACGGGCTGTGGGTGGATCTCTGCATTCCCTGTGGATCCTCACGGGCTGTGGGTGGATCTCTGCATTCCTCATGGATCCCCATGGGCTGTGGGTGGATCTCTGCATTCCCCATGGATCCCCACAGGCTGCAGGGGCACAGCTGCCTCATCCTGGTCTCACCATGGCCTGCAGAGGAATCTCAGCTCTGGTGCCTGGAGCACCTCCTGTCCCTCCTCCACTGACCTTGGTGTCTCCATGTTGTTTCCCTCACACGTTCTCACCTCCTCTTCGCTGGCTAAAAAAACTGTGTGTGCCCCACTTTGTTTTGATTTTCTTCTTAAATATGTTATCCCAGAGGCATTACCAACCTCTCTAACTGGCCCAGCCTTGGCCAGCAGCATGTCCATATTCAGAGCCATCAGAGGTTGGCTCTGCCAGACATGGTGGAAACTTCTGGCAGCGTCTCACAAAAGCCACTTCTGTGGTCCCTCGCTACCAAACACCAGGCTGTGCAAAACCAGCACAGAAATGTAAAGCTCCAGGTCTATTGTGAGTGCATTAACATGCAACTACCATAAAAGAGTAGAGTTAAAGGTCCTGAGGACAGAGGGAAAGAGAGTAAACAGGAATCTCACTACCCTGAACAAGTTAACAGGAGAACAATCCTGGCAATCCAAGAAGGCCAGGTTGGATGGGGCTTTGTGCCACCTGTCTGGTGGAAAGTGCTCCTGTCCATGGCAGAGGGTTGGAAATGGATGATCTTTAATGTTGCTTCCATCTCAAACCTTTCTATGATTCTATGAACACTTAGAAACAGAGATCTGGCTGATAAAATGAGCTGTCTAAAAATATTCTCAAATTGTCTCATGACAAAAGCTCCACTAACAGGTGCTTGAAAGAGAAGGGCAATGCTTTTCTAATTTAAATAACTAGTTAAAAATTGGGAAATGTTGTGTGTGTTGGTAGGGAGTCAGGATTGGGAATTGATGAAAAATATGATGTGACTCTAAAAGACTATGAGCCTGGACCATTGTAGATAGACATATCCAGACAAAACCTTGAAATTGGTGTAAGTACATGTAACTGTGAAGGTGTAAGTGTGATCCATGTTAAAGATATTAACATAGATAGGGATAGATTTATGCAAAATGTTACTCTGCTCTTGAAGTCAATGTCTCCAAGGGATGACTTGTTCAAGAGGCCAGATATCACAGTGAGAGGGATGCATTAGTGGCTGGCTGCTCAAGGGTTTTCTCTCATGGAATCCTCTTTGTGTCCCATAACCAGGTGATTTTGTTAATTATAATGAATCTGGTAGAAGATTGTGACAAAACAGCCAGTCCTGTGCAGCAAGTAAATATTGTCAAAGAATTGCAGGGCATTTCATAGCAATTTAAAGAAGAGGTGTGGTTAAATATTTCACACTAAATTGGTGAGCTAACCTGACAAAAAAGAGAAATTTAAGTGGATGTTGTACAATTGAAACTTAGGCTAGGCCATCAGGGATAAAACAAATGCAACCTCATCAGTAACTACAAGACTGCGTTTATAGCTCATATAAAAACTTAGCATAGAATTTTCTGTTAAAACTTTGTCAGTATTGAATAAATAAAAATGAGTTTCTGCTCAAAAATTCTGGAATGCGTGGAAGCTTTTTTGCTTAATATCACTAATAAGCTATGGCATATTCTTTGAAATGTCCTGACAGAAGTTATACCTATCATATTATTCATCCTACACTTACAAGGTTCATATTATGAGATGTTGGACTGTAGTTATACAGGACATTTGGTGGACAAGCAGAGCATATTTTGACAAAGAGAGGAGAGGAGATTCGTACTTTTTGCTTATAAAAACATAACCTATCAAAATGTTTTAGGATTTTCCAAGTTAAGGGTTAGCAAAAGGAAATGGACTAAACAGAGTAGCACTAAGTCTTTCACAATGGGGAGGAAGAAATCTGGAACTTCTGCTGGGGAAATGGGTGGAGCAGGTGGAAGAGCCAGTAAAGGAACCAGAGGCTGAAGTCTGCAGTTTCTGCTGTCTTTCAAAAGTGAGGGCAGAAATTCCTTGCCCCAAAGAAAAGGGCCAACCCCTCCCTCAGTAGTGGTCACTTCTCTGATGCTTTGAGAAAATCACAATGGACTCATGCAAGTAAGAAATTGTAGTTGTCTATTTGAGTATCTCCTTACTCTAGCACAAGAAAGATGGGGCAGTTTCTTTATCTATAAGTGATCATGTCAAATATTTTTCAAAATATGGCAACATTAAGAAAACTCGAGTTTAACCCATTTAAATGAGATATCAACTCCATTAATACCAACACCTGAAACAGACAAAAATAATTTACAGCTTTAGTGGTCTTTACATCAAAAGGTGGAAATTTTTGACATAAATCATCTCATAATGAACATATAACATTACATAAATTGTTCAGCAAAATATAGATGACAACAAAAGCAAGTTTCTTTGAAACGAAATATATTTTATTCACCAAAATATTATAATCTGAAAGTAGTTGTGCAGAAAAATAGTGGTAAATTGCAATAGCTTTCCTTACTTATTTTTTGTATTTGACCAAATGCACAAAATCAGTTGTGTGTGAATTGGATAAGAGATATTGGTATGTACATGATTTTGGATCATAGAGGTATTTACGAGTTACTTATTAGTGGACTATTAGTAGTTGTGTGGACACTGTTAAATAACACCTGCGAATAGTTTGGGCTCTGGAACTTGCATATTTATTCTATTGGGTGGGCTAAGAGAAGAAAATGAAGCTGTTGAAATCAAAGCCTAAACATGGAGGTAGAGATAATATATACTTGAAAGAGTGCAAATTAAAAGGACAATCCCAAACATAAATTTGTGTGCTTCAGGCTTGTATGTTAGAGAAGAACCTGGAGCTGTTGCTTAAAAGTGCATATTGTAAGGAAAATTCTAAGACCTGGATGAATATGGAAAATTTCTATTCATCCCATGAAGGTGCAATTTCAGTAACAATTTGTCTTGCTAGTATGGAAATATGGAAATTTAGAGATGGGCTAGATGATGGTACAATTTTAAGATTGTGACATTACTTATATTTTGAATCCTATCTCAGCAGATAAACATTTTTAATTTAAAGGACAGAAGAAGACACTAATTCTAAATCATATCTATTCTGTCTCCAGGAGACACTCCTTCTTTTAAGCCTTTCATTCCTTATTTGTAGTAAGAAAATGCCGAAATACTTTTATAAGCAAATATTTTCTATTCAGCTATGCATAATTTTCTCTTTTTTTTTGGTACACATCTGTTTATCTCTTGAATTTATGGTTGATTTTTAAAGTTTTGATAAATGTTTATTCTGGTAAAGAAGATAATTCCCATACCTCAATACTATTATAATGTGAGTGGGATTGATCAGAACAGAATGTGTCAAACAAGAGTATGAATATTGATAGATAGACAACAAAGTAGACAAAAATAGTAAATTCTGTTCTACTACAACACGTTTGCTGGGCTTTTGGTTGTTCCTTCATTAACATTATTCCTAATTTACAGTAGCATGAAATAAGTGTTGGACTTTGTGTGCCTTTATTTCAACAGCATCTTGTTTCTTCACAAAAATCTGTGTTGTGATCTTAAAAACTAAACCCAGTGAAATTTACTTGTGTGTGTGTCATGCCATGTGAGACTGATGTAATTATTTTGTAGGTTCCTTGTGAAGAGGTAAAAAAAACTAAAAAGATGAATTTGCTGAAGTTTGCATCACTTAACAAGTTGGATATTCTATAAACTGTATAGTTTTAGGTTTTACTAAAAACTAGATGAGAAATACAGATTTAAAAAGAGCCTCATCTAAAATGCAAAAGGCAATTTTAAAATATAATGAAAATGTAGTTATTACCTTTATGAATTCCAAGTAACTTCTGAAAAAAAAATTAAATGGAGAAAAGGCTTTAGCAATATCTTTAGTTAAATATAAAAGCCTTTAGCAAGACCAAAGACTGCATCAGAAATGGAATTATTTCCTTAAGGAGGCACATTTCTAATTAAGTGTCACCTAAAATACTTTCTGTTGGTGTTTCTCATGACAGAGGTTGTATGCAAATGTGCACTGCTGATTAAAACTGCAGTTAAGGAACGATCTGAATTTGTATTTTAAGGGACTAGATGAAAGCATTCTAGTCAGAAGTCTGTAAATTTATTTATCTGATGTAACAATTACTGAGTAGCAGCAGAATGATTTTAGAATATAATTATTATGTTTATCTAACTTATTAAAGATACAGTGAAATATTGTTCACATGTTAGGTCAGTAGTTAAAAGACATGTCTTCTGACTTCATTGAGAAACTTACAGGAGTGAATTTCTTGGTTCATATGATATAATAATTAACTACTGCATTTTATAGTTAGAGGGAGGAAAACATTCCACATTATTCAGTGAATTCATTTAATAGGCTTTGTTTAAAATTCTTGATTTTTAAAGGCAATTTGTTGATTATCCCTTTCTCCTTTTAACAAAAATATTTAAATATATACTCTGCACTTATTTTCAGTGTTCCAAGCTTGTTATCTTGTACAATGCTTAAAAATTTCAGCTGGTTCAATTAACTTCTTTAACCAGTAGTGAAGTAGCCTTCACTACTCCACTCACCTGGTCCGTACTGCAGAAGAGCTAAGTGCAGTGGAACTGCAGTGGAATGAGGAACACCTTCTTGCCTGACCATGCCAAATGCTGTATATGTTTCATAAACTATATGGCCTGAATATGTGGATTGGTGAAAGGAGGAACATCAAGGGAATAGCTGTCTTCCCTGTAAACTGCTTTAGATAAAAATAGTGTCAACCAGTTAATGAGAATTCAGTTATTAAATAAAGCAGAATTTTCAGTTCCTTTTTCATTTGCCAGTTGATAGCCAGGATTGTAGCCAGGATAATGGGTGGGGGGTTAGCTTTGGCCCGAACATCAGGATCATTTTTCAAGGTTTTTAGGATGGCTTTTAATGTAGGAAGCTCCAGCTGACTTCAGTGGTTCATAGCCTCCCCTGGGCAAAGAGCCCTGGACCCTGGACAAGTAAGGTAGCTGTGCATTTCCTTCAGCCATAGTTTGCTGGCTTTGCCCAATCTGATAACTTGGTGATGTGTTTAGTATTTTAGGAGTGCATTTTACATGAATATATGGAAATTCGAGGTGAATTCCTGATGAAACAAAATCACTAACATAATCGCCAGGATTGCTGTGATGGGAGAAGTCATTCATTCATAGTCCCTATGTAAAGGAAATAGTCAAATTTGCCAATCCAGTAAATGTTATTAGATTAAGTTTCAAAACATCTGAAATAGATATTAATGCAAATTAAATTGCAAACAACCACTAACCATCCAATTCTTATTGTAGAGGAAGGTAAATGTGGATTGCAGAAGAGCCCAAGGAAAAATCAGTCCTTCAAATAATGTAGTGTAAATACAGGCATTTTTAAAAACTGGAACACAGAAGTCTGGATATTATGAAAGGAAATAAAAAAAAAAAAAATCTACACAAACTGCTTCTGCTGTGAAATCCTGAAAAGATCTCTTGGATACTGTCTTCCTTTGTGGTCTCATTCTCTTAAATTGGTTCTATGTAATATAAAGTAATTAAATCCATAAGAATAAATAGCTTCATTTTCAACTTCTACTTTAATTTTTCATCCCAAGTTTAATGTATGAACCAGCAGTCTATATGAATATGTGCAAAGTCTGCTAATTCAGTTTAGTGAGTCTAAATGTAGCTGTAATTTGGATACAGAGTATATAATCAGAGGAAAGCATAATTCTGTAGATTATATATCCACATACCATATCATTTCATATTTGTAACTGAGGGACTATCTAGCCTAAAACTTTTCTGCTTAAAAATATTATTTTAGTTTTTTGACAGTAGTCCAGAGTTATGTTTTTCTATTAGCAAAGAAAGCCTTAGAGATAATCCCTGTCAACCTCAGTAATTCCTTATTTATTAAAAAAAACCCCCTCCTCTTTAACCTTCAAATCCAGCCGTGAACCAACATCACAAATCCTACATAATGATCCAAGGAACATCCTGAAACCTCTACTGAGCTCTGGACAATAATAAATAGAGACTGTAAATTTAGATAGATTTCGGTTGACTATGAAACCACAAATTTGGATAATGAGTTTACCATTTATTAATCTTCTGCCAGAGAATTTTCTTCTGGAATGTATTCCTTAGTTTTTTTAAAAAATACATTCTTGCCCTTATTTTGGGGGGTGGAAGGAAAAGAATAGAAATTAATCAAAATAGAATTATTATGTCATGTTTGTACAAATCAGCACATGTGCTAGGAACAAGGATTTAACAGATGTGCCTTGGTGGGAAGTCAAAACAGGCATCTAATAATCATAATCTAAGCACCAACATAGTTAATAATCTCACTGCAGACTTTATTTATTTGAGTACCTAATTTACTTAATTTAGTTAAACAATAATCCCAATCATTGAGATAGAATGGGATACTTCATTGCTGAACTACACTTGGATTTAAGATATTTATTCAGAGCAGTAAAGGGGGAAGAATACTTTTCTGTAGCAGCTGGTTTAATAATGGCAATATTTTTCACAACATAATCTTGTTGTTTTTACTGGTTTCATTTTTTCTGTTACAGTGCTTGCTGCTACAAAGCTCTTCCCATACTCTGCTCTCCTGAAGTGCTGCATGTATCCCAGGTACGTGTGAAGGAACTGTTGCTTCTTTAGCATTTCTGGTCTGTTGCAGCAGCCATGAGATTTAAATGACAGACTGAATTTCTGCCTGAATATGGTCTTTAGGTCCTTCCCAGATCAACTCAGGGGCAATACTGAAAACTGCCAGCTCAAAATGAAAGTTTTGGGAGGGAAGGTATTCAAAAGTCAACAAGCATGTCACATTGTTTTTTCCGGAAATCCAGGTGGGAAAAAACCTATGACTCTCTCCTCTCTTTGTTGTGGTGGTTCTTGTTTTGCTTTGCTTCCAGAATTAAGAGGAGATAATAGTACTATGTACATGACACAAAGACCATCAATTGCTGGGCAGATTATCACCTCAGTATTGTGAGAATCACACGAATTTTTAGTTGCCTTTAACCTCTCCACGGGTACCTCTATAAACTTAGAATTTGTGAAGATGTCTTTAGATTCTAAACAGAAGTCCTAAATACTTTTACAGTGGTAGAAGTTACCCACACACCCTGGGTGAGTTCTCAATGTTTATCACAAAGTGTCATGACAATGAGAGAGGAAATCTTGCACTTCTGGTTTAAAGAAGACTTTTTAATTGACTTATATTTTCAGGTTCTCACATTCTCACATTCTTTGGTTCGTTATTTGAAAATGTAATGCCTCACATTTTATAGTACCTGGCATGGATCTATGCCATGGAAGTGCTAAACAAGTTATTTTGAGGTTTCTGCCTGTCTGCTCCTTTTTGGAAAGACAGGATTCAGTTACGGTCAGAGTCCAGGCTGAAGAGTTAATCAGTCAATAATGGCTCCCATTATTACAGCAGCCAACTTGATGTTGGAATTTGATTAATAACAATATGCCCCTCAGTTACACTATTCCATTAAGTGGTACTAATTACACTGCAACTGCTGTTCAAAACAGAGCAAACTGTATCTACAGTGTCGAAACTAGATTTGACTAAAATATAACTTTTAATGCTGGCTGTAAAAATAGAAGGGTCTTGAGTCAGTGCCAGTGTGAAGTAACTTCTGCATCTCTTTTCACTGTCTTGGAGAAGCCTATCATCATATTTAGGAAAATCAATGAAATAACAAAAAAAGGATTCTTAGGATGGTG
Source organism: Trochalopteron elliotii (assembly GCA_024734555.1). Taxonomy (NCBI): domain Eukaryota; kingdom Metazoa; phylum Chordata; class Aves; order Passeriformes; family Leiothrichidae; genus Trochalopteron; species Trochalopteron elliotii. Next base: position 2,192,022 of record JANPWX010019886.1, read on the forward strand.
GAGGAAAAAGAATAACGTTAGAAGTTCTGTTTTGTCAAAATCTCTGAATTTCAGAAGCTAATTTGGAGTGTTAAGAGTTTACCCTGAGTAAAATTTTTAAAATAGAAGTCAGAATACTTATTACTTGATTACAGGACTATGTAGCCTTATAGAAAATATCTGCTTTTAAGGATTTTCACACGTCCTTAGATTATAGAAAATAATGAATCTGAAACAATTCTGTGTAAGTATCCTGCCACAGCATATAATAATTTTTGTTGGGCTTTTAGAGAGAGAACATTTATTTGCTGAAATACAGCAAGACACTTGAAAATATTTTTCAATTAACTTGATTGGGGTCCTGAGTAGTGATGTATTCACAAATCTTCTCTGATTAGTTATACTTAAAAGTTTTCAAGGCTTGGATCTTTGGCTAGTGATTACAGTTTTAAAAAAAAGGTTAGGTTTTGCTTAACTTATAGTCCTACATTGAGTTACTGGGTTTATTGAAAATATTTGCGTATTTTGAGGTTACTTGTCTGTTCATGCTTCACCTTTTGTTGTGATACATCACACCTCTGTAGTCTGTTGTACCTTGGAACAGATTCAATACAACACTGATGTAACTGACATAGCCCATCCTGCTGTTTCTTACAATGAATAATTTACTGCAAAAAGTGGATTTTAAAAAGCAAAATAGCTGTTTTGGCACTGTTTATTTCACTGATATTCATTGGGTAAAATTACTCAGTCTTTATGGGTAGTTACCTCTCCAGAGGAATGCAAATGGAATTAAGACTGTTCTATTGCCATGGGTAGCAAAATGTGTGAGTGAACATCCATGTTAAACAGATGTGGTACTAAATATATTTTTTGTTTTAATATGAATAATGAATGTTCCTCTTTCTTTTCAAAGATGCTATCATGTAGCATATTTTCCTCATTTTTATTTAAATGTCTAAGAATTGTTTTTGATTGTAATCTTTGTGCATTTCTTTGGAATATTAGTGTCAATTGTAATACATTAGAGAACCTTACTTGCATTTAAAATTCCTAAATCATTTAAAAATTAAGACACATAGTATATTATGCACCATATATTAATACTTTATATAAAACACTGCTGAAATGAATCAGTGAATCTAGGATGACTAATTCTTTGCTAATTATGCTCTGTTCCTCCTGACTGAACAGAATAGAATTACTTTGAGTGTATATGCATGCCAAATTAGAGACTTCAGATCAAATTCTCCTTCTGTTATATATATATACTTACATACCACATTGAATTCTACAATCAGTTAGAGCATTTTGATGTTTCTGTCAAACTCCTGTATATTGCCTACGCCTTTGTTTGGAATTGAGAATAAATTATCTTTACTTTTTAAAAAAATGCAAGGTAAGGACTATATCTACTGTTTGAATGGGAGACAAATTTTAGCCCAACTTTTGCACAAATAAAACTTGACCTTGTAAGATGGTGTATCACTCAGACCTGGCTTTTTCATAGAGTGATGGTGCTTCTTACACGTGATATTATACTGGATGTCCAGTCTTTCAGTATTGTCTCTGCCCTTGTGTAACCATATCAGCAAAATGACATGACTCATTTGTGACATCTGATAGTCTAACTTGTCCAAAACCTGTAATGGCTGTACAATTCCTACATTAGTGCTGCTTCAATTGCTCTCTATTCTGCCCAAGAATTTTTATAGCTTGGCTACCTAACTTTTTTCTTCTTCTGTTTTATTTTTGAACCTATCTTTTCCCTTCATTGCAGTGGTGGTACTAAATTCACTGTGTTTTGCTTTCCAGGGGGTGCTGTTTCTTTGATTTGTTAAAAATTACTGTTCAAAGATCCCTCTAATCTTGTGAATTTTGAATTTCTATAAAGAGCTCAGGGATACCACTACTGTTGCCTTTACATACATGCTTTCTAAAAATATGTTGCAATTTTATAGTTCCTGAAATATATGCCAAAATGTCATTTATAGACCTGTATAGGTACAAACTTGAGAAAACATTTACTAGTAGAGTGCCATTAAGATGAGCTTCTGGCAGTGTTATGCTCTGTTTCAGCAAGCTCACTAATTGGAGGACTCACATATAAATTAAGTGTTATTGTAACCATTTTGGAAGATGAGGAAATTCTTACCTAGGAATGAGCCTATTTTGCCGGTGTTTCTAGGTGTTGGAGGGAAATGTTGGAGCCTGGAGTTTTGAATGACTACTTTTGTCATATGACAATTTCTTAAGAAGTGTCTTAAATCCTTCTTTTGTTATATTATATTTTGCTTTTATGTTCAGAAGGGGTAGGAAAAAAAGGTGTCTTCACAGTTCTTTTACGATATCCCCAATTTTCCTCAACAACTAGATGTTCAAGACTTAAAAGTTTTTCAGCATCTTCATTTTATCCCCACCATGTAGATTATGTTCTTATTGCCTTTAGTATGGCAGTAGCAGAATAATTTTAAAGCAGTATATTTGTCATAAAAGCATGAATTTCTCCTACCTTCTCTGCGCCTTTATTTGGTTGGTAAAATAAGAGTGTTACAGGACTGCCCTTCATTCTCCGGCCTATTGTACTGAAGAATGAATGACTGAGTGTCTTGATTGCCTTATAGATAAATCCGGTTAACTGTTATATTAATTAAAACATGTGGGTTTGAGGCTATTCTCAACTATTTATATGTGATTTAACTCATATCAGCAGCGAATTTGTATTTAATGCAAACTAATGGGTTTTATGTAAATGGAGCATGTGGCAGTCTATTTAAAAAACAAATTATCTGTAGTTCCATTTCAGTTATTTTAATTAAATTTAGAGCGTGTGTGCAGCAGAAAGGGATAAAGAATGTGTTATATATTAAGTGTTGATTATTAAAACCAATTTAAATATATAGAATAAGAAACAAGTGATTCTCTTAGCAGAAACACCTATTCATTTTCTGACATTTGCATTTGTTAAAAGAGTAGATACAAGATCAGGCAAGGACATATGCCTGGTGGTTTTTGAACTGAAGAGTACAAATAATTCTTTGAGTTATTAATAACAATACTGTGAAGATTAGCTTCACATTTATAAGATGGTTTGAGAATTATTGGTCAATTACATTCTGAACAAATGTCAATTGGACAAAAGAAATTGGCAGTTATTTACTGATTTTGTTCCTAAACGACTATGTGAATCTCTGGTATTACCTAAGAGTCACTGGAGCCAGTTATGCAATATGATGGCTGCATTGGTTGTTTTAATACCAGACAATAGAGTATTTCAAGATTTTTAGCACAAACAAAAATATTAATTACTGGTTTTGAAATCTGAAGTATCGTATCACTGTCTCATGCCTTATTTGCTTGAATTTCCTGAGCATGACTGAATAAACAGATTCCTTGTTTTTTTTACTGTTCTGAGTAAATTTTGCTCACAGTATCAGCTCAGTTACTTTGTGATTTTTTGTCACCCAACACCGACTGGTCTTACAGATTTTGAGAAGAAATTCTATAATAGATGAAAATATTTTCCAAACACTTCTCATTTTCATTGTTACCAGACTTTGTCAGGACATTATTGTTATTGTAACTCACCACAGTAACAGTTATTATTGTTCATATTAACTGTTGCCTGTGGAGAAAAGCTGTAAAGGTTAGACTATATTTTCAGAAGCTTACATTGGGTTCTTCATCAACAATTCTGGTATATCTCCAACATCTTGTATACAACATGTCAGTCAGCTGCTAAACTGAATTAATGTCTTAGTGTCATCAGTGATGGAAAGGTCAACTAAAAGCAGCTGTGTGCTAATGTTAATCCTACTTCCTCTGATTGTCTGACAGTTTCTCTAATTTCAAAAGCTGCAGTGGGAGCTTTTGCTTTTTTTCTCGGTCCCATTGCAAATACCGTGACTTTTGTTGATTCCTCAACATTACAGGGTTGGTTCCGTTGAAATGAAAACTCACGCTTGGAAGCAAAATACTCTGATTTTGCTAAAACTAGAAAATCAAGTAAAACTAGAAAATCAAGTAAGGTATGTTTCATTCCCCAAAGAACTTGCTCTTGAAATAGGTTATTCTAATAAAAAGGTACTTAATCCAGAGACAAAAAGTAGATCAGCACATGTTTTGCCTGTGTTTACATCTGAAGATATATACCTAGATTTGCACACACAGACCTGATCAACATGCAGTGTTGGTCATGTTCAACAGATAGCAAGACTCTTTCTTAATTCTGTTCCCTTAATGAAACAAAACATAAACATATGATTTGAAATAATGGAGGTTTACACTAATTTTTAAAATTCAGCAATTGCCTCTACAATGTACTGAATAAAGACCAAAATATTTTAAACACTGTCTACAGATGTTATGAAATAAAAATAACTTGAATATTAAAAGAGTTATTTACAAAAGGCAGTGTTCATTTTCTGTCTCTCATATGTCAGCAGAAGCTTTGCTTTGCCCATAAAGGGTGAGCTCATTTAAACATTATGCCAGAGTATTTGCCCAGCCGATCTGACTGAGAAACAGGACAAAACTATTTGGTTGCTATCAACATATAGGACAAAATGTTTGGAAAAAAAAAAAGAAATAAGCAAAAAGTATTAAAGAAAACATAATATATTGACCAGTGAAAGTTCCTTAAAGCACTGACCTTTGAGATCTCTTTTTCTATCCTCTCTGCACCTTCCTCTGTAAAATACAGTTTGCCAGACTGCTCTTCATGCAGGACTCTCAGGTTTTATTTTTATATAAAAAAGCCATAAAGGAATGTATGTGACCAAATCTCCAAATCCAGGAAATGATATTAGAAACTGAGAAAAATTCTCTTATCTAATAATATATCTATGACTCATGGGGCATCTGCTGGTCAGAGATATTTGCCTTGATTGATTCTTTTCTTATCTCACTGACCATTTCTCACTAACTTTTGCTGGTCTTATGAGTGTTTTTATTTTTTTGATGGGTTGGAAGATTGGATTGACTGTATTGCAGAAGCCCTAATCTGTTCGTCACAAATTGATGCCATATTCAAATGTTTATTTTGGATGATAGGGTTTGCTGAAATCATGCATTATTCCATGGATTTGCCAGTCATACTGAGTTGGACTCTGCAGTTATATTTTGGGATTATTTTGTGCTGTCTCTGCTGTCTTGGTTCCAGACTGATATTTAGTCATGGATGAGAAGTAATTTACTTTTTTTGGATTATGTTTGCTAGGATATTATCACTTTTATGAGCATGCAAACAAATACTTATCTACTGTTATGCCAATGAGATTACTGGTTTTACAGCTGGTATCCCCCTGTATACCACTGTAGAAATACCCCTGTATACCTGCAATGTCCCCTAACCACTAGGTGTTTTTTTATCTGTATTAAAATAATGTCCTCAGAAAGACTTCTAAGAATTAGATTTTTACTTGTGTATTTTGGCCCTAGTGAAACCATATGGTCAACCCATCTGTATTTTTTATTCTTATGTTTAGAGCATCTAATATGTATTGCAAATATATCGAACATATGCTTATAGTTTTTCCACATTTTTTTATTATTTTGTATGCTTCAAGATGTTCACATATGCTTTTATATCTCTAGTAGTCCACGTATTGAGTAAGAGGTGGCAGTCTTACACAAATATTTGGAGGCTTCATACTTAATATATTTCAAATGTCCTCATTTGTGATATAAGGGAAAACTACTTTTATCCTGCGAGTTATTCAAAAAACCCTGGAGCTTTATTTCCTTATGTTACATCAGACAATATGAAAGAATATCTGTTATAGGTGACCCATTCTGTCACGCTGGAATGATGTCAATTGGAGACCTTAAAATTACCTGAATTGTAACCCAGACAATGTATATTTAATAGGAATATTTTTGATAACAAATGCATATCAGAATCATGAATCACAGATGTTCATTTAGGTTAGAAAAGTCATTAAGATCATTGAGTACAAACATTAACCCAGCCCTGCCAAGTCTACCACTAAATTGTGTCCATAAACATCACATCTATGTGTCTTTAAATTCTTCTTGGGATAGTGACACAACAACTTCCCTGGGCAGCCTGTTCTAGCACTTTTGATGACCCTTTTGGTGAAGAAATTTTTCCTAATATCTAATCTAAACCTCCTGGGGAACAACTTGATACTCTGTCCTCTTGCCCTATCATTTGCTGTCTGGGAGAAGAGATCAATCCCCACCTGAATACAACTTCCTGTCAAGTGGTTTTGGACAGCAATAAAATCTCTCCAGAGGGGACTCCAGGCTCAGTTCAGAACACCCCCAGCTCTCTCAGTTGCTCCTTATCACACTCCAGACCATTCTCCAGCTCTATTCCTTTCTCTGCACACACTCCTGCCCCTCAATGCCCTTCCTGCAGTGAGAGGTCCAGAATTCGACACAGGGTTTGAGGTATAGCCTCACCAGTTCTGAGAATGGGGGAAGGTCACTGCCCTGGTCTGGTTAGCCACACTGTTCCCACACAAGACAGGGGCCACTGCTCTTTGGCCACCGTGGCATGGTTGCTCATGTTCAGATGCTGTCAAGCTTCCCTGCCCCAAGTCTGTAGGGCTCTGTGGGGTCGTTGTGATTCAAGGGCAGGACCTGACGTTTGGTCTTGTTGAATCCCATTCCAAAGGCCTTGGAACGTTGATCCATCCTGTTGAGGTCCCTCTGCAGAGCCTTCATACCCTAAGACAGATCAACACTTCCACCCAACTTGGCATCATCTGCAAACTGAGGGTGCACTTGATCCCCTCATCCAGATAGGACAAGAAGGACTAACTGCGGCTCTGACCCTGGGGACCCCCACTAGTGACTGGCTGCCCGCTGGATGTGTGTTCATTCACCCCTGGCCATCCAGCCAGATTTTTACCCAGCAAAGAGTGCACATGTCCAAGCCGTGAGCAAACACTCATGTAGTAAGTAAAGAAATAAAGAATCAATAAGAGGGATATAAAGAGATGCTATTTTTCATTTTGAGTGACCATAAACCAATAATAAAAAAATACTGCAAAAATTTATGTAAATATGGAAAACAGATAGATTAATTCTGATATTTTTGTTAGAGAAAAGACTAAATTAATTTTTCTGCAAGGTAATAGTTTTGAAGATCATGGTGAAATTTTATTTCTTTCAGTCCTCAGGAATCTCTTCTGACTGCCATGCCCTCTCAAAGATAATTGAGAATGAAATAGCAATAAAGTCCATCAGTTCCCTCAGCATTTGTGGGTGCTTCCTTTAAGGGGTCACAGACTTCTGGATGCTAAGCTTGACTAAATGGTTTCTAACCCAATCTTCCCCAATCAAGGGAAGTATTCCTTTCTTCAGGCCTTCTTCCTGGTCTTCTGGGTGAGGGATTCCTGAGGCCAGCCTTTGTAGTGAAGCAAGGAAGTCATTCAGTATCTTAGTCTTTTCTGCAATCTCTGTTGCAAGGGTGTCTGTTCCATTCAGTGGTGGGCCCACATTTTCCCCAATATATTCCTTTTGTTATTGATACATTTGAAGAGGCCTCTCTTTTTATTCTTGATGCCCTCAGCCAGATTGAATTCAAAATGGGCTAGTCACAAATGTGATTGCTTTTCACGGAAATGGTGAAATCATTCACACTTGAGTCTCTTCCATTTTCAAGAGGGCCACTCAAGCAATAGGGTAAGAGGATGATTAGCTGTGACAGCACTGACCAGGGTCTGGTAAGTTTAAGGTACAAACACATTATTTATTTTCATTGATATCACTGTCTCAGTTACAAGTAGAGACAACACTCATCGGGGACAAGATAAGGTTGCTGGCAATATTGTTGCAACTTGCAGGAATACTTCACAAATCCTGTTAGAAATTTCACCATTTTTTATGAGAAAAATAAGTATTAAGCTGTACATCTAGTATGAAGATTTCTCATTTTGGTAACCAGAGAATGAGATTCTGCTGAAGGTAGGTCGAGGGATATATCACTAGGGAGTCAAGAAAAGATGAATGCTTTATTTTGTGATATTGGAATGCATGAAGGCTAGTTACAAGTCTGGTCAATTTAAGGGGCCAGGTACAGAGGAAATGGATCCACAAAGTGATAGTTGTTTCCAACCTGAAGGCATTGCCAAGATAATTCCAAGGCTTGCATTCCCATTCTGTCACTACAGACTTAGACTTTCAGCCCACAATGTTCACCAGAGAAGGTGAAAAAATTGTGTCTGCAGATTATGTTTGCTTGTTTGTTTTTTTTTTAATAAACAAACTGCACTGAATTTTTGAAAAAAATACCACTTGAGATTTACTGAAAAGCAGTACCAGCACATTTTGTGCCTTCTCTCTTGTGAGTTTAACTGTCACAGTGATTGAATTCCTTCTTCTACACAATTTTCTTTCACATAGTTTTGATTTTATTTTGTAATTAATGATTTTCACTAAATCAATATGCAATCCAAACTACTAATAATTCATCAAATTTTCATTGTGTGTAAGAGCAAGGGTACAATAGTCACTTAGCTCTGAAATGAGAGGGAAAAAATACAGGGATTTGTTTCTATAAATTTTGTCTACACCATTTATAATGAATATATATTTCTTCCACTATACAAATAGTTTATATTGAGAACTGGGTTGAAAGCACAGTGTAATAATAACAACAACACTTTATAAAAAAAAAATCTCTCTTTGTCTAATGGGTGTACATACTCTATTTCTTTTATGATTCTATGCTAATGCAAGATGCTTGGCAGATTTTGTTTTTAGTTAAAATATATTAGATCACAGATAAGCTCACTTTGTACCACAAATGATGAGCCATACTCTAATCACAGTCTTCAGTGTAATTCAATATGGACTTTTGTTAATGTCTGCTATACAGATTTGTCAGTCATAAAGAGGGGAGAAAAAGAGTAATGATTTCTGTTGCTGCATTCTTTTAGTTTGCATGCTTATTCCCTAGTGAAAACATCCAAAGTCTCTGAGTTCTCTCACTCACATTCCAAAGAAATTTATGCTTCCATACTTCCCGTATTTTTTGAAGATATACATTAAAGCTCTCTTAAAGTGGATAATGCTCCCTCTGTTTTGCTGCAGTATATTTCTCAAGGACTTTCAGCACTAAAAATAGTTATCATTTGCAGAAAGAGGGACAGGATGTGGTTGCTTTCCTTGATGTATAATGAGCATTTGTACACGAAGTAAAACCATTGTCTTGTCTCACAAATTGAGTAGTACATCTGTGAACAGCTTTGCATTGCCTTTGTAGCAATGTTTGCCTGAAGGCCTTAACTCTTGGTATCAAACAAGATACAAGAGACTGGATCTAACTTTTCTTTCACAGATAAAGGCATTGACAATAGTGTATTCCAGTCTGCTATAAAAGAAGTATCTCTTATCTTTATTTCAATCTGATTACCTTTCTTCATTTAATCATTAGCTTCTATTGACAAAGAATCAAAAATGCTCATTAGGCATGGTGAGACAGAGTAGAATCAATTTATACATTAAATTAAAGGGTAGAGCCTCTAAGTATTTAGACTAGAGATAAACTAGAAACATATTAAATGCAAAGTCTTATTGGTAAAGAGTGACAATTCCTTCTAGGAGGCATATTATTTTAACAGATTTTAATTTAGTGTGGTGTCATTGCTTCATGGAGCAGTGTTTAGCTTAGTAGAATATTGGCTTCTCTCAGAGCTAACAAAGAATAATAAAGAATATTTATGAATAATATTTTGACTTTAATAGAAACCTTATTTCTTAGTCAAGCCTTGGTCAAATCTGCTCTGTTATATGCGTAAGGCTTAAGACACAATTGTAAGTATGTTGGTAGTTAGTTATAATGGGATTTGAATTGGAATGTGTTTTAGGAGGTGGATAAAGAAGGGCTTGAAGTGGATGGAAAATATGAACCTAAGAGCCAAATTGTGATGTAAGGATGTGTTTTACATTTGCTTGTGAGACCAAAACATCCTGGTGGTTTGAAAGGTATGTAACAGCACCAAGTACTTGGAAATGATAAAAAAAGTAATTAAAAAGTGTGTGTTACAGTCCTTGAAACATTTAGGCCTTGTTTATATTTGGGATATCTAATTGATGATGAGCTGAATACTGCTTGATGATATGCTGCTACAATGTCACTGTGTCTATGCAGCCAGTATATAAAGAATATCTCTTTTTTTCACTTGATTTTCTCATGTTATACCTTCAGTGATGCTTGTGTACTACCTTCAAACCCCCAAAACTGGGCAGAAGCAGATGTAAATCCAAAAGCCCTAGGGAACATAAATCCCCATGATCTAACTCCTATCAGTTAGCCTTCATAATTCTCAAGGTCAATGCTGTGATGGTGGTCATTTTAAAGCAACTGCAGCTTGTGGAGTCACACTTGACATTTTGCTGACAATCAGTCTCAGTTTTTCAAGCCAACAACCAACCATTAAGCAGCTTTTGTAAAGGTTTTGGCAAGACCACCAGTAGATAAATGCCTGCAGCTGCAATTTGAGGACAATGAGAAGAATGAGGAGGATGCTGACCAACTGCTTAAATCAGCTTCTTGGATTAATTTTTCTTGGTGCAGCAACGTTTATGGGCTCAAAAAACAAACACTGAACAGGGGAAAAGGGCTGTGTTATGAAGCAGAAATATGCACAATATTTTGAAATGATTAATGGAATATTTTTTGAGGATTTTGCATTGATTCTTTCACACTGTTCCGGTGCACAAGAACACATTGACCTGAAAGCTCTAACCTGTTGTCTTCTGAAATCTTGTGAAACCACCTTCCATTGCAGTGGATTATAAATCAACTGTTGTGGGCAGATAAAGATGGAACTATTTTATTGTTTTTAATTCCAGAGCCAAATTTCAGTGGACATATAATTTTCCTTGTTCTGTATGTTATATTTTTACATAATGCCTGGAAATAGAAAAAATTTTTCCATGATCTGGTGTAAAAACTTGTAGTGTATCCTTTCCACTACTTTTTTTTGTTGTTGAAAATGCCATTTCTAGGGACTGTGATACTTATATCACATGGAATATGGATATGTTATTTCTGGATTAATAATGAAAATTGTAAACTATGAGTGCTGTTCATTACAGTTGATTAGAATAATTCTTTTCATTAAAACCCAAATATTATAACCCAAAAAGTCATAATAATTGAAGTAAGAGTAACTCTGAATATGACTGGTGGTAATGAGACAGTTTTTAAAGCAGTAAAAACAGCAATTTGAAAAGCAACATTCAAAATTATCAGCTTCAACTACCTGTTCCTGTTCCACAATACAGCAGTTTTTGGAGACCACAGGAGGGCCCATCCCTTTGCCTATATCATCAGCAATCTACTGCAGAGTGCCTCAGGCCCCGATAGCGCAGGTCGCTCTCAAGGCCTCATTGCAGCATGTTGCAACTGACATCTTCATCTAACATTTAATAATTCATCATGCAAAATCTTCCCTTCCCCTTCCCCTTTCCCTTTCCCTTTCCCTTTCCCTTCCCTTTCCCTTCCCT
>JANPWX010019886.1:2203877-2277950 GCA_024734555.1 Trochalopteron elliotii
TTCCCCTTCCCCTTCCCTGCTTTCCTCTCCCCTTCCTTTCCCCTCCAATTCGCCTGACACCAATACAAGCAGATAGCATGTATATTTAGAAAGGCTAAAGGGAATCCTGCAAGATACTCATTGATATTACTCAGCTGAATGGTCCCAGCTGGCATTCTACATGCCTCACAAGGCATCAACACTGATCTTGGAATGAGCAGCAACCATTTCTTCCTTCCAGTGTCTGAGCCATAAAAATGAGATATACTCAGAAACTGTGTCAAAGTAGATGGAATTTTCAGAGCACTCTTTGGGACATCTGGGATAAAAAATATATTGCATCTCTTTGGTCTTGATGATTGACAAGGATTTCTGGATTTCTGCATATTTGTTAAGCTGATTTAATTTGAGAAGTTTCCTATAGATTAGTGCAATTGAAATTACTCTGTGCTCTTAAGATAGCTAGAATATATAGGGTGCTATATGTTTGAAATATGTTTGTACTTTGTAAGAAGTTAAGAGAACTAAACTATCAGCAAGACCTTCAAGTATGTATGAAAATGCTGTGATGGCTGTACAAACTGATATAGTATCTTCTGTTCCTTACACTCAGTTATTAAATATATAGGATCTGATTTTTCTATGTCAATTCTAATTACCATACAAGAGAGAGTTCCTTTGCTGTGCTTGCTAAGGAATGAAGGCTTGTTGGTGTGTCGGGATAGGAGAGGAAATATGAAAAGGGAAATGGGGATGATGAGTGGGAGAGTTACCGCACAGCTAAAACTTCTAAATGCGTGCAACAACTGTTACAACTTGCTGACACATTCCCACCCACCTACCATTGAAAACAGCTCCACTATGAAGCCCTCCCTAACAAGCCTGTCTCACAACAATTCCTATTTAGCTGTTGCCGAATAAGTAGGAACAGTCCAGTTCAGGATGCCTCCCATTACAAAGACCAGGAAAAAGAGAGATCTAGAAAATGTTCTGATGAGGTATCTTCTGCTTGTTTGTGCAGTATGGCAGGAGTCACAAGTGATGAGAAAAAGTGCTTTGACAGCTCTCTTTTTCCCATCAATTCCTCTCTAGAAGAACAAGCAGGAAAAGTAAGAAGTATGAAAATAAACAGAAAGCAGAGCTGAACTGTTTAGGCAGGCTTGGTGGTTGTTGTTTTGTTTTGTTTTGTTTTGTTTTGTTTTGTTTTGTTTTGTTTTGTTGTTTTGTTTTGTTTGTTTTGTTTTTTTTGTTTTTTGCTTTTGTTTTTGTTTTGTTCCCCTTCCCCCCTTTTTCATAGTCCTCAACTGCACAGAAAGAGTTTATAAAACACAATATATGGTCACATCAGATGAAACACACTGCATTAGTATTCAGAAATATACCCATCTTAACAAAATCTAGTCCAGGCCAACTCACCACTGTGTAACAGGATTACAGTGTGGCTCAACACTGGAAACAGCATTGGAGGTAGAAGAGTCTATCCTGGTAGGGTGCTAAGCAGTAGGAGATACTAAGTTAAGGACTGTCAATAAATATGCACAGTACCAGTACTTGCTCTTCTTGCAAACAGAAGCTAAAAAACTTTTGAACAAGAGCACTCATTATCTCGCTTATTTGCTTTACCTTGAACAATTTGGCGTGAACACAGTGAAAATCTGAGATTCTGCTTAGAGAGGGGTAGGAAAACCATTCTTGCAGATTGTCAGAACTTGACTGAACATGAGTGAACAGTCTGCTCTGACTGTACCTTTAGAACTAGAACCAAACTAGGTAACTTTTGGAAGTTACTTCTAACTTACATGGTTCTGCAATTCTACTAAGGAATGTATCACATGAATGCTGGTTTGTATGAAGGCATAGCATTTGAGTTAGCCAAATCCTAAGGGGTAGGGAAACTCTACAGTACACTAGTTGTGTGATTTTTCCCCCCTAGGACTTGATAGGACTATGTACAGACATTAAAGGAAGTTAAGTCACAGATTGAATTTGGCATGTCAGTGCACAGTCCCCACAAGATTTTGGGTCCCCACCCCTAAAATGAGTCATAAAAATAAGGAAAGTTTGGCCTCTGAACACAGGATTTGTAGACTTATGAAGCGAAAAGAGAGAGAGAGTTGCTAACTATAGAGAACAGTTTTGGAGGTTGAGCTGGGCCCACTGGACACTGCAGTTGAGACAAGTAGGAGGTTCAGTGCCCGTTCTGAGAACCACATGCACATTTAAGCGTAGAACCTTGTGATCAGTCTGACAGCAGCAAGACCTGGTTATTTTGACAGACTGATGTTCCTGGAATCTGAAGAATCGAGAACTGTTTAATGTAGGATGTAACTGAAGGAACAACTTATTTCATGTGCAGATGTATCCTTAACTGAACATCTGTAGTTACATACAGGAACTATTTGAGATCCGCTTTCCTTATGGAGTCTGTAGAAGGTACAGATTGCTCACTTTAGTAGTTGATATGTTAAAGATGGAAAGTTTTTTCTGGTTGTATTTTAAGGCTATTATCAATTAGATACGAAATTTTAGTCAATTAATTGCTAGAAATTATATAACTAATGTTACAAAGATGCAACTCAGAGGACAGTGAAAGATACTATGTTAACTTGACAGTGATTAAGGGGGAAGGGGGGATGGGAGAAGACAGATTCCCTCACTTTTTACTTAACTGTTAAATTAAAAAAATTAGTTTTCCTCCTCTATGATGTGGTGTTCTTTCCTGTCTTGCTTACCATTTTCTCCACCCCCATCCACTGCTCCCAACACAAAATATATTCACAGTGCTACCATACAATGTACTGAAATGTGGGTGGTTTCTTCTTATTTCTTTTTTTTTCTCCCTCTATCTGCCACCCACTCCCCCAACTGTAATTTTTCTGCCTTATCCCATGCATCTCTTTGTTTTTGAAATAAAGCATTCTTTGACTTCATGAAAATTCTATGATACTCAAGAAAGAATGAGGAAACTTGATTCTAACTACAGGAATTGCTTGGACTGCTGCATGTAAGGAAATGAAATATTAAGGCTGACAACGTTAACGCAAAGACAGCAATAGAACATTATTTTAGGCATTAAATTACATTTCAATTTACTGGTGCCACTTCACGACTGAATGCATTTTGAATTTGCAAGATTAAAATAAAAAGACAGGCACAAACAGGCAGGAGGCTTAAATCCCATCCTTTCAGTCTTGCTGTGGACACTCATCAGCATTTCATGTGGAGCCTCACAAGTCATACAGCATTCACAAAATTGAGTTACCTCTCAAATTGCCATTTTGCGTATTTTAATGCTTTCCTCTCCTTTCAGAAGCTGTCCTCTAAAGCCATACCACTTGCCTAATCAGGTTTTCTATCATCATACCTGTCTTCAAAGTAAAATGCATTAGAGGTGTGTCCCTTCATATTCTTACACAAATTAACATAATGAGTGCTTCAAGTATATTCTGAATGACAGGCTTTTTGCCATGGCCAAGTGACAGGCTGTTTCCTGGCCAATCAGAGACTGCTTTGCTGTCCAGTACAATTGGTCAGCATGATGTAATTTGGCTTTCTTTAACAAGAAGGAGTCATCTTCCCATTCCCTTTGAGAATTTTAATCTAGAACAACAGACCAGCTGCCATTTAGTGCAATTTTCCTTTTTCTTATTCAACCAGACTGCAATATAATTTTGTTACTCTTTATGAAAAATAAGGTTGTCCTCTAGAGTAATTATAGAGGAAAGAGTATATCTGGGGGCTCCTATCTTTAGCAAATTGTGTTTAATGGCAGTGCTAGCCAAATAGAGGTACTTTGAAACACCATGTGTGTTTTCTCTATATTTTATTTCCAGTTAAAACACTTGTTTTGTTATATTTCTTCTCTGCAAGATATATTTCTTCTCTGCAAGATATATTCCTTATGAGTACAATATATGGGTATCAGCAATAGCTCAAGTTTTAGGTTTTTTTCCTCTCCTGTCTCTATAGATTATGTTTCACTGCTCAGGATATGTGGTTGAAAATAAAGACATACCGGTGTTTTAAGTGGTAGAAAGTAATCTTATAAATAAAAATAATTAGAGCAGTTATCCACCCACGATTTTATTTTTAATTGCTGGTTGTTTCACAGGCTTCAAAGTATGCTAAGTCATACTAGCTAAGGCACACAATTATACAACTGACAGCTCTGTGCAAACCTTTGCTACTTGGCAAACATATGAAGCCTTTTTTCACTTGTGTGTGTATAGAAAATGAGATTACTGGAGGAATCTGATTTCACAAAACTGTTGAAATGCTCAGAGCTGGCCTCAGACATTCACTGAACATGACTATGGCTTTCACCACATACAAAAACTTTCTGAAACTGCAGATAAAATGGGAAAAGACCATGAGATCTTAACAGTCTGGAATATCAGGAAAAAAATATTTGTAATTCAATAAAGAAAGAACCTAATAGGATGAAAAACCAAGTCTGTTATTGCAGCTATGGGAAGAAAGTGGAAAACAGTGTAGAGTATTTGATGCCATTTAAAACTCAAGGAAATCAACAAGACAAGAAAAGCAAAAAAGAGATATATTCAGGCAAGAAACTCCACCGAGCTTTGAGGTGATAGGGAAGAAGATGAAAGGAAGTGTTTAATATTGTTTTGTTCTCCCATCACTCCCACATGTTCAAACTCCAGGTCACTCACCATCTCAGTAATTTAGGATTTTTATGCTTGTGCTTTCTCATTTGATGCCTTAGGCCCTAAGCCAGAAAGCATCAAATGCTCTGTGTTTCTTTTACAAGCATTTAACAAACATTACTTTTCTGCTTGTGTGGACAGTGTATCTCTCTTAAGTGCAATTCAGAAGCTGTACTTGAGTGCAATACAGAAGCTGTACTTGTGCATAGTCTTTACTCTTTTTGCCATAACCATAGCACAGGCAGGAATACAGCATCCAGTGTGCTTTGGACTGACTGATGTCGGATGAAGGGTCATGTCACCTTCCTTGGGAATGAGCATCAGACCAAAATTTCATTCTGGTTCTTTCAAGAAAGATAATATTTGTCAGTGCTTTAGACTCTTTTCACATTGTGGATAAAAGACTAGAATTGTGTGACAAAACTCCCACATTCTCTACCTTATTTGTTCATGGCACTTCAGACATTTGCATGTTGCCCTGACACAAATGGAGCTGAGGTGAAAATACTCATGTTTGTATTCATCTAAGGCTTAAGGTAATAAAAATTGGAAAAATGGCTCTACTTCTGTAGGACTGAGGAAGAAAAATCAGGTTTGTATTACTAACATTAAATGTAAGATTTTTACATCATATCAATTTTGACTTCTATTACTACAGAATTTGCATACTGGTATGTGAAACACGACAGGGTATTATTGTGATTTACTTATGAAAAGGCATAAGAAGCATGCAAGATATGCTGTAGGTTGTGGGTCATTTTGGTGTCATAAATAATGGACTGAGCTGAAAAAGATGCTTAGGTTCAATAAAGGAGGACAGAACAGATTCCAGTTTAGTTATGAGAAGGACTATCCCACAGACCAGGGAAAATATCCAAAGGGTCTTTGGTGCTCTATATTCCCCATATCTGCTGCCTTGCTGAAAGAGGATGATAACAGAATCAGAGTAGTGTCAATATGCATTTATTTAGTGTCGAAATACTCACAGCAGCAGCAAAGCAGAAAGTAGAAATTACAGACAATTTTTTTTAGAGTAAACTGAGGGCTGTGACTTGGGTCCTAGCTAGGTCTTCACCTATATCTAATGATTTCATTTGGTTATTTCACTAGCTGAAATAAAATCCTAGGAGCAGAGATTTTAACCCTTTTCCTCCCCTCCCCTCCCTTTCCCTCTTTCCTGTCCTCGTCTTTCTCTACTGTTTTCCTCTCCTTTTTTTCTAATTACATTTACCAGTGTGTTAAAATAGAGAGTAGACATCTTAAATGTTACTATTATACTAGAAATGGATTTGAAGTTATTAGCTCATAAAGTCAGATATGAAGAAAAATACCAGTATGAGATGTGTGACAAGTGGAATGAAAAGCAGAGGATAAATATAGTACCCAAAACCCCAACCAAACAATTTCATTGTATGAAAATTCACCATAAAGCCAGCACTCTGTCCTGAAGTATATTAGGCTGAAAATGAGAGGTGTAAAAAGTTTGGGAACCAAGAATATGATACAGCTTTTCTTTCAAAATGTATTAACATTACCTTTTATTGAAAACAGAAATAATAAGTTAAGAATCTAGCTGTCTTAAAAAATAGAGCTTTGGTCACACAATACTCCAGCCTAATTTTCCATATGGAATAGTATTCAGTATGTAAGCAAGGCTTGTTCAACAGTATTTGGAATAATTGTTCGACATTTTCAGATGAGACTGTTGTTTTAGTGAGAAATACTTTATGCTTGTATTTATGCAGCTTCAAAGAAATGGTGTAAGATGATAAAAAACATAGAAGACACTCAGCTGATCTTGCACAAATCAATGGGACTTAAAATTAATAATGAGTTTATCTCTTTGCAGAATTAAGATCAGGTGAAAGCTGCCCTAACAGAGTTTCTGGATGTACTTCTTCTTCTCCATGTAAGTCTAACTCTAAAAATTTAAATAAACTCTATAAATTTTATATAGAACTCCTGCTGGCCCAAAACACAAGGTCAAAGTTAGCACGTGGTAATTATGCAAATCCAGCATTCACAACAGTTGCTGGTGGGACACTCCTAGCTATGAACAAATCTACACTTATACCTTAATTTCTCTGCTGGGTTCAGTGACTGGTTATACAGAAGGCTCTTAGGTAGCTGATTGTAGCCTCTTTTAGTGGTTACCTGTTTTTATGCAAATCCATAAATAAAACATCTTTTAGGGTGAGAGTCCTTTTAAAAACATAAATGCATTTTAAATCCATTAAAAACATAATGACTATGGAGACATGTGGAAAAATACTTGATGGTCAGCCTTTTGCTGGTGCTATGATCTACTTATGATTATGATTTCTATAATTTTCATGTTAATAAATATGATTATTTATGAATAATAATGGTGAGAGTAATGGAAGTTAATTTTGTCATTGTAGGTGGTGTTCATTTGAAGTGCTGCCTATGAGTGTGCAAGCAGTGCAGTACTGGTTGCTTTTAGAGAACCAGACACTATTACACTAATAGTGTAGAATGAGCTATTGGCTTACTATCTTTCTTCCATTTAAATGTAATTTATTAACCCCCATTAAACAGAGCAGTAAGCAAAAATAACATTGCTAGTGCTGACCTGTAGGAACTCCAATTTCTGCAAAGCACTTCTGTCACCAGCAATATGTGGAGGACAACTTTTGTTGCAGCTCTTGAGGGAGCCCACCAGGGGAGGGACTGTGTTAGACCTGTTGTTCGCAAATAAGAGATGGGCTGGTGGGAGATGTGGTGGTTGGAGGCCACTTGGGGGACAGAGATCATGAAATTGTAAAGTTCTCAATATTTGGTGAAATCAGGAGTCAATAAGGCTTTTACACTGGACTTCCAGAGGGCAGACTTTGGCCTATTTAGGAGACTTTTTCAGACAGTTCCTTGGGAAGCAGCCCTTAGGAACAAAGGAGTCCAGGAAAGGTGAGTGTGCTTCAAAACAGAAATCTTGAGGGCACAAGGAACAGACTGTCACTGTGTGCTGAAAGATGAATCAACAAGGCAAAAGTCCAGCATGGATGGGCAAGGAGGTTTTGAAGGAACTTCGGAATAAAAAGAGGATGTATCAGCTTTGGAAGGAGGGTCAGGTTTCCCAGGAAGTATTTAAGGGGGTTGCTAGGGCATGTAGGAAAAAACACTAGGGAGGCCAAAGCTCAGTTTGAACTTAATTTGGCAACTTTTGTAAAGGATAATAAAATACTTTTTTACAAATGTATTAATGGCAAGAAGAAGGGTAGGACCAACCTTTGTTCTCTACTGAATGGGAGGGAACTTAGTAACCACAGATGAGAAGAAGGCAGAAGTGCTTAATACCTTCTTTGCCTCAGTCTTTAGTGGGAAGACGGCTTGTCCTCAGGACAACTGTCCTCCTGGGTTGGTGGATGGTGTCAGGGGGCAGAACGGTCCCCCTGTTATCCAAGAGGAGGCAGTCAGAGAACTGCTAAACCACTTGGATATTCATAAATCTATGGGACCAGATGGGATCCATCCCAGGGTGATGAGGGAGCTAGAAGATGAGCTCGCAAAGCCGCTCTCCATCATTTACCAACAGTCCTGGCTCACTGGTGAGGTTCCAGATGACTGGAAACGGGCCAGTGTGATGCCCAACCACAAAAGGGGTAGGAAAGAGAATCCTGGTAATTATAGGCCAGTTAGCCTGACCTCAGGTAAAGGTTATACTGGTAAGGTAAAGTTTATACTGGTAAGGTAAAGTTTATAGAGGGTCATCATGCAGCACTTAGAGGATGGCCAGGGTATCAGGCCCATCCAGCATGGGTTTAGGAGGGGTAGGTCATGTTTGACCAACCTGATCTCCCTTCATGACCAGGTGACCCACCTGGTAGATGCGGGAAAGGCTGTGGATGTTGTCTGTTTGGACTTCAGCAAGGCCTTTGACACTGTCTCCCACAGCATACTCCTGGAAAAGCTGGCAGTCCACAGCTTGGACAGGAACATTTTTTGCTGGGTTAAGAACTGGCTGGATGGCTGAGCCCAGAGAGTTGTATTAATGAGTCATATCTTTTGAGTAGGGCCCAAAGATTTAAATCCCAAGGATTTAAAAAATAACTACTCTACTGGCAGAGAAAAACTCTCCTAAACATGTGCAGAAAAATCCACATGCCTCTTGGGAATGTCAAGTATTGTTTAGAAGATAGACCTACAAAATATCTGCAATCTTTTTTGAAATTATAATGTTTTAGATAAGAATCATATAAACCTTTTTAATCCTTTAAAGCTAATTAGAGTAATTATAACTTCTTTAGAAACTACCCTAACACTTTATTGAAGGAAATTAGATGATGTTCATGATCCTTCAATACTTGGGAAAATTTTGTTTCCAATAGGGAGGAAAAAAAGGTCTACATTCCAAAGCAAACTAGTATTTGTTGCTAATTTCTCCTCTGTGCCCTAAGTGACAATGAAAATTTCACAAAAAAAGTAGTTTCCTGTCATCTTCAATTAGACTTGGAAGTCTCATCTCATCCAGTAGTCATTGATTATTCATTTATCTGATAGTCCTATGAATTTGTGTTCTTTTTCTTAAAGCATTAACTGCAAGGAAAAACAGGAACCATTTAAGATTTGAGAGTCAGTGCAAAGTATTGAAAACTTAGGAGGTGCAAGAATGCACAACTAACAGTTAGTAACTGAGAGGGAACTATTCTAGTAAAGTGACTTTACCAGGGCACCATATCATTTTTGTTAGTAACTCTAGCCTACTCTTTTTCTATTTATAACTAAACAATCAGAGGAAACAGTGATACATTCTTCAAATCTTAACAGCCCAGAACACTTGATTTCTGGTCTGAAGAGAGTGACCTGATGCTCCTAAGCCATGTTTCAGCCCCCGGCCTGTCTGCATGCGTAGTGCTGTCACTGGCCTATGACTCTTGCTTCCTGAGGTACTTCCACTTGCCATTGAGATCAGCATTTACAAAGACAGAGGTGTTCCACATTGTGAAGACTTGAGATTTGTGCTTGAAATTTGCTTTTTAAAGGCTTTTATTGTATTCTTGTTCTCCACTGCTTCAGAATGTGGGTGCATTTCTAACAGTTTGTGAAAACTTGTGTCATAACACTGATATAACCAGTAGTTGTCCCTGAGATGACTGCTAAAGTACTACTTGTAATGAGTTGAAAATAAATATAGCAAAGATACAGCTTGCAAGATATCTAAATTAGAACTTTGGTGCAACAAGAAGAGTGCATTGAGATTCATGGACTCTTTAGAGAACCGTGTTGCTCCATCTGTGGACAACTGGGAATGAAATCTGTGTAAAGCTGTTTTTACTGCTTTTAGCTCCTTTGGTGGTTTTCACAACACTCTCATTTTTGATTCATATCAAGATGAATTTATGATGATTTATATCAGATGACATTTACCTAAGAATATTTCTGACCTAGAAAATTCTTTCTGTGTTTAGTGTTTGTAAGTTTAATATGTTTATTTGTCACAGTATTCTTCCTATTGTGCACAGGCACCAATGCAACTTAGTTTCCAGTTCATAGGGTCAAAAGCAGATCTTGCTAATGCATATTGCTTGCAGTTTGTGTGTAAACAATAGTCAGAAATTTTCTTTTCTCTTCACTTTTATATCAGTCAAATTACTAGAGAAACTACATTTTTCTGCAACTTTTCTTGGCCACAGTAATTTTGCTTACAGATGATCTAATTTAAATTAATAGCTTCAAATTATAAATAGATAAATTCCACACAAAAATGGAATTAATGCTTTGAGATAGCTATTGGTATCTTAAACGTACAAGATCAGTTACATTTTAAATGACAAAAGGTTTAAATAAGACAAAGATTTGGGGAATTAAACTCATTAAAAAGGTAATTTAAAGAAAAAAGTTTGCACAAACTAATAACATGCACAGTAGGGTGTAAGTTTAGACCTGTGAATCTGGCACATTTATACATGCATTCTGAGCTGGAAACGTTTTTTGTTAAAAGAATGAGGATAACAGCTTTAAAATTTCAGCTTTGCTTCAGAGGTCCAGCCTTAGTAATGCTGCAAGAATTCAAAGATCAAAAGAACAAATGTTGTGTGAATTGGACATTCAGCTGACATAAATCAGTTCCGATCTGTTTAAAACAAAGAGACTACTGAGCTACATCAGCTGTGGATGTGGCCGAATGTTTTTACTGCCAGAGAACAAGTTACTCTGTGCAACATTCTATACTGCATCCAGTGTATTTATTGATGGCATGCTTGTCTGCAGAGCCAGAGTTTTCCTGCTGGGCAGGCTGCTTTCTAAGCAGAGAAA
Organism: Trochalopteron elliotii; assembly: GCA_024734555.1. NCBI lineage: Eukaryota > Metazoa > Chordata > Aves > Passeriformes > Leiothrichidae > Trochalopteron > Trochalopteron elliotii. Next base: position 2,214,797 of record JANPWX010019886.1, read on the forward strand.
GCAGGCTCCAAGCTGGGAGCAGGCAGAGTACTGTCCTGTCCCTGTCATCATCTGGGCTCAACCTGCTTTCCAGCTGACATGGGCAAACAGCAGCTATATTGCTGTGGTTTTTACTCATCCTGTTCCATCTGTGCCTGTGTGGTGTCTGGCAAAAGGGGCAGAGGAAGGAGCACTTGCCAGCTTGATAGAAATTCACAATGACCATCATAATCTCCTCAGACCCATGAAGGAAAAATATTGATGTCTTTACTGATCAGCTGGTTTTCTTCCCTTGACCATCCCCCCTTCTTATGACTGCACATACACACATTATAAAATGGAAAGTGAGTCATGATAATTTTTTAAAAATAATATAAATAAAAGTAGATTTTTTTTTCCTGAGGTGATTTTGGAAATATCTAGGGGGACAAAGATAGTAAACTCTTTTGGAATTCTCTGTATAAGTATCTGGCCATCTACTGCCAGGGATGATGAAGATACATAAAAATAGGCTGTCAGAGTTCTCAAGAGCTGCCTAATCTGTCCTTTTCTGAAGCAAGATGGATATTGTCAGCTGGAGAGAGAAGACATGTTATTTTTAACATTTTTTATAAAGAAATACAAATGTGAAGGCTGCTGTCTTTTAGGCGATATGAGAAAATAATTTGCAGCTCTTGCTGGCAGAAAGTTTTTGTTAATATCCAGCCTAAATTTCATTATGAAAATACTTCCATCACCATGGAGAACAAGTTTTTGCCTTTCCTCTTAGTCTGCTCCTTTCCTACTATCAATATTTTCTTCCTGAGGATGAACAAATCTTAATTATCAGATTTTAATCACAAGACAAGGAAAGCCTGATAATTTTCCTTGGTGTCCATTACATTGATGTCTTTTGCTAAAGACATCTTTTCACACAGGGCACAGAAATATGTATAGGAGATTACTTTGCAAATTCAGGAAGATTGTATGTAGACATTACCCATTTCCCTTTTTGCAAAGAAGTTAGTTTACTGAGGTATTTTACTTGTGATTCACTGCCTCTCTAACATTCTTTATTTAAAAGAGCTGCCTACAAGTTTGTTTTACACATTACGATTATCCCCACTGATTAAATTTTTTTTTTTATTTACCAGTTTTCCAGTTAGATAGGACAGAACTGAATTCTGGTCTTAAGTCTTAAATTTTACTTACTTTGTATGCTGCTACGGCAAATGTAGTAGAAGTAGTGAGAAATTTTTGGTACAGAAGGAAAATTTCAAGATATGAAGCTGCAGGACAGTGATACTAGATTTTTTAGAAACAAATTGTTTCAGAGGGGAATTACTTGAGACCCTTTTGCATTTTTTGTGTTTTCGATGAATAAAGCTGTCATCAACAAAAAACCTATTCTTAGAAGGGGATCTAGAGCCTATTTCAAGATGAAAAATGTTTTGTTTCTTAAATCTTGCACAAATAAATATGTATTCCGAGAAATTACTGCTTTCTATGTCACACCAACATTTTTACTCAATTATCAATTTCATGCGTTGACTCTATATCGATATAGGGTCACATAGCTCTATATTCACAGTCCATTTTAATAATTTTGGGTTTGTTCTTTGGTTTTGTGTTTGCAAATTTGCAACAATGACATACATTGCTTGGAACATTTCTTGGAAAGGTAACAGTTAAGATATAACTGTTGCAATTTTTTAAAAAATAAAGCTTGAAAATAGAAATGGAAAAGAACTTCCTTCCAAGTAAAGTGATAGATTGAAAATTAATCATTTTGCAAGGGAAATTTTAGAATTCTGAATTTAGATTTTTTTAAACTATTACTATATTTCTGTTAAATAACTTAAATTTCAGCAATACCAATAACTGAGGCTTTTTACAGGTTTTGCATATCTATGGACCATAGGCATCAGGATAACATAGCCTGAAAACAGGAACAGTTTTGCTGAATAGGCTTCATGTCTATGCAAAAGCTCTTAAATTTTGTGGAATTGCATTATAGATGAAAACCTAATAAATTCATTTCATTATGAGCTTAAAAGAAGAGCAAAAAATATGAAGTTTCTTAGGTATGTAACTATTTATCTTCCTCCTTATTTGTTATGTGAATCAGAGCTAAACAAAAATATCTGCCTTTTCTTCATTAAGCTGAAAGTTAAATTTGAAATAGAATGTTTTCAGTACAGAAGGTCTATTTTCTTTATTCTGTTGTTTACTAAAATGAAAGGGTGGGGGAATCAGGTGCTATTAGTACTGCTAAAATGTTCTAAAAGCTTCCAGGGAAGCAGATAGCAGTTTACAAATATGGCATTTTTCATACTGCTGAAATAATGGAAGAGGAAGTTGAGAAGATTTAATTTATGAGTCCTTGTGGCACTGCGCAAAGAATAATTCCTATAAATAAGACATATAATGTTTCTCAACATGCATCCTGATCTGCAACTATTATGTTAATAAACATAGCTAATCAGTTTAATGTGCTCAGGGTGAGACAAGCAGTGAATACCAATACAGAGATAACAAGAAAGGAATCCTTTTTACGGTTTTCTCTATGTTAGGGCAAACCTGAAGTCCATCTGTGGTTAATGAATACAGATTTAGGAAAAAAATAGAGCCATTTCTCACATTAAAAAAAGTAATACATCATGCAATTTTTGAGAGAAATTTTATATTTTTAAAAAAGAATGTGATGTCTTCATTATGTAAGATGCTAATTTCTCTCTTCACACTAAGCCATTTTTACTGAAACTTGGCAATGTTTAATAAAAAACAACTGGAGTTTGACTTTGTCAGAGGAAATTTAGAAGGGTTCTAAGCTGGGGTAATTTTACCTTACACTGAGCTCTTACTTCCTTGTACTGGCATGAAAATGTGTCCTCAGCCTTCTCTTCTACCTCTTCATTTCCTATTTTTAGTTTATCATTTCTTGAGAATTGTTATATGACTGGAATTTTGAGATGACCTTCTGTGGGCTGATGACTGGAGAAGCTGACCACAAATAAGTAGGGATATTATTACTGAAAAAGCTTGTACTACTTTTCCTTTTTTTTAGGAAAAAAAAATTTAAATCTTCAACTTTCTTTTTTCTCTCATTACCTGGACTACTCCACATTCAGCTTAGTGGATAAAGCATGCATAAACATCATCATCAGATTCTGACAAACACTGCTGTCCTTTCTCTCTTGCATACTGAAATGAGGAGAGCTGCAGTACATGGAATTTCTGTACTGTTTGAATAGAAACTCTTAATTTTTACATCTTGGTTAGTAAAAACAACATACTTTCAAGCATATTAAAGACAGAAATATGCCTTTAATAATGATATGTGATCTATTGAAAGGCTACAGGACCAATTTTAATCTTTTTTTTTTTCCATTTTGTTAGGTTTTGTAGTCTTGCAGATCTACTCTAAAAAGAGAAAAGAGAAATGCAAAAGACCAGTTAGGTCACCTAGTCTGTCCCTCGAGGGACCAGTAAAGGATTGTTCCCTACAGTGTTAAATAATCGTTTTATCTAATTATTCAACCCCAAAGAATGACCAATCAATTCAATATCTCAATTAACAAAGAATTCTCTGAGTAATTTTGAATAAATAGGGAGGTTTTCTTTCTGAAGTAAGTGTGTTATTACAATTCAATGAAGAAAACAAAGAAACTTAAGTGCATTAGAATAAAATCTTTAAATGAAGTTCCGACAAAAATTAGTTCTTTCTCATTCTTTGAAGATTCCAGGACAGGGTTGCATGAAGCACGGCAGTACAGACAAATCAAATGTATTACAGTAAAGGGTTTTGAATCAATTAGGCAATTGAGATCTGGCATTTTCTTTCCACCTAGCTGAAGGGCTTTGTGAACTGTATCTCTGTTGACAAGAATCCTCAGTTCTCGGTAGTTTGATTTTTGGACTCTCCAAGCTGTCAATTCACACAAGAAGTTTTGTATTTCTCAGTTTGTACTTTTAACAAACACTTCCCAACAGATTGAAGGACAGTGTGAATTAAGTAAGTACACATTGTGCCAATCACAAAATCATTTTTTGTCCTAACAGAATTTTGTTAACTGTTCTGTTGGGTTAACTGTGATCTAAGAGTATGAGCACCTCCTCGTATTTCATCCAGCAAATTCCTTTTCCTGTAGTTTTTTCTCCACCTTGAATATTCACTTTTCAGTTAAATCATCATACAGAAGAAGTTAACATGGGAGAAACTATGTTATCTTTATTATCTGAAGTTGAAGTGTATACGACAGCGTAGATGTATTCCTGCAACTAACTGAGATTCTGTTTGGCTTATTCTTTTTGTTTAAAATGTCATTTTAAAAAGCTCTCTTGCTTTACTAACTTTTTATAGTGACTTGATGAAGGGTTTCTTTTCTAATCTGATATATTCTCCCTGATTGCTTTTTATTTTAATGTGAGCTGTGTTGAAAGTAAATTTCCCAAACATCTGAACTGATAATCTTTATCCTCAGTCCTTAAATACACCTGTACATTCTTTTCCACTAATGTAATTTGGAATTTTGTCTAAGTAAAGATGAAAAAGAAGTTGTTTCAATATTTACATTATTGCCCCAATGAATCCTCTCTGTATATATGTAGTCTGCTAATGTTTATAATGTAAGTTTACAAGCAGTACCACAAGTCCAGCTAGTACTTAATATATGGAATCTCAGGAGATCCTTCACTCTTGTCAACTGATGTTGTATCTGCTTCTGAGAGCTTTAGAGAAGCTGTGTTTTACCCTTTATCTCTTTGCTTACCTATGAAAATACTAGCTTCTATAATCTTTTAAATTCACCATATCTTGTATGTAGATGGCTGAAGAATTCCTGTCAGTAAACAAGGACTTGGCATGTCAAATGATGGTGAATTAAATGGACTTCAGACATGTCTGTCATTTTGAAGGTCACGATAGCATGGAAATTGAGAAAATGAAGAATCTAGGTGCATTTTGCTCCTTAGTAGTACTGAAGATTATGAGTAGTCTTTTTTTGGGTGTGGAGTTTTCTTTTTAATGTAGAGTAATAATGCTTCAAAAATTTCCTGGGCTTTTAATTGGTAAGCTGTTGCAATTTGTTGCCACTGATGTAAACAACCTTCACTGATAGTTTTAACAATTAAAAAATGGGCATTTATTGATAGATTCCTAGTGAATTATAAAACTATTTTTTTCTTTTTTTTTCTTTGCTGCAAAGAACATTCTGATTGGCTAAATAAAAGTAGGAATCTAACTAAGAGTACTCAATTATAAATGAATATTTGAGATACTAATCTGGCCGATGCAATTTGGAATAGCCTTCTGGCTTATTTATGTTGCCATCTCAAAGAGACAGACATGTTGGAATGCTGGAGATGACTAAAACTCCATTAATCCTTGCAGTGTTACACTGTCTGGAGACTAGGAGGCTTTGAACTGTGGTTTACAGTATGCATGGAATTTTCTTCTTTGCCTATTCAATAAAGCCAAGAAAGTTCCAGAGCACTTTTCCTCTAAACACATGAATTTTACAGATTTTTACTATTAACAATTGCTTTTGACTGAAAATATTTGAACCTTGTATTCTATTTCTTTTCTTCTGGTTGCTTTTATGTGGAGAAAATGATAAGAAGTGAGTCTATCACTGTAATGACTTTGGCTATACCTGTATTGTTAAATTAAACAGTTGCCATAGCATGTTCCTAGGCACAGCGTCATTTTTAGCAGTCATTGACACGGTTTATAAGAAAACACTTTTTCAAACAACTTTCAGGCATGATTCAGGAAAGAGCATAAGGCAGGGACATTTCCGACAGAAAAACTGAAGTCACATGGTTTGGAAAGCTACTACAATAAGGTGGCATGATAAATGTGCAGAAACACAGCAGAATTAGGCTGGTTTTTACTTACTGAAGAAAATCTGGTGAGAATGTTCTTTGTAAAGATGAGAGCATTTATTTTTAATGATAACCATTTTTGTCTATGATTATCACTTCTTCCTTTGGTTTCCTATTGGTTAAAATCCTGATGTCTCCCAACAAATCCATTATATTCACTTTCCTAAGTAGGTTATGTTTCTTAACTACTGTATTTTCATTTTTTAATATATTTTTAAAGTGGGCCTATGATCTAGAGGATTAAGATGTCAAGCACATTCACAAATGTCCTTTTTTTTCTGGCTGGCACTTTTATTTTCAGCAAAATGATTGTTTGCTTCTGTCTTCCAGAATGGATGATAAGGGCCAATTTGAAGAGTGAGATTTGAACTGCATGAGTTATCAAACAATTACATCCTTAAAGCCTCATTATACTTTCATCATAAGATGAAGTTTTCATAAATTATGTAAATTTTATGTTGGGCACGTGTGTTACATGTCAGTCACTTTTCTATGATTTTAATACAGAGAGTTACAGTATTATGTACTATAATATACATTTAGTTTACAGCTATATTTCTAATGCAGTATCCCTTTATCTATGGCACTTTTGAATGATCTGGAAGTCCTTGAAATTAATGGGAAAATGCAGTAACCATGCTAATCAGAACTCTTTCCAAACCAGAGGAAATGTCTCCAAAACACAAAGAATAAACTTTGTCTACTATTTGTAGTGCAAATGCTGTAACAAGGAGTCTTTTGTTCACTTGGAGTGTCTGTTATGATAAATGATAATTATTTGCACAGATAATTTAAGATCTATGCTAAAATTTAAATTTCTTGCTCCCAAAGCACATACAAATCCAATTTGAAAGAAAAGTGCAGAAATGAAGAATCTGTACAGAAATCCATGTGCAAAGAAAGACTATTTGGATTCTGCGGTTGTTCTCCAGTTTAAACATCTCAGCTTGATTAGCTGGTAAAATATTAGTTATGCTAGATTATAGGAACTGAATACTGTTTTGCTAATTAAGAGATTCAATTAGGAAGATCTGTTCAGCTGTAGCTTGCAGATATGTGCTATTTTCAGGGAGATACTTGTTAAATGTCAAACCATTCTGAATTAAATTTTGTTGACTCTCCAGTATACATATTCAACATCTTTGTTAAGTTATAGAATTTCCTATAGGTGTTTTGACTGAAATACAGAACCATATGAAAGAAGAAAATAATCTTTCTTCCTTTAAGGGCAAGTTGATGCTTTGTTAGATTTTGTTATATAGGTAAAATAACTCTTTATGAATTAAAGCCAATCAGCCCATCAAAAACAGTCCCCTCTGCCCTTACAAAGCATATTCTGAATGGATGAAATACATGTTTTTTGGGGGGCAAGATTTCAATTTTCTTACATTAGTTGAATTTTGTTTTAAGAAAGGAGAGTCAGCAGAGGATTAGTGCTGCCAAAACTCTGAACCGTCTGAAGGCTGGAAGTGAGTTTTTGACAGAACAAAATGAAACATAAGAGGGAAGGACACAAAAGTATGATGTTGAGTACATCTTGGTATATGCAGGCCACACCTTCCTTCCTTTGAAGTCCTCTCTTTCTCAAACTCTTTTTCTTACGAAGATTAGGTAAATAACTGAATTGTGACTTTTGAGGTTTTGAACTAAAAAGCTGGTGGAAAAGTAGAAAAAATTGATAGATTAGAATTCTGGCTGGGAAACTCCTACTCATGATGTTGACAACTATAGATGTAATTCTTTCAAGTCCCTGAGGCATATTTACATGTAAGTCAACTAATAAAGTTTATTTGATTTTAGTGTTATTGTTTAGACATTATGAAATCTCCAGAGCACCTGAAACAGAACTGTTTTGTTGAATGAACAGAAATATTTTTAGCGGGATTTACAGATGAAAAATCCCTTATTAAATAGATATATATAAAATATGTTCTCATAAAGCTGGAACAAATAACTACTTTCTCTTAAATTCTATCTGAAATTTAAAAGGTCCAAAATGACTTTTTTAAATTTTTGCCTTTTTTTAAAACTATTTGCACACCATCTCAGTTCAGCAGCTGGTGCAGGTGTGGAGAAATGTAGTGTTTCACAATTCCAAGTCCAAACATAAGCAAGAAGTAGATAAATGTCTTGATTTGAAAAACAAGTGCCTGCCAAGGAAGGCAGGAACCTCCCTTGGAATGGAGAATATGACCCCCCCCACAGTGAATTATAATAACTTTGAAAGTAACAGTTCTTTACTAGTATGTATGTGTATAACAAGGCAAACAAACAACAAAAATGGCAATAACAACAAAGAATAATCCAGAAAACTCAATAAAGGCTCTTGTGGCTCTTTAAGCACTTTCCCCTGGGTGCAGTTCCGGTCACCGCCGGCAGGGGCGCTGGCAGCTCCCAGCGGGCAGGGCGGGTGCGGTGACTCCCCCGCGGCTGCAGGGGGCGCTGTGGGCGGTCTCAGGCAGCGTGCGGTGGTGGCGGCTCGGCCCAGATGGGAGGGGATGGGAAAAAGGGCTTTGCTTTACAAACTTCCAGAGCCGGTCCATCTCCTTGCCCCAGGAGGACTCTCGGAAGCAGAAAGCCGGAATGGCAGGGAGGAGCAAAGTCCCAGAATAGTACACCAGATGTATCAGAAACTCCGCCGCTGTAGCTGGAGCTGGGAAGGGCAGGCAGGGGTTGAAGGGCCACAGTGTAGTAAAAAGCCCCAGAGAAGAGGCACAGGCAGGGGAGGGCTGGCAGTAGCAGCCCGGCTCCTAAACAGGGCAGGGAGAGGCTCCCTGGAAGGGGGATAGGGCTGGGGGATCCCGGGGTTTCCCCTGAGGCACCCCAGCAGAATGTGAAGAGTCCTTTGTTTGGTGAGGTGGGTGTTAATAAGTGTAATAAATGTATCATTGGGGTAAAAATTTGTGCAGAAAAATATAGAAATATATGTTTTATTAATGTTAGTATAAAGATATAAAAAGTGTACTTTGTTTAAAAATTCCTTCCTGAGTCAGGCAGCTGCTCGAGTCACAACCTCTCATCAGCCCAAGACAAAGAGCAGAACCAGGACCATCAAGAGGGACAAAGAAGTTGGCCAGCTAAGATAATGATCAGCGACACATTGGGCTGAGAAGACTCCTCTCCGGAACCCACCCGAGAAGACTCCTCTCCGGAACCCACCCGCAAATGCAATCAAAAATTGATAAGCTTGATACGCAGGTGAAAAGAGCCTTCCCGTATTGCTATTCACAAGGCTTGATGAATCAGAGAAATTCATTCAACATTGTATTTGGACTCTTTTTCGGACTATGCCCCACACCTGTTTTGCCTCGGGACACGCAAAACCCTATAAGACCCCAAGCAGCAGTTCGCTCCGTGTGGATTTGGGAAATCTGTACCTTAGGTTACAGATCCCTGTCCACCCAGCGCTGCACTGTCCGTCCTTATTGTGGTTTCTCTCTTTGTTAGTGATTGGGAGAGTTTTTTTTTTGTAATAAATTGTATTTATATTAATCTGATTTGTGATTCCATTTATAACAATAAGGTCCCAGTGCAAAGGCCTCTCTTTGGAGCAGAGCTCCACTCACGGTAGGAGAAAGGCCGCAGGAGACAGAGCCCCACAGTGGTGGTGAATTCTTCCCACAGCAACTGCAGTCTCCTTCCCCCTCTGAATGCTGAATGTGCAAGAAAGCAAGGAGCTGCCCCAGTACCTTTTTTCCCAGCCCAATTCTTGCAGTATCACTGCACCTCTGAGAGAAAGCCTCAGATTAAGAGGAGTGCAGCCAAGTGCCCTGCTCCCCTGAGTATGGCAACTTCTTCTGTCTCTCTCAAGCACCCAGTCATTATTTTCTCCTAGCAACATGTGGGCGAAAATTCCCTAAGAGAGAGAAACAAAAAGAAGAATCCTAAACCACAACAATAAATATTAATGATACCCTGGAAAAAATATTTCTACTCTGGAAGTTCAAGAAGAATGATCAGAAAAGCATTTCTTTATACTAACATGTTACCTACTCTCAGAGTGAAATATAGAGTGAAATTTTAGAAATATTAAAGTGAAATTTCATTATCTTGACTGGACAACTGCTTTCTACAAGATCCATGATTTGGAGTCAGTTGAAAAAGGGAAAAAGGAAAGGGGAAAAAAACGGAAAAACAGTTCAGGCTTTTAAAAGCCAAACCAGGGCATAAATCAGGAGTTTACAATGGAAAAATAATTTCAAAAACTGCTTAGTTCCAGCACTTAAGAACAGCTTGTTGATAATTAAAAATATTTCTGCAGAATGTTTTTAAAGTACAGAGATTCATTGTTTTAATGCTAACAAGTTTTCAACAGATCAGGAAATTTTTCTACAATGCAGTATCGGTACAGATTATACAGTGCAAAGGAAACTGATTAGGATGTAGTTCTGTTCCATTAGTGTGACTGTTTAGACTTTTTGCATTTGAAACTAATGCTAACTCTCATTAGGCTGCTGCCTTTTGAACCAGGTTTTACAGTTTGGAGAAAGCCCACTTTGGTATTACAAAAATGTTCTGTTAATTAGACTTGATAGTTAGGTTGATTATTTCCACAGTCCAATGAATTGTATTCCTATACTATACCAAAATGTGTAGAAATGCTGAAATAATACTCCCAAAATAAAATAAACTTAATGTTGTATACGGTGCTAATATTAGTATATTATTTGCCATACTTTCTTGCCCTTATGTAATTTATTTATTATTTATTTTGCCTATGTCATCCTTTTCCAGAGAACGCTCTTTTGATCAGTATATCTTGATTTGATATAGTCTGTGGCCTTCAAATTACAGAAAAATCCCCCAGGAGAACTGGCACTAAGGATTCATGTCAGAGAAGTCACAAGTATCCCTCAGTGCAGTGATTTCAGTACTAAATAAACTCCTTTTACAGTAGAGTTTCCACCAAGTGTAATTTGGAATACTGGAAAAAAAGGAGAAAAGAAGAAAAGAAAGATGATTTGCAAATAAAGGTATTGCCTTGGAACAAAATTTAATCTACTTACACATTCCAAGTGAAGAAGTCTGTGTATTAATATTCTAATATTATTCTCAGTGTTATTAAAGTTACGAAGAAGAAAATACATAAAGAAAGATATACTGGAAATCAATAAACTCTGGAGTAGTCCATGCAGATAAATGGTGCTTGAAAGTGGATAGATAGTACCAAATTTGTAAAATTCCCCATGAAAGTTGCACAACAAACTTATTTGACTGGTGAATAGCAGAGTTTTCATATACTGATGGCTACAAAACTTTTTTTAGAAAGAAATATAAATTATACTGATGGAAAACTAATCAGTTGTTCTAATAGGGGAAAGCATAATTTGGATTTTGTTATGGTGAACTGAAATTATATTTATAGATGTATTGGAAATTTAAGAAAATCATGTAAACGTTAAATTTTCCAAAGATAGTAGCATTAAGCTTCTGTATCCCAATGCTTAATTAAGCAAAGAGCAGATTGATTGGCACAGAAAAAAAAACCCCAAACTGGTAAACTGCCTTTGCTTTTTGCATAGACTTTCATACATTTGATAAATTTATTTTTATGGTTTTAGATGGCAGAGACTCATTTTCATTAAATTTGTTTACCATAATTATGGAAGGACTGTCACAATAACCATTAAGTTTGATACATTTGTGTGTGTTCCTACTCCTTTCTGCCTCCCAGAATTTTCATTCCAGCCATGAGTGCTGGTGTTCCTTAGTTGTGCATCTGGTACAGTGTTTCTGACAGCAACATCACTCCACAGGGACTGAATGTGCCATCTGTATGACACACTCAGTATCTAATGGTTTAAGAGCTAGAGACACATAAATGCCTGAAAAAGTACATTTTCCTGGTTGCTGTGTTTTTGGTCTCTAATGTACATTTTACCAACAAGGTATTTATTGCACAGTGTTGCAGCTCTGTGCTCCTGTATTTGTAAGTACGGGAAAGGGGGAGTGGACTTTAGCATCCAGTATGTCCTTGTTACGTTTAGCTGAAGGCAAAAGTAAAGAAGAGAAAGGTTAAAAACCCCTCACAAAACAGGACCACAAGAGATAATAATCTCCTCAGTAGAAGAGCTGATTCTAATAGAAATGTAATGTGAAATCATTTTGTGAAAGGAAGAGTGTACAAACAGATGTTTAGCACTGTCTATAAAACATGCAAGTGTTGCCCTAAGCTAAAGTAGTTAAAGGGATAAGCCAACATTTCCCAAATAAAAAACATTGTATTCCTAATGAAAGCCACTATAAAATCTGCTTTTTAAGACATTTCTTATGCCTAAAATCAGGACTTCTGCAAGATTTTTGTGTAGTTGCTTGAACTTCACTATGATTATGAAGTACTGAAGATGTAGAGAAATGTAAATCAAACTGAGCCTGGTGAAACTGTATGGGAAAGATTTTCTGCATAAATCTAACTCCTTTTTGTTCATTAGACAATGAAAAAACATCTTTTGTGAGGTTCTAGCCTTATAAAAGGGAAACACTTGAATTCTAAGCAAAAAAGAAAAGTGCCGCTGGAAGGTAGAAAGCTTTCAGATGTCCTTACTGGGACAGATGTCCTTACTGGTTTTTGCTTATTTTTCCTCTCTTAAATTCCCACTGTTCATGAAGAACCAGCTTTTATTCATTGTTTGCATTAAGGTTTATAGATACATACTTGCTCTGGAAAAAAGGCAATATGCTTAAAACACCCATCATTTTTCTTAATATTCAAGACAAAGTCTTCTAGTTAGAAATGCAGTTTGCATAGCAGTAGCAGCAGCATTCCTGGGCTATTTCATTTTTCTAATGACCCTGCCTGTGGCTTTTTTTCTCCTTCAGCCTTTATAGGCAATAAACCAAGGAACACTTCTTTAAAAATGGATGGCTCATATGCTTTTGACTTTGTTCCATGGAGAGCAAAAAAAATAACAACAGAACTGAGAATTTTCTCTAAAAACAGCTAGTGGCCAAGTGGCTTATGTGATAATATGGTACCCAATATTGTTATTATTGCCCAGGTATTCATAATGTATGAAAAACAGTAAAAGAAATCTATAATTGAGACATTCAATGACAAAATTGTCAGTCCAGGTTTTAATTATTGCAACTCAGTGTAGCATTTAAGACTTTTAGAGCTTATCCTAGATTTTGCCCATGTGGAGATAAATCTATTTAGGGAATTACATGCTGCAACACTTGTATAGGGAAATTAATTTGAATATTACTACTGATGTAAGATCTGTATTAAAAGTTGGCATTAACAAAACAACTGTAGTTACTCTTTATTTAGTTCATTTGTTTTGTTTTTCATCTTTTGTGTCAGATCGCGTTCGCTCCTTGGTATATTTACTCTGTGGTGTAATGATGAAATGGATTTTGGAAATCAATGAGTGATTCTGAGTACCGTGCTTTTTTTGGCAACACAATTTAACATGTCATGAAGGCAGAAGTAATTTGTGTTCAGTCTGCAATAAAAGGCTTATTTAAAGCTTCTTAAACACCTGGAAATAAAAGCAAACAAATCAAATTTGAGAACTCCTTTTCCTTGGTTTTGCATGTACTTAGAAAACATTGAGTTTACCACAACATCTACTAGAAACAAAACCATAACTGATAATTAGAACAGTTTATTTTTCTTTAGCAGAGATCTTATAAAAGTGAGTGCTTGACGGGGACATGCACATGTGATAAAGTGTTAGATTAGTTTCTTCAGTGGCAAACATTCATGTTGATGCTGTGATCCTAACTTCTTTCTTCCCATCCCTCTTCTTTTCTCCAAAATGAAGGACAAATGTGTATTGCACTGGTGTGAGGACTAAATAATTCCTATTTGGAATGAGCTAATGTTCTCATTAGAAGTTTATTGTTGCTCTCCTATGTCATTTGACTTGTGCTGTCATCCAAAGGAATTGGAGACATAGAAGTATAACTGTTACCAGAGAAATGAAATTACTGTGTTGGCTGAGCAAAGACAGAACTGTTCATTCACCCTTTCAATGTGAAGGACAAACTAGAAGTCATGGTCTAGTTGTCTTTCTGTTGCATATATAAAGTGTCAGTATGTCATAGAGCTTTTTGCAAATGCAGAAAGGCTGGTTTTTGTAATGTCAGGACTAGAAGGAAAATTGCTTACCTTGTATTTTGATGAGGTTAATATTAGCATGAATGCACTTTGATTGGTCTAGAATAGAATAAAACATGAGGTTATCCGACTAGATTATTTTTTTGTGTAAGTCCGATCCAGGACAGCCAATAGCAAAGAAATGACAGAAACATGTCAAAGTCACAGAATAAATTGCTTCTGATCCTCAACTTCACCTCAGAATCTAAAAAGAGCCTTATCTTCAAAAACAACCAGCATGAATTTTGATGCAGAAGTATTGCTCATTATTTATCCCAGCTAATGATCACTGTATGGCATTCTCCAGTATAGCAGGTGGCTGGGTACTGACTGAATTGATTACACACCTGAAGCCACACAGAGCTGACACTGCATGCCAGACCTGGGAGAGATACCTTTATGTGCAAGGCTGTCACGCTGAAGGTAAACTGCCCCAGGGCTTGATCTATACACTGGCAGTGTATTTTTCTAGATATGTAGCTCTTGTATTTAGCTGCGTCAGCTCTGACTTGATACTGTGCCACTGTGATATAGGCACACCCAAAGAAATACTAAAGCTGAAAAATGTCAGAAAAAAAAAAATCACGGTCTTTGGAAGTTGAATTCCAGCCAAACTGACTCACCTGGTAAGTGTGTCTTGACTTCCCCCAGAAAAACAAGCTTAGAATATTTTCTGTCAGTGACCTGTGTGCAACAGAGGCAAGGAAGTAAATATTTTTTGTTTCTATGCCCTTAGTTTATGTTGTAAAGAAGATAATAATAAATTCTAAATTCTGTTTTTATAATTGTATTTTAGGTGTGGCTTCTAGAGGTCGCATGTTGAAGAGAGAGGAAAATTTCCTTACAAGATACCAGTCTCTGTAGCCAACCCATAGAATGGATTAGACCTACAAGAAAGAGTAATGGATCTCAGGTGTCTGTTACCTAAAATGTAATTTCTCATTGCTTACGGGACAGTGGAACGTGACAGAGAAATGGACTCCACATGACTATGTAAGACAAACAACAAACAACTGTTTATTTTGTTGCTACTAAACATATCCCAATCCAGATTGATCCTACTTTCAGTGATGCATCTTTTTATGTCATTTTACCAATCTGTCACAAAACTGGAAAGCTTCTTTATGAAATCACTCCACCACTTCTTCATATCCCCTCTGTTTTCTGGGATCTGTTGAAATAATTATTAGACTTGCAGAAAGTTTTTCCTTCATGTTGCTTGAAAATGGGACTACAGATCTTTGCGTTTGGTTAATGAAAAACTCTTCTAAAGGTATTTGATGTTTAGAACTTAAGTATCATAACAAATCCTTCTGAAAATAGTATTCCTGTTAGAAGCTTCATAATTGTGTTCAAAAACCACTAACTTGCTAGTTATTCAACATCACCTTACATATTGCATGTATCTTATGCATAAAACAATGCTAAAGACAGAAACAAAAAAGAATAGTAAGGGCGGAAGGGTGGGTAAGAAAAAAATCTGTACATTTATTATTTGATTTCAGTATTTAATTAGGCTTATCTTGCTCTGAATGTTGGTATTTTTGTTTGTCATTTTGAGTTAAAAACATATCAGAATATTTAATTTATTGGGTTTTAGCAAGTTGCTTATGAATGTCTCCAAATTTGACTTCTACATGCAATGAAATTAATCCCAAACTCTTGTGTGCCAAGATTGTTGTCATATACATGAGTGAACAGTAGAAAGTTTTCAAAATGAATCCTTTGTGTGACTGTACTCTTTGGCCTGCTCTCTACCTCAAAACGGCAGATCTTCAGGGACAAAATGTTGACTATGAGTGGTTTGAGATTCAATCCATTAAAATTGAAAATAAAAAGAGACTGAATGTGAGTTGCAAAATAGTTTGATCTTTCAGCTTAGAACCATATTGTTGTTACATTTGCAAATTCTTATTGGGGATGGCACGTTCTTGGATTGTTTTTTCTTTCTCTATGATCACAATGATACTATTGGAAAAACATTGACTGTGCAAACTGCTGGCAGTATATTAAGAATGAATTTGATTCTCTTCAATCTGTGCTCATAAAATTTTCTTCTTCTCAATATGTAGGGGAAACAGATAAAATTTCAATCAAACACTATTTCTTATATAAACCACTGTCTACATTTGGGTATAATATTTACCTTAAAATACTCAACAAATACTGGCAGCAAGAAATTGAATGAAACTGATTTTTCTAGAATTAATGCTAATCAGTGTGCCTCTGTAAATATATATACACCAGCAGTTGATAGTAATTCTGCATATATATCTGTGAAAATGAGTGCATCGTTATTTATGTTACCTTGTTTTGAAAATTGCCTTCCATTGTTTTGCCCGGAGAAAATGGCTAAGAACCAGCATGTCCTATATCAATTGCTGAAGGCCTTGTGATATGCCTGCTTAACCTTATGACCTATTAAGTCATAATAGGTGAAAAGAAAAAAAAGTCATAATAGGAGAAAATTTAACCCCAGACTGAACCACTATTGGTGGTTCCTCCTATAAAGAGGGAGTAAAAGTTTGGACCAAAAGTGACCAATATGTATCTTAGGGAGAAATAAAACAACTCCAAGGAATCTGTATGACTGCTACAGAGACAAAATATCTGTCCCTTGCTGGTAACTTTACCTGCTTCATATTGTAGGATTGTAGGTGTTTACCATCCAACGTCCCAAACAGACCAGAACAGAGTGCAGTGTCCTCCTGAGAACAACACAGTTAGTTATTCATGAGAAAACACTTCTTCCAAGCTCCAGGAGTGGTCACTTTATAAAAGCTTACTAGTGCTTTGATAAAAGAAAGTGAATTAGGCAGTGTACCTGTCAGTGTATTTCAACTAATTTTCCCTTTAGTGGGGATAATGGGGATAATTGAAGCACTGCAATTCATTTTTCATGAGGAAAAGTCTAGGGCACATGAAAAGCTGCAGTCATGTTCTAATAAAAACAATTATAATATAATATAATTTCATTATATTATCATATAATATAATCCAATGTATAATAAAGAATTGCATATATCTGGCAATTATTTAGATTAAAAAAATCTGCTACTTGCATATTACACTTTGAAAAGTCAATTCCTTTCTTCTGCTCAGTTCAATATTTTGGTGAAAAATACAGTCAAAATGTTACCTATTTGCAAAAGTTCATTAAGTTGCTGAGCTCTTATGTATACCTGCTTCTTTCAGGTTTTTATTAATAGAGATACTAGAGAATTAAAGGGAGTTTTATCCAGGTTAGTGTTCACCCTCTGATGCTGTGTCCAATCTGGAGTCTATTCTTTGAAGGTAATCAGAGGTAAAGATTAAAGTAGTAACAAGACAAGGTAGACTTACATGCTTCTCAGTAAAAATCCCCTATCTAAATAAAACATTCAAACTTCCGAAACATTGGTAGTACAAATAAAAAAAGAAACTTTGCTAGGTGTCCTTTCAATTTTCTCCCCTCTGAACTAATTATTTTTCTCATACTGACTTTGCATGAGACAAACTGGATTGAAAAAATGGAACTGTTTGGAAAACCTGGGCTACAAATAAGGTAACATTTTACCTTCCTGATATTAAAACTGTAATTATTAGTATATACTATTCAATGAAATATCAGGCACTGTCACTGAATTAATTTGTCAGGACAAGATTTGAAACCCTTTTATGTTTACTGTCATGTGTTTATATGTGAATTCTATGTGCTACTACAAATTTTGGGAGAGTAGAATCTGAAGTTTTCACAAATATTATGTTGGCAAACTCACAACAAGACTACTGAAGTTATTTCTCTCCTCAGAATTGCTCCTTAAAGAATGGTTTATTTTTTAATCAAAGAAGGGAGGTATCAGGATGATCTATCGAATTGTCATCTTGTGTGCCTGTCCTGATACACGCAGCAACATGGCCCAGAGTGATATTACAATCAGAAGGTCAGCATGTAAGAAACGTAGCCTGAAGAGCACTGCTTCCCTTGTGATTGAAACGCTAGATAACTAATTAATTTGCTGCCTATTATGCATTAAATTTTGGTCAATTAGCTATGGTGTGTTCTCTAACACCATCTGATAGTGTAATTACAATGGCAAACAGTCAGGAAATACCTTTTATGTTTACATTTCAGTGTACAGAGAACTGCTTTATGAAATGAAGTCCCTACCAACACAGTATGTTATATATCTGGCTTTAATTCCTAAGCTATTTTTTACTCAAGCTTTCCACAAGAATGTTGATTATTTGTAAATGTCTACCAGAGCATAAAAAGAAACTCTTCAACTGTACTACACCTGTGTATAATGCTAATAATTTAGGTTAATTCATTAGGAATCTCGTTTTCTCAGTATTTTGTTTGTTTTGGACAGCTTTATAAAATTTTGCAGATAGTGGAAACAATTAAAAAAATTCTCTCTGATGTCCAACGTGTTTTCATACGACATATTTCAGTATTTGAAAAAAAACACATAGAAAACACTATTAATTTTTTATCTGTAGATCAATAAATTAATCTTCCCTATTGTTCTGTGGCTCTTAAGGATACCTGGAATGACAAATACTGTACAGTACAAAGAGATCTGGCAGACTGGTATTTAAACACAAATTTTTACAATGGCATATGGAAAAAGAAGACAATGAACAAAGAATCCTTCCATTAAACAAGAACTCTCAATACCAGGATAACAAATCTTTGCTTGCGAGGATTTTTATTTCTTTTATTTTAGCAGAATGGAAAAAAAAATCCTCCTCATTGTATTTCATTGAGAAAAGCAATTAAAGAATTTACTGTTCCTATTCGTGAGTCAGTTTGCAAGATCTACTTGCAAAGAGTTTCTGAATGAAAGTACATCTGCCGTACTAGTTAAACAAAGAACAAGGGGCAAGCCAATACATCTAGGTTCAGCACATGAAAATCACGGCATAATTAATTTCCCTGAGAATACCATGTTACAAAAAACAGTACATAACCACAGAGTACTGCACGTAACAGAAAATGAGCAAAATGGCTGACACAATTGCATACCAGGTCCTTTGCTGGATTATATAATAGTTTATATCATAGTTTGTATCTGAGTTTTCATGCAATTTTGTAGAAAAAAATGAAGCTTATCCTCATGTATTTTCATCGTCTTTCATGCTATGAAAGACCTGTCAGTTCAATGCTATTTGATGTGGACTCAATTTTGCAGCAAGGTGTGAAGTACTTCGAAGGAGCATTGTGCAGCTGTGATAAACAAGAACAGAACAAGTGATCCAGTAAAGAATGTCAGAGACTGAATGTTATAATTTATGGCTTAAATATCTTCATGAAAAATTTTTGCCTATTACAGCAAAACTATTACAAAAGCTGCAGAGAAACCACCACACCCTGAGAACAGGCCTTCTGACTGAGGCCCTGAACTGCTCCCTAATGGAGATAAGATAAAGTGACTCAGGTCTGGGCTAGGGGAGAAGAATACTTTCACAGAGGGATCAAGCTTAGCACCTTTGGAGTGGAGACCCCACCCCAGGGCTATCAGCTGCCAGGTTGGCACAGACCCTTACAGCACAGGTGCTGGGGGAAAGGAGAGGTTTTTGGGTGTGTGGGGAAAAAGTCTCTGGTCTGAGGCAGTTAACACCCACCCTCTGCTGTGCAGACCAACTCAGCTCTGAGGCCCCTTCACCCCAGGAAAAGCCACATCCACGTGAAGGACAGAGGAGGGAGTGTCATGGTCCATCAAAGGCCAGCCCCCACAAAGGGGTCCCCAGACCCTGCACCAGAGCACTGCAAATGATGCAACAGATCCACAGTGTTGCAAGGGATAGTGTCAAAGCTGCCCTCCACAAAGGAGGCACCTGGGCATTGCCACCTGACCCAAACGTATATTAATTCACAGGATTTTTGGTGTGGCTGCGGGAGACCCTCACCACTAAGAAGACCAGATGGAGGGGAGCAATGAGATATCTTTGGGACTCCTGGCAGGGGGATATGCTTCCACCTAATTGTGTCACTCTCCCCGTGTTCCCCCACCCCCATGCACACCTCCTTTAAAATTTTTTTTCTTTTCTCTTTTCTCTTCCTTTTTTCTTCCTTTTTTCCTTCCCTTCCCCTTCCCCTTCCCCTTTCTCTCTCCTTTTTTCTTCCCCTTCCCTTCTCCTTTTTTATTCATTTTTCTTTTCCTTTCTTCATTTTACTTTTTTCTTTTTCTTCTTTTTCTTCTTTTTCTTCTTTTTCTTCTTTTTCTTTTTTTCTTTTTCTTTTTCTTTTTCTTTTTCTTTTTCTTTTTCTTTTTTCTTTTTTTCTTTTTTTCTTTTTCTTTTTCTCTTGTGCTCTTTCTCTTGCACACTTTCTCTTGCTCTTTCACTCTTTCTCTCTTTCTCTCTCTTTCTCTTTCTTTCTCTTTGCCTCTTTTATTATTAAATAAAATATATAGATTCTTTTTGCACCAACATCTAATCTTGTTAATTTTAATCATGTTCGTTGGGTATATTTCAAACTTTTCTGGGTCCAATCCATTTTATTCATGGAGGCTAAGTTCCTTTTGGTCCTCTGTGTTAAACCAGTTCATAACAAAGAGAAAGAGCAGGATGCATTGTCTATCATCCCATGTCTGTGTCAATGAAAATTCTTTATTTGTCAGTGCAAGACAGAGATGCTTAGACAGAATAGCTTGGGTTTTTTTGGTGTCCAGTCAGGTCTTCACAAAGACCTCTGCTAGAGGTCTATACATCTGGAAGTTAAGGCATGCCAAGCTTTGGACTGTTCCCCTATTCAAAATCAGTTGTTAGGCCATAGGAAAAATGCAGAGAAACAGAGAGTGGAAAAATTATTTTGGTCTTGAGAACACTAGTATGTTTTAAATCATGATTTCAGTTTAACTATGCTAATTTAAATGGACAGGATGCTTTCATAAATGTATGAAGACTTACAGGATGATGGTCCTTCTTGGAGATCAAAGTGATGGTGCTTATCTTTATTTGAAAAAGCCAGCACTATTTAATTTAAAAAATAAACACTTCCACTCATTTATCAGTAGTCCTGGTACACCAGGGAGGTCCCAAGCAACTGGAAGTTTACAAATATTACACCCTTACACCTTACAAAGAATGACTTGGAAGGACTGTCTGCAGAACTTCAAGCCTGTCAGGCTGACCTCAGTGCCAAGGAACATCGTGGAGCAGATCACCTTGAGTGCCATCATCCAACATGTACAGGACAACCAGGAGGATCAGCCCTGGCCAACATGAGTTTAGGAAAGGCAGGTCTTGCTTGGCCAACCAAGCAATGACACAATGACCTGCTTAGTAGATGAGAGAAAGGGTGTGGATGTTGTTTTGACTGTGAACTTTGACACTGTTTCCCACATCATTCTGCTGGAGAAACTGGCTGCTCATGTTGTGGACAGCAGCACACTTTGCAGGTAAAGAAGTGGCTGGATGGCCAGGCCCAGAGAGTGGTGGTGACAGGAGTTACAATCAACTGTTGGCTGGCCTCCAGAGGTGTTTCCCAGGACTCACTGTTCCTCCATAGCTGAGTGGCCAACCCTGTTTAACATCTGTCATCTGGACAAGGGAATTGAGTGTACAATAAGTAAGTTTGCAAATGACACCAAGGTGGGTGGGTGTGTTGATCTGCTGGAGGACAGGAAGGTTCTGCAGAGGAATGTGGACAGCTTGGATGTGTGGTCCAAGGCCAAAGGAGTGAGGTTCAACAAGGCCAAGTGCTGGGACCTGCCCTTGGGTCACAACAACCACTGCAATGCTACAGGTTGGGGCAGAGTGGCTGCCTGGAGGGAAAGGACCTGGGGGTTCTGGCAGACAGCAGCTGAACATGAGCCAGCTGTGCCCAGGTGACCAGGAAGGACGAGGACACCTGGCCTGTGTCAGCAATAGTGGGGCAGCAGGAGCAGGGCAGTGACCGTCCCCCTGTGCTGGGCACTGGTGAGGCCACACCTCGAGTGCTGTGTCCAGTTCTGGGCCCCTCCATTCAGAAAGGACATTGAGGGGCTGGAGCATGTCCAGAGAAGGGAACAGAGCAGGGGAAGGGTCTGGAGCACAAGTCTGATGAGGAGCAGCTGAGGGAGCTGGGGGTGTTCTGCCTGGAGAAAAGGAGGCTCAGGACTTTATTGCCTTCTACATCTACCTAGAAGAAGGTTCTAGTGAGGTGGAGGTTGGGCTCTTCTCCCAGGCAATTAGCAAAAGGATGAAAGAAAATAGTGTCAAGTTATGCCAGAGAAGGTTTAGATTGGATATTAGGAAAGATCTCTTTAACCTTAATAAATCTGTGATTCTGTAACTCAAAGTCCGACAAAATTCAATGAATAGAAAGTTGTGTAATAAAAGGAAGTGAAAATTGTCTTAATGTTTTCAGAATTCAAATTATTAATCTGTCAAATACAGATGCTGCCAGTAGCAGTATATTCAAAATAAATAAAACAGGAAATTGGAAAAAATGTATTAGTAAAACAGAAAAACAGAGGAAAAAGTTTTAGAAAGAACAGGTTTTTGTTTTTGAGGCAAAGGTAGTAATTTCTGATATTGACATGTATAGCAACCTTAAATAAAGTGAGAAAAATTTTTTTGCCCTATACCTAGAAGGTCATGTTGGTCATCTGCAAAAACAGGAAGGGCAAGGAAGGAGGCAAACTAACTCCAAGTGCCTCTCTGAGATAATGTCAGGTACGAACAGAGGGTTCATCAACGAACAGAGGGTTCATCAATGATCACAATGAAGTTATCCTTTTTCCCATGGAGAGCCTGTTACTCTTCTGTGTTGGAGGTCCAGATGTGGCAAGCATATGAAGTTCTGAAACTGTCTTCTATTGCTGATGTTATCATTAGTCATCTATGGTTACTAACAAATATGTTACATAGAAAATTCTGTTTATCCTATTTTTTTTTCATCTGTTCACGCTCACAGCTTCCTGTACTACATCTGCCTATATATTGTGACTGTAGATGTGGAGATATGGATAGATACATCCAGTTTTTCTGATGTGCCTCTAATTTATATACTGAAATTTCCATCTTCAATAAAACATCAACCAGCAGCTACAAATGTGTCGAGAGGTAGAAGAGATATGTATTCACTTATCCCTTGTATAAATAGATAAGTCAGAGTAATGCAACATATGATCCAGCACAGCTACCTATCTAAATTTTCAGGTCAGAAACAGACCACTGTGAAATTGCAGTGATAGCAATGAAATGCTGTTTTTTGAAAAATATCTATTGATGATGATACACAGTGGATATAAGACTGCTGGTATTGTCATGTGGAAGACAACTTTATTTTGAAATTAATATTAAAAAATGCAAATGAATAAATGAGGAATAAAAATTGTATTTTTGTTATCATACTAGCTTTAAGAAGGTTGAATCATATCAGGTTCAGAAAATATCTTTAATAAGAATATTTCTTTTGCTTAATCACCTTTCAGAAAAAAGCCCTTCTGGACAGCATGACCTACTAACAGTGAATTACAGCTCTAAGGTTTCAGTTTCAGAATTGGACCTTCAACTGGCTGCCATACCAAACAAAAAGCAAACAGTGTTTGTGTATGACTTTTTTAAACTGTGCTGAAGGTACAGCTTCCTCTGTAGATTTGCACACTTAAAACAAAAGTAACACAGGAAAAGGAGACATTTACCCTTGGGGCACTGTTACAGTGAGAGATTTTAGAGTAACAGAAAAAACAGCTCTTCAGCACATCTAAGTCCTGTTCAAAAGGAAAGTAAAACGTTAATGATTGGTTGTATACCCTGTGAGGAAGTGTTTGAGGATAAACCAGCTACACAAGCTAATAGTGAACAGATGTATGGAATTTCTCTTTTGATGGCTGACTGCTTAAAAAAGAAGGTAAAGACTACATTTTGTGCAACAACTTCAGAATGCATGAGGTTATATTTTGGTTTTGCTGGTTTTCTGAATCCATTTATTGCATCACTTAAATCTATCAGTATCCACTTCAGAAACATGGAAGAAATCAATGTTAGTTCCCTCAGAGTTAGAATTTTATTTGGAGCAGTAGTGCATTTTGAAGTGAATCTCTCAATCATTTCCAGTTACTGAGAGTTGTTTCAATTCACAGAACTTCGGTGTGCCTGAAGTAATTTCTTAAAGAAACCCCTGAAACTGAAATGTCGTCCCAGGTGTGCACCAGATGTGTTCCAGTGTTTCACTGATATTTGAGGGTTTGACTGGTTTTTTGGACAATATTGCTACACTTATATGCTGTGCTGTACCAGGAGACCAGACTAAGTGTGTCTGAAGAAAAGGCTCTGAGCTGTAAATAATGTAGTTGTTGGGGCAGGCACCAGCTGCTTCAACATATGGATCTCCTTCAATTTCACTGAAGTAATGTAAACATAACACAGACACCCCAAGATTACTCAAGACAGTTCTAGGTAATCAAACAAATCAGGAAGTGAACTATAGATTGAGGTACAGTTAAAATTTATGCTCTTAATAGCATCCCAAGTATCCTGGTATTGGGGTAATATGTCTGGGATGGCCAGATTCACTCATTGTAATTGCAAAATGAGTTTGAAGATCACAAATCAGGAATATATGAATGGAATCTAGTCTAAGTGAGGGTCTGAAGAATATATTTAATATCTTAGCATCATTATAGATGGCATAAATATTATTACTCTATGAAAAATTCACTGCTGCATTTTAAGTAATATTTCAGTTTTAGAGTAGTAGCCGCAGAGATTACACGACTTTACACAAGGAAAACCTTAGTATAGTAGGTGATTCTGGATCTTGGCAATGAACAACACATGCCTAAATTTGGTATTTTTAGGAGTGAGAACATATTTAGGCTGTTTAAATAGTTAGGATTGACTCTTTCATCATCTAGTGTCAAATGCAGTTATGTTTTGTGAAGTGGGCCTCCTGAAATGAGAACTGAGACCACCAATACCATTATATTCAAATGGGAAGCAGTTGTCAGATGGTAACAATTTTGATGACTGCCAATAAATATGAAAAGATTTTCGTGAGCTAAACTGTCTGATATTATTAATATTTTGAGCCATCATGTCTCAGAAGTGGTTTAATTGTAGCTGTAACAATATTAGTTGCACCAAGTTAAAGATCCTTATTTTTGTTAGTTGAGATCATATACATTTTCAGGATTTAATTTTCAGTATGAATAGTTTGTTTTGTTTTTTCAGAAAACAAGTTTAAATATAGCTATGAAAGGAAGAGTGTAATGAAAGAAAATAGATTATTTTCCTAAAATCAAGGATTAGAATTCTTCTAATAGGTGTGAAGAAGGATAATATAGTTCTCCTACTATTTTCTATATAATTTTTTTCTATGTTTTCAAGAAGGTGGTTTAAGTTAGGGGTGGAGACTGGAAGGATTGAGTACTCTACCTTATGAACTTGTTATCAACAGAAATAAGAGTAAAATCTTTCTGAAATGAAAAAAAAAATTAATTTGTTCCACACTAATGGGGAGAAATGTAAGATATGATTATGACACAACCTTCACAGATTGAATTAGTGACAGATTAATGAAGAGAAAAAGAAATGCATTGTGGGAATCATGAACCCATGACAGCTATGTCATCCTTTTTGGGAAACTCACATATGATGTCTCCCCAGGAGATTAGAATAAGAGTGTCATTAGCTCAGCATTGCTTTTCTTTTCCCCACACCATAGTCTTTAAAATAATTAAAGAATAATGCTGAATCCCATCTGAATGTCTTTTAAGATTTAACTTCCTCAAGCTATTCACTGAGCTGAATTTTAAGAATAAACTGAATTTTAATTTAATAAACTGCTCCTTTAAATGAGACTGAACAGATCTGTACAACTAATTGTGGAGTAGTACACTGATACTCCTCTTCCATATCAGTACCAATTAGGTCTGCTTAGAGTACATCCCATTTTATTTTATTTTACTAGGGATAAGATTTTTAATCAGGTCAGATTTTTAATCAGGTCAGATCTTTCTGTATGTGCAGGGATGTGTTTTTGCCAGTAAGACTTCAAATCTTGCTTATGATCCTGAATGACAAAAATGTATATAGTTATTGTTTAGTCATGAGAGTTGTAAATATTCTGTTCTTTGCTAGAGTGATTTTGTTTCATTTGCATATATAAAAAATCACAATAAGGCAATGTTGCATGGTGTGTATTTACCTTGCTGTTATAAGAGCCTGAGAATTGGTGGGAGCTGGTGAGATCATTGAATGAGTGAGGAAACAGCATCCGGTTCCTTTTTGTGATGGGAGCTTCAGTGAAGGTAACTTTTCCCAGCTGGCTTAGTAGCTTTCATACTAGATCGAAGGGGATTTTTTTAGGCACTAGTCTTCAAAGAAAGACTAGTGCCTGAACGAGTATCATCATATTAGAATTTTATTTAGATGCTAGCAAACAAAACAAACTGTCAATACAAAGATGAAAGAAAATGTCTAATTTAGGATGTTTGGAAGGAAGTAAGTAAGATAAGAGACTGGAAGATTCCATGTTTGCACATTATAGCAAAATAATCCCCTGGTATTGGTAAATTTCAGTTAACTGCATAAATACTTCAAGCTTGCTGTATGATTTTAGTATTTGCCAATCCTACCACATAGAGTCATTAACAGACTTGAGAGAAAGACCTACTCTCTTCATCAAGGCCATTTTTTGTATTCCATTATGATGTGGCCAGTAATGTGGACAAACAGAAGAGATTTTAGACTTCAGTTCAAATTTTACAGGGTTCCTTACATGTCTGATGCAGAAGGCAATTAAATCACATTGAATATCCAGAAGTCATACACAGACAAAAGTATTAATTATAGCATTTTTTGTATCTGTACCACCTGGAAATAAGGTTACCCTATGTTAATAACATTTTTTTGCATGAAAGTTCATTACTTTGGTGGCAGCAGAGACAGACTGGTATGTCATGCTGACTCAGATTACTGGACATGAATGATTTCTGACGCATGCATTGTTTCCATTAAAACAAGCCAAACTATTTTTGTGTGCCTAACATTTAATATTTCCATTCGAAACAGAGGTAAGTGTATTTTAGAAGATTTTAGACTTCATCATTTTAATGTGTAGAAAAGTAACTAGGAGGTTTTATCTGGCGATTTTTATAACCAGTGCTGGAAACTTTATCATTATCAATTAAAAAATTCACTACCGGCTAGGTTCCTGATTTCAGAAATCTTGCTGTGTTTGAAAATTAAAGCCTGTGTTGTATTTTTAGAGAACAGTGCTGATCAGCAATGGTAATGTTGGACTGAAAAATCTAAGCACTAAATCTGCAATAACAATAATGTAAAATAGTTTCTGTGAAGATTTGTCTAGATATAAGGTAAAGTTTCACTTCAAAAAAGTCTAAGTAATTTACAAATTATGCTCAAACAGTATTCTAACGAAGGATTTAGTATTCAGATCATCCTAGATGATGTAGTGTGAATTTATACACCAGCTTAAACACTCAGCATAGTCTAAGCACTCTAAACTGCTTTATGATGGCATAAGTGCTTAAATTGCCTAAAATCCTCAGAGTAGTGTATGGTTTTAAGGCACATTAAGTCCTCTGGTGCCATAATTGCCTAAACCACCTCAGATTTTTCAAATGGCATAAACTTACAAATCATCTCAAATAATATTTGGGGTGACTTAAGGGGTTTGACTACTCTATGGAGGTATAAATTCTGAAATTACTAGTAGACTACATTGAGAAATGTTTGCATTAGAATTTATGTAGCATTTGAGAAACTGCTTGATCATGAAGAGAATACTAACCCTGATGATGCATTATATGCCATACCATAGCTAGAAATTCTTCAGTCATTATTGCAGGATCCTGTAGACACTTGCTGAAGTGCATCCCTAAAAAGCATTCTTCAGAATTGCGCATTATAACTCCTGTGTCTGCCTCTTACTGCAGCAGCCAGTCCTTGCTGAGCAGCCCAAATCACATAAGGCTTGGCCCCATTAGTTTCACCTGCTATAAAACCAATTTACATTCCCATGTGCACCCAGAACCTACAGGTCATCACAGAGGTGAGCAGAGGTTTGTGGCAAATGAATAAAGAAGGATGACAGATCTTGTGCCCCTTTTATACAAGGTGCCAGGTAGGTACCCATTTTTCTATTAATTGGTATGAGTTATGAGTGGTTCCATGGTTCCTCAAAATACAGCTGCTATGGTTGTAACTGCCAGTCCTCACTCGGCAGCACTCCAAGACTGTCCTTGTGTTCTGTCCTTGTAAGGAGTTGTACACGAAGGAAAATGAACCCCTGATGCCCCCTTTCTACTCTCAGTGTTTCTTCTTGTAGCAAAGCATAGCTTGTCAGACCCACTCTCTAAGTGTGAATGAAGTCGCTCTAATAAAAAAAAAAAGAATATGTATGCTCTTTGCAAGAGTGGGAGGCGAAAGAAATAAAGAGTCAATAAAACATGGGCATTTAGTCTGCCTGCAGGGTTTCTTCCATTCCATGATTTTGGGCTCAATGGTGAACTTGTGAATGAGGACTCAGATCTTTTATCCTTAAACAAAGAAAATAAATGTCTTTGTCGAAGGATTTAGGACTTCATTATTTGTCCTTGTTTTGTTACCAAATGCAAATGATTCTGTACTGAGCAAGATGTCCTTGGTTATGATTGCTACAGCACCTCACTACGTATTAAAGTTCTCTTCCTTGCACATATACAACATAGATGACTTTTTCTCCATAAGGATAAGCTTGATTCAGTAAAGAAACAATTTCTGCCATTGTGAATCAGCATGTATAATCTGAAAGTGATTTTTAACTTTTGTGAAAGAAGCCTGAAAATTCATTTTGATTGTAATCTCCTATCTGGGGGTGGCCCCTCCTAAGCTTTAACTTTATTGATCATGAAGCAGGATCAAAATATCTTGATCATTAAAAGGCACTATTTTTGAGCTCTATTTTGATCATTTAATAGACATATACTAATTGAAAGGAGAATGAAGCTGTGCAAAGACCAGTAAAATTCTGTTATCTAGAAAAGTGTGTTATTCTAATTGAATGTAGGCACTGGTTAAGAAAGTAGTGACCTTAATCGCTTCCCCTCAGGAGCAGCTCAGAGAGGTGCTGCAACTCAGAAACAACCAGACTGTACTGGTATCAAATGATCACCTACCCCTGCCAGCTCATTATGAGTTCAGTTATGGTTTCATGGGAATTTTAATGTGGAGTTGTGAGATCACATGTAGTTGGCAAAGTTCCATGTCCCTCCCTGTTACTGGTCTGCGGTCTGTGGAGTTGGAAGGGGTGTGGGGGTGCTGTGTGTGTATGTATATCTTTTCTCTATATTCTGCCATTGTTTTTGGTTATTGCTTCCTTTAAGTCTGTTTTCCAGTTGGCCTCTTGACAGATCATCTTAGCTAGACTGACTTTGTAACAGACAATATCATTCCATCAATATATTATTGTGGATTAATTTGAAGTCTGCTCTAAAACATTATCTTGTACCAGATATTTTCAGATATAACAGTGAATATACCAGATGGTTCTGCTCAGATTTTCCTCACATATCATTTTACTTTATTAGAAATACTAGAAAAAAATGTGACAAAATGTATAGAATAATATTTAACACTGGGTGGTCAAAGAAGCAGACTTTTACTTTCAACAATAAGTGCCAGTACATTAACAAAAATTTAGGGGACTAAAAAGATATCATTTACACTTTCAGTGAGTGGGTGCTATTCAGCCCCTTTCAGCTAAATTAAAGAGATTCTGCTTGAATCATTGATTTTCCGGTGGACTGAAGAAACAAAATAGCTTTAGATTAGGCAAATTTAATTTGTTGAGAATTTTTTACTGAAGGAAATAATCAGTTTTGGTTGAAATAAATGTTTCTTTTTGTCTTGGAGCATTTCTAAAAATAAGAAAATGAAATGCCACTCTTAAAACCAATCACTGTGTAATCAGTTCAAGGAGACTACCCTAAGTTTAATATAAATGAATTTTATGAAAGGAATGTGAAATTTTCAAGGGATGTTGACACTGAGTTTGTAATCAGCCTTCTCCTACAACAATAATGTTGCAAGTGGTGATATGAATGGTTTAAGCGAGTGGATTAAAATAACGCTGGCTTTAACTCTTGCTAATAACTCTCAAAATGTCAGGTCAACCAAGAGCATTTGTTTTTGAGAGGAAAAGTCTTGTAAACAATGTTTCTTTCCATATTTCAGTAATTTGAATCCAATGCAAACTAATGAGTTTGTAAAAGTGATATAATTCATTTGTTCAAGTATCTGAAAAAAGAATTTCTGAACTGATAATTACCTAAAACTGGAGTACTGATTTGCTTTAGCAAAAATGCATTGAAGGTACAATTTTCAGCACAAAAAGTAAACAACAGCTGCTCGGCAACTGAGGGACTAGTTAGAAGATAAACTAAGCACCTATGAGAGAGGCAGCAGCATGTGAGCACTCAAGTGAACTCCAGCCTGTAGTACCCAGGGAAACTGTGTGCAGCAAGAAGGAAACTGCTCCTCTTTCATCACCTGTGAACAAGTCATGTTGTGAAGAAGGAGATGTGGCAAGGCCTTGCACTCTTGCTGTTTGCCTGTCTGCAAACACAAGAATAAAATGTTCCACTCTGGTTAGCTCTTTAGAGCACCTGGTATTTAGGGTATGTGGGTGTTGCTCCAAATAGTTCACTCATACAGTTCGGAAAAATAATGGTGAAAGCTGAAGCATGGCAGGAGCACAAACTGACGCGGCTAAAATTTATCATGTGGTTTTGTTACCCTGCTGACCTTCATTATAAGGCTAAGGAAACAGTGCACATTCTAACACCTACATAATTGAACTCTAAATAAATTGTTATTTGCAGCAACTGTAATACTTTTGAAACTCACTGCTTCTTTGAATTCAAAACAAGTTTGAGCGTGGGAGTTGTCATTTTTGTGGAACTTACGAGGAACACCCCACACAGCCATGAAAATTAAGTACACTTCTATGAAACTGGTCACACAATTTAGGGAAGACAGTTTGCCCACAGCTACAGAAATTGCACTAGAAGAGCCAAAGAACATTTGAGGATATTTCAGTTCAGACTTCAGCGTGCAAATTGTCTGAGCATCCCCTAGGTTAGAATGGGGCATGTTGCCACTGTGAAAAAAGACCATTCAAAATTACAAATGAAGTAGTAGATTTCCTGGATGAGCATCTGTCAGGATGTTTGTGTGGGTGGTGTGTGGGTTTTTTGTTTGTTTTCTTTTTGGAGGGGGGCATTGAGTAGCCATTTAAATTTTCAAATGAATGTGAGCTATAACATTATGTATGTTATAAATCAGAGGCTATGATTTGTACTATGGTACAAAGTGTTCTTCCCATTCACCACTACAAGGGAGCAGCAGTATCTGCCCACCAAGGATTTTAAATGTCTATGAACAAACATATTAATCTTATTGTTTTCACAAGTTAAGTTGTTGCAGAGGAGCTGACTGTTACAGGAATAGTTTTCTTGTTCTGGGGAATACGTCCCCAAGGAGTCATCTGCTCCACAGGGAATAAAGAGCTTCTCCCAAAATAGCAAAGCACAAAGAGGAAGGAAAACCAACATTTTCCATTGAATTTAAACTGCAGTGTCACCAAAATCAGGACCTCTAAGTGCATTGCAGGAGCCCATTGCTTATTATTTATGTCCCCAAGATTCATAAGAATCTCTTAAACATAATTAGTATCCCTTTTCTGAAGCCCAGTACGATCTCCACAGGAGTTTGAAGTGTGTTAATTTTAGATCTGCATGTCTTGCTGTTTTATAAACTTGTCCTCCATATGTTATAACATTCACATTCACAGTACATTGCTAGTGTCATTTTCCCATTTTCTTTTGAGCTTTATGGTATATTGGGGTTTGCATTTAATAACTAGTTATGTGCTGAGGGGGATTGATGTGGTTTATGTTTTATGAGTTTCAGTGGATTATTAAGGATGAATTCACGTGGGGGTGGATGAGTTCTTCCATTTATTTATTTATTTATTTATTTATTTATTTATTTATTTAATTATATAATTCTTCTTGCTTTAGGGTTCTTTACAGAGTGCAGTTGTAAAACCTGGAAAGAATTCATTGCAGCTTCACTGATGGTGATTTTGGCTCACAGTTCCTATCTGATTTTTCTATCTCTGCTAGGATGTGCAAATCCTAAAATACAGTGCATTCATTTTCGGAACATAGGTTCTTTTTTATCTTTTGTTTTCTCACTTATTTTGTTTGTTTGTTTGTTTTAACTTTTGGTTTCAGTTTTGCTTATTTTAACAATATTTCTCTTTCTTTTGTATTGTACTGGAGCTCTACAGAGGATATTGTTGGCACACTAGGAGATCTGCAAGCAATCTCACCAGAAATTCCTGTAGAATTAGGGTCATTTTGAAGTCCATAATAACTGTAATGACAGTAAACAAAGACTTGTAATATTTTCAGGGACTATATTACTTGTATTGATGACATGGAAGCTGTGAGACCCCTTCTCTCTATTGTAAAATAAAAGAAGAACACTGTGCAAATAACAGGATTCATTAACATTTAAAATCTTAATGCATTTTAAGTTATGCAAAATTGACTTTCTACAGCAAAAAATTAAGGCATTTCTACTTCTGAGGCCTCAGAGAAAACTGCAAGTAGGATTAAGTAAATCTTTATGCAAAGCCAAGCCCCTTAAGGGTCCTGGGACAAATTTTCAAAAGAACTTCTTGCTAGCAATAGAAAGGTGCAAGCATGATGTTTGCACTAGCTTTCTCTAGGTAGCAGGAACACCAACCAAATTGAAGAAGAATCAGCAAGGTGTCACTATGCACCTGCAAGTTGAATATGGAGCCACGTATCCTGGAGGAATTAGTTTCCTGAATACCAGTATTCACAGAATCTCACCACAGTATTTCACTGTGCTAAACCAGCAGTGCTGTGCTACACTGACACATTCATTTTGCTGTACAGACTTTATATGACACGTCAAGAGATGAAGGATTGATACTGCCAACAGCAGACACATTCTTTTACTGTTCACCAGCCCTGAAGTGGAAATTTCTTGCTCCAACCCTTTTTGTAGTCTGTTGCCTTAATACAGCTAGACAGGCTGGGCTGTAGCTTTACCCTTCAAAGACTAATTTCAGCAGATGGATCCCCATGTGGCCAGTGAACCTAGATGAAAATTGTTACTAATAAAGCAAACCCTGTAAAAGTCACCCTTTCCCTGTTCCAATACATTGCTATAAGTTCACTTGCCACAACATACACTTGGTGAAATATTGCCACAAGCCAATGCATTACAGCTTATTTTATTATTGATGGCTCATTGAAAAAATCAGGTAGACACAGTCCAAACCATTACAAAATGCTACTGAATTATTCTCTTATAGACTGGAGCAGGCTTACAGTACATTTTATTGCAGAGGATACAGTAACTCATAAGAGAATCTATCAACAACTTTTTCCTTTAACATTAGCACTACTTTCTTAAAATTTATTTTTAATGAATAGAGAATTGGAGTTTCAAGAAATAAAATACAAAAACTGTATCCAAACATGTATGATAATTAACATACTTAAAGCTTCATAAACAGGAGTCTTCTTCAAGCTATAGGACATATTTAAGAACATGTTTCTTTGTGTCTACAGTATAAAATAAAATGTAGCCGAAAATATTTGGCTCGACAAAATTCACTTGATTAAAAATAACTTTGGATGAGAATATCACTTATATTAAAGAAGAAGCTACAATTATTGCTTTAGTATATCTAATGTGAAGTGGCTTACAGTTATAAATGAGTTTGTCTTCACAGTAATGAATGTTTTCAGCTTCTACAGTCCACTTGCTATCTGCTGCATTTTTTCATGAATCTCAGGTCATTCTACCTTCAAATGGACAATCTTTCTTAAACACAGAAAGCAATATCCCCTTTAAGCACTATTTGCCATTATGAGCATTTCATAGGCTTCTTCTCTGATTCTTAGTTACTGAATAGAAGCCAAAAAGAATAAATAAGTCAAAGAAAATACATAAAGGAAAATCTTGAAAAACAGCAAGATAGTGACTACCGTATGACTGAAAAGTTTTTATTTCTGTAAGAAATTATGAAAGCAAATTCCCAAAAATGTATTTTACTTGCTCCCTTCAGTGCATTTTCTTTCATGTTTACAAAAATGACTATATTGCTTACCAGCAACAGTTTATATTTGCCAACAACAATCATATAACAGCAACTGGATTATTTCAATTTTATCTTATCATTAAATACAAGATATCTGTGGCACCTTTTTTTAAATGAGTATGTCATATGACACCTCAATTATTACATGGAAAAAATGTAAAATATTTCACTGTACTTCTGCAGAAAGTTTTCATTCATAACTATGCCATATTGCTGAAATAAAGAGAAAGTCTGGGCATGTCTTTCAATACAAATTTCTTTGCTTGTGGTAATGCTGTTCACACATAATAAGTAACTAGGCTTGGTGGACTTTCTCCATGATTACTGTGGTTTTAGGTGCTATTGCTGTGAGTTTGCTCAAATTCCTTCCTTCAAATTCTTTCCCCATTACACTTCTGGTGAACATTAACATATTACTCTTTGAACTCTTGTATTTCCTTAGTCAGTTTCTCTCTCTCTTTTCTCTTTCAGAACCCTACCAGAAAGGCTTTTATCAATTTAATTTATTTGCAAGCTAATTTCCATGGAACTTCATGTGCATTCTCAGCATTTCACAGAGGTCTGCACTCTTTTGCAGAAAACTGGAGGTTCCTTGAGCTCTAACCACTATTTACATTGTTTACAAGAATATCTATCATCCCAAATATCAGAAGTATGGGGCATACACAAAAACATGATGGTGTCTAAATCAGCTGGTATAGCCTATACACAAACACTAATGACATACTGGATTGATGATATATCCATGCTGCCAATTAGTGGGCTGAAAAAGTTTGACAGATAGATTAAATGTGCTTTGATTTTAAAACAGTTTCTGTTATACCAAATGTAAAAAGAACTTTTCAAAATACTAAAGATTTCAATGATCAATTATCTCTCCCCTGATGATCAAGTAAAGGATTTCTGTGCCTATTTACAGCTTGTTGCCCAAAATATTACTTAAGTGCATTTACTTATGGTTCTTTCATGACCTTGACAGTAACTTAAAGTATTATAGAAGGAATGTGCAATTTAATTGCTAACCCTTAAGTACCGGTGGCTTTTTAGCAGTAATGTGGGAAGAAAAATTTGTCCTACTAGCCTGATCATTGATATTAAACACATTTCTGAAACTTTTTCTCTTTTGCTGTTTACATATCAGAGTTTTCCTAGGTTATGAAAATTCATAAATTATGAAAATTCCTCATAAATTTTTCATTATATTTGGGTTTTACATCCCTTGGCTGAGTTTTCAAACCAGTTGAACTAATGCATATATACAAATGAAAAATAACAACATTCAACTTCAGAAATGAAATGTAAGACAATTAAATCTTACTCAAATAAGAAGCTTTTGATGAGGAGACTTAACCCTAATTAGTGCATTTTTTTTTAAACATTTCTAATCTTCTCAGTCTCCCAGGAAGTGTCCATTAAGAGCCTTGAGAATTACCTGATCAAGGAAATTTAATAATGTTCAAATTCAGATATCAGTTGTCCTAGTTTAAAATTCCACTTCACTTACAGGAAAGTTACACATTTTTTTATTCTACTTTTACATTTAAAGTATGACAGGCCTTAAATAAAAATTTGCAAAGGTGAATGCAGCAAATCTTTCGACGTCCTTGGAAAATTAGCCAAATTTGTCAAATTAAGCAAGTCTGAGATTAGGAACCAAAAGAAAAAAAAAACATTCTTATATTTTTTTCTTTTTTGCCTTGGAAACATGTTTTTGTGGATAAACCACAGTTTCTCAGAAAATGGTGGAGATTAAGGGATAAGTTGCTAAGAAATTTAGTGAAACCTCTTTCTCATAGAAAAATATTAAATCAAGATTTCAAACCTTGAATTATTTATGTTTCTCAAGATCTTTAGCTCTTGGATCTCATATTCCTTGCTACTGGATCTCCTTATAATTATATTTATGTATCCCCTAAAAATAATGACTTTTTCATACCATTAGAAAGGATTTTCCATAACTAATAATTTAGGGCCATTAAACATGCCCTACCACAATTACAGACAGTAAGATTTTTTGGAGCTCAAAAGTTGAGCTTTTTAATTACATTGGTTTAGCAAAATGCCAGCTTTAGAAAATGCTTGGTTTTAAAGCAGACAAGTTATTTTAACTTTCAGAGCTGGGATTCAGTTTTCATTTGTATAATTGGGGAACTTAAGAGGTTTATAGAATAATATTTGAATTCTTGCAGTGTAATTTTATATTACTATTATTTCTTTGGATTTGAAGTATTTAGAAATCTTAACAGAAAGGGAGGAGTGAGTCCATCATTCCTACAGGTCTGCTGATCCGTCATGCAAATATACCCCTGCATGCACACATTTATACATATACATATCCAAAAGCATAGTGAACTAGTATAATTTTGAGTTTGCAGATCTGTATACGAATTTCAGTGTGGAGTTCATTACAGCAGACTAAAAAATCGCTATATCAAATACATATATATATATTTATATAAAACCCCCCTATATATCAAATATTTTCCTTATATCAAAGCACAGTTTGTATTGGTTGCTTCATTTCCAGAATGAGTGGGCAGTTTATTCCACATGAACCTCAAGTCTCAGCCGAAATTGCTGTTAAACATTCCGAACTGCCAGTTTAAATTTTACAAACAAGAAAAATACATACTTGGCTTATCTATAAAGATTCCTTATTTCATTACAATGGCAAAAAAAGGTTATTCTAGGATATGTGGTTATCATAAAATAGTAACAATCCTGAATATCATGGACTCAGATTATTCCAATTCTGGACAACCAGTCCGTTATTCTAAATCTTTTATTGCCTAAATAATGAAAACCATACTAAGTTGGATATGACTGACAAAGGAACTAACCTCTAGTTTAAACAATTTAAATGGCTTTCCCGTTGTTTTGTCTTTGCCTCCTGTTTCTAATTTTTATAGATAGATATTTGTCTGCACAATGAAGACATTGTCCACAGAAAGAAATCCACTTGAAACCATTACCTGCCTTAGTGGTACACGTTTTCCATTTTCTCTCATGAGATAAACTGTGAAAGTGACATTATCATGTACTCAAATTTTGGGAAATTTGAGAGTCCTAGGTAGTCAAGGAGCAGATATTTTGGTAGATTCTTTTTTGTTAAATCATTACACCTGAATTAAACTTTTTAAATGAAAAAAACAAATCTTATTTTCTCTTCTAACATCAACAATTTTCATGAATTTAAGGGCTTAATCCGGAGGTTTTGTTATTCAGTGTGGAAGATTGAGGCTCATTTCCATTACGGATATGGTGTATGCAGACCTCTGAGCTATAGCTACAGAAAATAGACAAGGCTTGTCTGATGACTGCAGCTCTCTGATTCTGGACCAATTTTCTTAGAGGACTGTGAAAGAAAACAAGTTAAAAGGAATAAGGGGCATAAATTTTGGAGAGTTTGTCCTCGGGATCCCCAGCAGAGATCTTGACTAAATGAAATTCCTGATTTTGAATCAAATCAGATGCTGCACCAACATTTTGTCTATTTGTTTTTGCCTTACTGGATAATAATAGTATTTTTCATATGTTCATTTCACATCTAAACCTGGACAATAAAATGCGAACTGTGTCTGAACAAAGAAACAAGAACTATGCCTCCCAGTTTCAATATTTATGTGATGTTATTATATAAGATATCTGAAAAAATGTTGTCTTTGTCCTTTAACAATTGAACTAAATCAATATTTTTTTTCTGTATTGGGATGAAGGATAAGCTACTCTGTGATTGTGACTGTTTATGATGCACCACTGCATGATTAAAGTAGAGTTCTTGTCTCAAAAATAACAAAAGGTGGTAATTTATTTAATGATCCACTTTCATTAATGAATCATAGGAAAATTATTTCTTAATCACTATTAGATAGTAATTTTGCTAATTAACAATAAAATACATGCTTTTGGATTTGTCAGCACAGAGAATTCTGTCAGATGTAGGTGTGACAGAAAAAAATCCTAAATTCAGCTTTATTTGATATGAATCTAGTTTAATCCACAGTCTTAGAGCTATGACTTGTTTGTACAGCATAACTGGGAAAACACTTGTGATAACTGTATGGCAGGGATAGTATTTAAGTAGGAATGGAAGTTGAAATGGGAGCTATGAAATACTGCTGATAAAACTGAAATAAAAAACCAGAATGAGGATTTAGCCCTGAACATGTGCAGAAGCATGCACAGTCAGAGCTGTGCCAAAAACATTGCACAGAAGCAAGGACCTCCATACTCTTGAATGGATAAAACTGGCTGAAACTAGAGAAGAGGGGACCAGTCACCCAAGCATTCACTGGCGATCCCCTTTGGTGCAGTGGGACATTCCAGTCAGCCCCAATCCTGCTTTAAATGCGTGCACTACCGTCATGTTTGTCCATCCTGTGCAGGTGGTCTTGGGAACTTACACTGTCTCAAATGTTACTAAATACCTGTTTTTAGGCAAACCCAAATCCTGTCCCTCTGGCCTTGCTTCCTTCCACATGAAGAGAGGGAAGAAGAAGGCAAATAAGTACTTGACTCTTTCTGGCTGTCCTGGTTTGGAAAGATAAGTGTCTGCAAAGAAGGCAGGAGCCTCCCTTGGAATGGAGAATGTAAACTCACTCCCTCTGAATGATTATAATTTTGAAATCAAGGGCCTCTCAGACAAAGATATGGGAATAGGAATAACAGTTCTTTACTAGGAAAATTAAAATAAAAATGCAGTAGTACAAAAACTAAAACCAGTGACAATCAGAATACAACCTGACACCCTGTTGGTCAGAGTGTTGACAGCAGTCCAGTTAAGTCCTCCTGGAGTGACAGATATGGTTCTGTTGAAACAATGATCCTGTAAAAGGGTGCAGTTTCCCTCTGAAAGTCCAGTGGTGATGTAGATGGGTCTGGTCTTCCTCTGGGAATCCAGTGGAAACAGGCTGCCCTGGTGTTTTGACTCTCAGATTTTTATCCACATAGGAATGCTTGTCTCCTCCCCCGGGTGCAGCATCTCACAATGAGATGATGTAATTTTATCAGTCGTTCAGTGAGACTCAATGGCCCATTAACAGAAGATATCCCCTGGGGGGAGGATGGTTTGTGGAAGGGATAAAGAATATTATCCCACCTGGTTTTCACAGATGGTAATAGAATACACACCTTTGGTTACATCTTTCATTGAAACCTAAGACAGTGGCAATCAGTGAACACGTTGTCTTTGATTGTAGTCACTGGTAACATGTTGCTGAATGACATGTAATCAGTTTAATGGTATACTCTAATGTTTTATAAAATAATTAAGTAATTGAATCCAATGATACCACTTGTTATTCAGTGCGGCAAATATATTCTGGAGAATCTCAATGCCAAG
The DNA here is from genome assembly GCA_024734555.1 of Trochalopteron elliotii. Classification (NCBI taxonomy): domain Eukaryota; kingdom Metazoa; phylum Chordata; class Aves; order Passeriformes; family Leiothrichidae; genus Trochalopteron; species Trochalopteron elliotii. Next base: position 2,254,205 of record JANPWX010019886.1, read on the forward strand.
CTCCTTCTCATAACTAAACTTACTGAGATAACTCTTGCATCTCTGAACTACAAAGCCTTGCATAGATAGACAAGCCCTAAAACTTTGTAGAGGTTAAGTAAATTTAACTGAGGACAACTGCAGCTGAAGGTTAGTTAGTCACCCTGCTGAAAACAGAATAGGTTGTATCTCACCTTCTCATTAAGGTCCGATTAAGATTTAACAGTGTCCCAAAAGAAAAAGAAAAGATACAAAAATTCCATTATTTGTCTTGAAAATTATAAGACTATAAATCAGAATATGTGCGAAGAAGGACTAAGTTGCAGAGAGGATTTTTTTAGAAGATTGATATTATTGAAGAAACCAATCTGCTGAGTCAGAAAGATTTGTGGTTATTTCATAGCAGAGTTAGTATATTGGATCTTCTGTTGTACTTGCTGGAAGAAAATCAGGTTAATTAATCTATTTTCATCTCAGAATGATGCCTCAGATGTTTTCTTTTTATTTCCCTTTCTGTTGTTTTAATATCACTCTTACTGTAAGAAGTTCAAGGCTTGCCTCCTGGATCTGAAAATCTAATTAGCAGCTCAGACTGTAAATTTTTAGTTTAGAATATGAACAATAGGCTGTGAATGAGCATTGTAGGATAGCCAAAGAACAGACAAGAAAGCAAACTCATGACAACAAGACTGTAGAAGAAAAATATTGGAAAGTTTTAGGTAACTAAGTGAGCTGTGGGAGCTGTGATAAATCTCAAGAGATTTAGATAAGCATTCCTTTGCAGAAGAAAAGAGACAACCATCTGAATTTGATTAAATAGCTTAGCTCTATTATTCATATGACTTCTAAAAAGTATATATGCTAGCTATTTAGCACTTATTATGCTAAATAGGTTTCTTTAATTTTACTTGTTCATGTAGCTGACAGCCTAGAAAACTGCAGTTTTCTAAGTGTCCTATACATTAATTCCTCATAAAGTTCTCTAGAAAGAGAAAGAATATCCCCTGGATATTAGGATGATTTGTATAGCTTGAAATTTTTAACAAATGAGACTATCCCTGGGAGACCACAGACCATTTACGATTACTAGATTGATTTCTTTCTGTGTTAAAGTCTTTACAATATTTTTCAACACAGTTCATTGCAAGTAGGATTATACCTCAAATGCACACATTCACTAGAGTCTTTGGAGGCTGTATTAAAGAGATGAAAATTTGGGCAGCAAGGGAGTAGTAGCATTTAATAGTAAAGAAGCAGAGTAGCTTGATATATTCAGAATAAAGAAATGCAAGCATGGTAGAAGGGTGGTTACAGTGAGAAGGTGCCCAAAGCGGGTAGTTCCAACACCAGCCACCCCCAAGACAGACCCATTACTGGCCAAAGACTAGTCCATCAATGCTGGCAGCACCTTTAGGATGACGGATTTAATAAAGGGGAAAAGTTACTGCACAACATGAGTCAGGAAAGGAGTGAAAGCAACAGCCCTGCCGACCCCAAGGTCAGTGGGGAAAGAGAAACAGGAGGTGCTCTGGGCCCTGGAGCTGAGATTCCTCTGCAGCCTGTGGTGCAAACCATGGTGAGGCAGACGTGCCCTTGTGACAGACATCCTGTCAAAGTGATTCCACACTGGAGCAAGGAAGAGTGTGAGGACAAAGGAATGTGTAATGAACTGGTGGCAACTCCCATTCCCTATTCTCATGTGCCACTTGGAAGAAAAGGGTAGAAGAACTGTGAGTGAGGTCGATACCAGGAAGAAGAGGAGGAGTGGGGGGAGAAGTTGTTTTAAGATATGTGTTTTATTTCTCATCATCATGCTATGGCTTTTGACTGGCAATAAATTAACTTCCAAGTGGAATCTGTTTTGCTTGTGACTGTAACTGGTGAATGATCTCTCTCTCTTATTAATGTTGAACCATGAGCCCTTCATCACATTTTCTTTGCTCTTCCCAGAAAAAGATAGGGAGTGATAGAGCAGGTTGTGGACACCTGACAGCCAATGCAAAACTACCTCACATCCAAATGGCTTTGCATCTGTGATGTCTGTCTCTATTAGGATGGCAATGCCTGTAGCAACTGGGTCATCATGCCAAACATAGCTTTGAGACTTTCCAAGACAATTCCTCATTTCCAAGACATTATGGGGCAGACTTAGTTCTTCACAGTACATTTCAGAGTAGGTACTTGCTCCTAACCTGTCCCTGTAGAGAGCCACACAACAGTTTTATTACCAAGTGGGGTAAATTAGGTATTATTGCTCACCTTATGGAACAGTTTTGACTGAGGGTCTAAATAAAAAATCATATTTGTTCAATGCAGATTAGACTCGAAGAAGAGTTACAGGTATTGGTGTGTAGAACAGGATTTGGAATACTGATGTGTGCACCTGAAGAAGGAAACAGGGATATAAGGAAAAAAATAGGTATGGTCTTTGCAACAAGAAAACTTTACTCTGAAAAACAATGCTCAGGTTGTAAACATATAAATATTCTGCAAAAGTAATAATGCAGGAAAGCCTTTCCTTCATTTTACTACTATATCCTGTGGCAAGCAAGAAAGAGGAAGTGCTCCATAAATTGTCATTTTACCAGCTTCCTTTGAACACCACCACATAAAACAGCTTTGCTTCAATATAATTTGCATTAAAATTTCATGTAGGTAATCCACTTCATGTTGCATTCTGCTTTGAGGTAATAGTTTCTCCCCCTTTTTTTTATAGGTCTAACAAGTATTTGTTTACCAGCATCATATTTTCTGAACTGCTTCCAACTTCAAGTTCTTTTTGCCTCAGCCACAGGAGAGTCTTCCTAAAAGCTTGACGTTAAATATCCAGAGATTACTAATTATATTCAGACCAGCACTTAGTGTAAGCCTATAGGATTACCATGTGGAATTTCCCGTACTTACATTATGATGAAATATCCAATTAGTGTATTGTAGGGAGGCATGAAATTCATTGTAGTTTAACATTTGCTGACAAGCTGGACTTTCAGTTTAGCTTTGTGCATTGAGAGAAGTAATCTGATCTTATCTGCCTTTCTGCTGAGCAAATTTTCAAAATACTTTACCATGAAAGCCACCCCCTCTCTAAATAGCTTTTATCTTTGAACAAGAAGAATCTTTTATACTTGCCAATCTTACTGTTTGTACATACCATATTTGAAAAGAATGAGTATTACTGATAGTCACCATTCAGAGTGAAAACTCATTAAAGGAAAATGGAAGATGTCTTTCAAATTGAATACATACATATTTCCAAGTGGCGGTTATATGGTGGCATTATACTAAACTGAATCTTGGGGTATAATACTACAATGCACTTTACTATTTTTGGTCATGTATTAATCATTTTAATATCTGATCCATAAATAATTTACAATCTATAAAATTTATGCCTGGGTGTTTTTGTGTGGAAGATTTGCCATGTAAAATGAAAATACAAGTGCATTTTTCACTGGAAATATCCCCAGGTCTTTTGTTTTGTTTTTTTTTTTTTTTTCAGCATGGCTGGTCATCAGGAAAGTAATTAGAGCCTTGCTTTGGAATTTGAGTTACCAAATATAAACTAGAGAGAAAGAGATATTTCACAGCTGATATTTTTGCTTTCTTATATCTCTGGAAGCTGCTTTCTCAGATACATTTATACAGTGAAGAGTCTCACCGTGACTTTGGCACTTTTTTTTTACTTTGATAATTGTAGTGAGTTTCTTTGTTCTCTAAAGGTAGACTTTGTAGTAGAAGAATTCAGCACAATAGCTTTTCTGGGTGACATTGACAGGGGACAAGTTTTTTGAGTCTTTTTAGACTGTATGCAGGTCTACAGAGAGAAATCTTTTCTGAAACTTAGGGTTTGAAAAAAACCAAACAGCAACAATTCAGATATGTCTAGGTTCTCCATTTTCAATTTTACTTTTGAAGATCACTGAAATTTTTTTGACTGATACAATTATTCTCTCACGTCATATTTAGGCTGGAAATGACATAAATCGAGAGATTTTACTTGTTTTAATAATTATTTTGTGATTACAACATATGTTTTAAAGGATGCTAGAAACTTGTCTATCTGCATGATTCAACAGAATATCCTTGACAGAAAATATTATGCTTATGAACATAAGTAGATTTAACTGGTAGACATAACGTTCACAAACTCCAACATAATGCAAGAATATATTATTTTTTGTTCTTTCTACAAGAGAACTAGATATTGCAGATTTTTAATTTTATATTATTCTTCTCTTGTGATATAGTGCTCCTCTAGCTTTCTTCTTGGGTCTCTGGGATATTGTAAAAGAATTTTACTTCTTGCCTTTCCTGCTGCTGAAAACTCTTCAGGCATGGCAATATTTTTTTTCATTCTTTTTGTGAATGACAATATTGAATTAGTTTAATCCCCAGACCAATATAAAAAATCCTTTGTTCAGAACATGTTCTGTTATTTGCAATCAGTTTTGAGGTTAAATACACAAAACTACATGGTAACAGATTTCAATTTCAGCTCGTGCTAACTCCAACATATGTCAATGACAGCAGAATATAATGTGTACTAATGTTCTTGCAAGTCACTCACCTCCCTAGAGAATTACTGTGCAGGTATGGTCACTGCTACAACAAGTCTTATGCATAATCCTTTGCATTAAATTATGAGCTTATTTCGTCCCTAAATTTTTGTTGTTAAAAATTTGACAACCTTGACAACAACACCTAGGGTTTGTTTTATTACATAAAGTTTGCATTAAATTGCCTGTGTTTTTATACTTTTATGTGTCAGTGTGGGGAAAGAGAAAAAGTGCATGTTTTTGAAGATGTTTTGGATTCTCAAAAACATTATTGCTGGCGTTCCTGATCTTGATTCTAGAACAGTTGGGCAAAATATTATCATTTCATACTTCTCTCTGGCCTTTTATTTTTGAAGAAATTTCCTTAGTTTATGTTTTATTCCTTGCTTAGGATGATTGTTAAAATACTGCAGCAGCATCCATTTTTTATGCCTATAGTCTGCTCTTAGCTTTTCCATGCTGCTTTTTGATATCTTTAATACAGGGTCATGTTCCTGTGATGTCAAAGTCCAGTCCAGCCAGTGCCTGCAAACAGGTATAATTATAAATCTTCATGTCTATACAACTTTCCTCTCTGAGCACTTAGAATTTTATAAAACTCAAGTATGGTTTCTTGTTTAGTCAAAATAAAGTACACATGAACTGAAAGATGGGAAACTAGATGCTGCTGCATTTTTTATTAGTTAGATCAAAAATGTGGGTTCAAACTAAGCAACCTTTCTGGCTTCTGTAGGTGGATAAAATGAAACTTTAATTCTTGAGATCTTCACAATTCAATTTTTTATTTTCAGAGAAAGCTCTTTGTGTAGGGAAGAACTATTATACACATTATACAGGTACATAGATGAGATTCAGAGGCCAAATCTCTGGATAAGGTGAGAGGGAAATACTTAGCCCCTTGAAAAACCAGCAAAGATATGCTAAGCTTTCATTTAAGCTGAATGCTTATGTTTCAATGCCAGAAAAAAACCCAAAAAAACTACTGCTGACATATACAAGGTCAGACCACTGCTGAGCAACAGAAATTACAGCTGACTTCAACCTTCTCATCCTTTCAAAGTCTCCAGAAAAGTACAGTAACAAAAAAGATGCATCACCTGTGTTACCCTGTGCAGGTGTGCAATTTGATTTGGTCTAAATGAAAAAATATCATTTGCTTTGATTTGAAACAGAATATGACTGTTTGTCTAGCAGGTGAGAAGGCTAGTTCCATCTCTTTGTCCAAGTCTCAAGGATGTCTTTTAAAGCCCAGACTGCATAATGCAATCATCCCAGAGCATTCAGGTTTGTAAATCACACTTCAGTTAAGCAGACTAGCTGCAACACTCTGCTAATCAGAGCCCTGAAATTTAAGTGATACACGATTTATACATCCCCCCCAGACAGGAGACAGGACTGCAGAGCATCAGGATTTAAGAGGGGATAGTCAATGATCCCCTTTGGAAGTTGAAATGATATGAAAGCTCACATGCAGCAGGACTGCATACATCTGTGCATTGTTACTTGAAATGTTGCTGAAAGAATCTCAGTGTTTGTCTTCTGCATCCAGATAAAACGACATGAATTTAGCAGCAAGTCTCTTGCGTGAAGAAACTCACTTCTCTGTACTTTGCTCTACCAGGTTTTTTGGACCTCTGATTTTTAAGAGCTATTGCATCTTAGGAAGTTTTAAGCCTATGGGTTACTGTAGCAAAAAAAGCCTCATTCTCCTATACATTCATACTTGCAAAAGGCATGACTATCTAGACAATACTTATACATCCTAACTTTAAATGCAATTTCTCATTTATTTTTGTGCTCTATTAATTCAGAGATATGCATGTAAATGCTTACTTTAACAATTTCAGAGCTATGAACCTAGACTGTTCTCATTTTACTCATTTTAATATTTTAACAATCTTACCACTATTTATTGACAAAGTGCCTGCTACAGTACCTAGAAAAGCATTAGACTGAACCAGAGATTGAAACACTGAGCTGACAGTTTAATATATTTTAAAATAACTAAAGTACTTGCTTTATTGTTTATATATTCTGTGTCAAGTTATTTTCTATATTTTCTATATTCCTAGGGAAAAAAAAAATTGTTTCTCCTCTCTGCCATTAGTCATTGGGCAGCCTGATGAGTGGTCCCTCTGGTGATAGGGTAATATTAGGCATTTGATTGCTACCAGCTGTGCACAGAATCTTTTGTTGCAGTTTTTGTGTAGATGCTCTCTGTTTGCTCCTTCAGGGGCACAGTGTGTAAAAATCTCTGCTTACTGGAACTTGCTCTTAGAAAAGATAATTTTTAAGAAAACCTGGAAAATAAATTGCATTTTTCTTCTGCACTCTAAAGAAAATAAATATGGCATTATATCTAAGTTATTTGTATTACTGATACCCCTGAGACCAAAGGGACTAATATCATGCTTTATAGTGTGAAAAATTATGTTAAGGTTGGCTGTAGCAAGAGATGCCTACAAGACTATTCAGAGAAAGCTTGATGCATAGCAGTGCTACAACCTATACAACATGTATGTGTGGAAAAAAATTTGAATTTTAGATAGAGGCAAAATTTTTAACTCTAGATATATGTGTCTAGTGCAAAATGCAGTATTGTGTTTGTTAATTTGATACTTTCTAGCTTTGTGAATTTGTCATGTTCATTTATACTTTGCTGTCGAGGGTATCTATTGTGAAAAAAGTTTAATCCCTAGCAATTTTCCTGAGACAACTGAAATTTTGGCATGCTTATGTATCAAGAAGAAATGGCAGAAATATTAGTAGATCAGATCTAGGATGGTCATTAGAAGAACTCTAATGAGCTTGAGAATATAAACAAATCCTTCAAAAAATTAGAGAATATGCCTCTTGTTTGAATCAAAGACACCCTACCCTAAGACTAATAATTAAAAAACAAAATAAAAATAATAATTATTTACTGGATTGCTTAATTTCTTTTTAAATAAATGATTTAGGATTGGCAAAAATTTATTGTGTCTTTGCTATTCCTACCAACTGATCTCATGAGGGATTTGACAGTACATCAGTCAGGATTTGGGCTCACTGTGACTCACAGTATAAAAACAAGTATTAAAAAAAAGCAAAAAATACCAGTCAGTATTCAGAAGATATTGTAAACTATACAGGGTAGTTTTCTAAGAGCAGTGACTTAGAATTTTGATCAGCAACAAGAGTAAGCTAAACCTATGGAAATTAGGAAAGTATTTATGAGAATCCTTTCTTGCAAGACTTTTGTGTACAGTTTGTTCTGCTGAGTGACCTTCATTTTCAGTGCAAGTTAGTTATTCTTATTATTGGTTCTTCTGACAAAAAATTATTTTCTGTAATACACATTTTCTTAGATACAAAAGTGGTTCTATTTCAGGAAAATAGAACATAACTTCCTCCAGATACGGTAAAATCAATGGCTCATATGAAAAAAACCCCATGGTTTTGGGGAAAACATGAATGGGAAAAACTCATTGCATATTTTTGCCACTGTCAAATTAATTGGAACAACATGTTTGTTATACATATGTTGCAATGCATGATTGAGCCTTTCAAAGTTTTATATGTATTTTATTTATTTTGTGTTGGTATGTTCCTTCCCAAATCCCTTCACCCATTCCCAAACCCCCATGGTATCTCCCAGAGGGGAGCCCCTTGTCAATCACCCTGGTAACTTGAAGGGAGATCATCTCCCATTCGACCAGGTGCCCAACACCTGCCCCTTCAGTTGTTCTGTTAAGTGCCCCTGTCCTGGAGCACCCAACCCCCTTCCATCCATTGACCCGAATGCTCCAGCTGCCCCAGGCTGTGTCCTGGGGTACAAAAAGGAGGACAGGCCAGGCCGTGCTTTTTGCACATGGAGCTACACTGAGTAAACACCTTCCAAACCCACGGCAGAAGCCCACTCTTCATTTCCAGCCTTATCCATGCTGAGCCAGCTGATCTGAGGAACCCACAAACTGTTTTGATTGGTCTGGGGTTTACTGCTTAGCTGGTAAAGCAGCCCCCAAGGAGAAACCACCCGCATCTGGTGCCCAACATGGGGCACCAGTTATAAATTTCGGGGGTCTCCGTGGGGTTTGCTTACCGGCTAGCAGTTCCCCAGACCCATCTATAGCAGTTGTGGGTCCTTCAATTAGCTCGTTGAAGCATGGATAGGCTTGGAAATGAAGAGCGGGCTCTGGCTTGGGTTGGGAAAGGTGTTTATTTCTTGTGGCCCAGCCACCTGCAGAGCAGAGCAGGGACTGGAAACCAGAAAATATGCCTGGCCTCAGCTTCTCTCTTAAGTACTCAGGGATGAGCCTGGGCAGGGAAGAAACTTCGGCCCAATGGGAGAAAGGGAAGGGGGTGGGGTTACATCAGGGGAAACCAGGTGTAGGGGTAGGGGGGTATTTTGGAATGGAACAAACCAAGTACAGACAAATAACAAAATACAAATACAAATATAAAAACCTAAAACATGCACTGCAACATACATACATGTTTTCTACATGACAAAAAGACAGGTGTCAGGTGTATTTGTGCTCTTTTATGGGGCTCTTTGATTTTAGAAGTGGAAAGATACAAAGTACAGACCAGAGAATGAATAACACTGCATCTACTATGATAATTTTAACTAGGTAATAGATAAATGTGTTTGAGAAATTTATTTAATCTATTGAACAAAGCCAGTGCCCTCCCCCCATCCCCCCCCCCCCCCCCCCATCTTTTATATACTGTTCTTAGAGAGACTATAGTCCTGTGAATTGATTTATAGCTAGGTATTATTTTTTAAAAAATTTCAACAATCAGAGTTTCTAATAACCGTAAGATAAATTACCAAGTCAAGAGATGATGCAATCATAAAATGGTGTGGGTTGGAATGGGATCTTAGTAATCACTGAACTTCAATCCACTTGCCATGGTCAAGGACACTTTCCACTAGATCAGGTTGGTCAGAGCCACATGCAGCCCTGCCTTAAACATTTCTGGGGAGGGGGAGCCAGAGTTTCTCTGGGCAACCTGTTCCAGTTGCCCACAGTAAAGAATGTCTTCCTAATATCTAATCTAAACCTACTTTCTGTCAGTTTGAAGGCATTCCTCCTTGTCCTGTCACTATATGCTCTTGTAAAATGTCCCTCTCCAGCTCCCTTTTAGCTCTCTAAGAGCTCTCTAAAACCTTTTCTTCTCCAGTCTGAACATCCCAACTCTCTCAGCCTTTCCCCACAGGAGAGGTGCTCCATCCCTCTGATCATTTTGTTGACCTCTGGACTTGCTCCAACGGGACCATGTCTTTCCTGTGCTGGGATCCCAGAGGTGGATGCAGCACTGCAGGTGGGGTTTCAGTGATGATGACTAGTATTTTCTTGACCTATTCTCATACTCTTTCTATTCCCTCAACAATCACCATATTTGAAAATATTTTGTAATGCACATTGCTATCTTTAAAAGGTTATCCCTCAAAGACACTAAAAAATCTTAAGGTTATGCTTTGGCTCTGTTCTTACTGACCAGTCTGCTTAGCCAAAAGGTTTTTTTCCATATGTTTAATAGGAAAAAGCTAATTTTACTATAAATATGAATGTTTATGGCCTTTGTTACCTTCACTGAAAACTTTCCTTACTAGACTGAAGCATCTGATAATTTTCATGCTATACATGGCAGAAATCCTGTAAAGAAATGTAACTGAGAAGGGTAACATTCATAAGGTCATTTAACTAGGAAGCAGATTTTTTCCTGATGAAGTGAAAAATGGTAGGTTTTAAAAGCATATTTTGTTTTCACTTATAAAACAAAATATGGAACATAACTTGTTTAAGCTATGACTGTTCTGTTGTCACAGCACCACATGTAAAAATAGATTATGTGTTAAAAGCATTATGGTAAAATCAACAAAGCACATCTTTCTTCTGCTATGGTGTCTATCACGTCTGAGATCAGAAATAATTCCAGTGCTCCATGGAGTGATATTAGAGAATTAGGGGAAAGGTAAAACCTATTTTTTTGAGTAAGTGTAAAAGTAGAAGAAGGAGGATACTCTCACTATGAGCAGAAAGGCCCTGAAATTTATGTTACATTCCCACCACTTTCAAAATACACACGAGTAATAAATTCAGAAAAAGTCAGTCTTAAAAACAAGTGCAGAAGAGTGAAAATTTGGCTTTGAATTTGGCAAAGCTCCTACTCATGTCAAACAAGACTGATCATACTTAATGAACAATATTGCATCTGTACAGAGGATGCTGGGTTCCTTCACTACTGGGGCAAAAGGGGTCTTGCATCAGACTTTTGCCCCTCCATCAAATAAATGCTCACTTAATTCTTTTTTCCTTGATAATTTTGCAAAGTCTCCCTCAAACTGAATATGGTTTTCTTTGTTTTAGGGAGGAAAAGGAGGGGAATTGGGTTTCCCTTCTTAAACACACAAATATTATACTTGATATAAAGTATTTAAATAATTAGGGGTAAAAATACCTTCTTGCAAAAGAGGGTTTGCATTTTCTGTGTGAATGATATACCAATTACCCTACTATATAACACAGACTAGTTACTAATGACTTGATCCCCACTGTATTTTGAATTCACTCCAGTTTCCTGAATACTCTGTGAAAGTTCTGCTGTTAATGAAGATGGTGATGGAGGAATACTTAGTACATATAATGTAGTATGTTTGGTCATGAGCTACACACCAAGTTATCAAACACTGAAACGATTCCAGGACTCTGGCCATAGAAGCAATTAGCTGTAGGGAACCTTTTTGTGGAATTTTATATTCCTAGAGACTTCAGGTAGCAAGTCACTGGAGGATCCATGGATCAAAACTGCCATTGAGAATGTGCCTAAATTGAACAACCAAAGGCAGGCAGAGATAATGGCTATGTTAAGAGAACTATCTGTCACCATGCACCTTAACAGATAATGTCACATACCTGCACTTTGGTTTGTGTTTTTCGAACTACAGGATACAACCGCTAATTCTGTTGCAAAACAAAATTTTTCTGCAGTTATTCATTCTTCGTTTCCACCCCTCACTTGATCAAAAATTTCCCATTCCCTTCCACTCTCTTGCCTATTTAATAATTCATAATAGGATGCACAGAATGCAATTTAAATGTAATTTATAGTGACTCCATGGTAGTGTTTCCACTCACAGAATTTCTGTTAAATACTTTCTAAAGTCTGTCCTGCCCTTGTAAAAATAGTAGAGGAGTATCACTGGGGTTTTTTTGAGCAGTCGATCCCTATTAGACATTACTAAGTATCTCACATTTTTCAACTAAGCAGTTAAATGTGAAATCCTGATATTCCTAGCAAAGATAATTACAAACACACTCTTTTAGAGCATTGCAGTCAGATAGGGAACTCCTTCCACACAGAAGGTTTTCAGGGAGCATATCCTCCCCTAAATCTCATTCAATGTGAAAACAGCAGGAATTCTTACCCTTTGGCTGTCAGACATGTTCACATGCCTGGACTGTAATAACCTAAAATGCTACCCTTGATACCTCTCCATTGTCTCTTCCTCTCCTTTTTTTTTTTTTTGGTCTATGTTTGAAAGGCTACACTTGCACATGATAGCATTTTTATTTTCAATCATCTTCATATGAATTAGGCCATTGTATTTATAAATAAAACTCTTACTTAGAAAGATACTTGATAAGTGTGCTGATTGTTAGCAATTAAGCATTTCTTTATTACTCAGCAGGATGGGATTTGGCTGGTTCAATCTCTTATTGTGCAATTGTTTCAAAATTCAGTAAAATATAAGTGTAAAAAGGTAGCAATTCTAAAGAAATTTGATGGATATTCAGCTTTGTATAACTGTCATATGAGAAACAATGCAGCAATGCTGATTATCTGTTTTACAGTCAAAGACGTCTTGTGGAGTTAATCTAGTCCATGAAACAAGACATTAGGAAAACAGCTCAATTGTTTTAACTATTGATTATGTATTTCATTTTGACAAAAATGTCCTGCACTAAGGGTGTCATGATTAACCTCTGACATTTTACCTGAAAGGAGAAAAGCATCTTACAAAACAATCAAGCAATTTTACTCCTTTGTAGAGGAGAAACGAATAATTCAGCATTGAAATGAACACAGATATTTTTTCAGAAAGAGCATCACAGGAAAAGTGACAGGTTACCTTTAAGGGGTAAATTGATTTGCACAGAAGTCAAAGTAGCTAATGCTTATTTATACCAGAGAAAACAGTGGTGCTTTTTTCCTCACGTAAATATTCCTGTAATGACTACTGCACATTTTCAGTCTGTAATTTTAAGAGCACTACATGCGTTGTCTTTGTAAGCACAAATTAAGCCTCTCTTTTGGTCACCATGGCAAGCTTCTTTGTAGCAGTACAAAGGAAGTCTATTGTGTGAGATCAGGGAATGGAAGTAGGATAGAATACAAGCAAGCAGTTTATGTATAGATCTTGCTCCTGCTGCTATTACATATGCCATGTGATCTATGTACATTCTTCCTCCTATTTGACCCATAAGCCATATGTGTATTGATGCATTTGGAAACAATATACAGGAAAACCTGCCTAAGCAGTGAAAATATTTCCCTGCCTGGGGAGGTATTCTAGTACAAACTTTTCTCTGCATAGTGCATTTTTCCTTCGTCAAGTTGGTCAACTCCTCCTTGCATGGGGGTGGCGATAGGAGATATTTTAACCTCTGATGAATCCTAGCAAATGAACGTGTAAAAGGTTGAACTCAAAATGCTGTGAAATTACGAAAACAGAGAAAAGTAGAGCAGAATCTAACATGACACCTTTCATGCCACTAAACTTCAAATATTTTTCTCAGAGGGCTGCATTCTGCAACATTTTGCTGAGTCCCATATACAGCCCAGCTTCATATTGTAACAATACACTTAATTCTTTAAGGGGTTTATCTTCAGAGATAGTAAGAACACATGAGGCCCTTATGGTCTTTGAAACACTATGTAGGTATAAAACACACAACAATTAAGACATCTGTCAGCACACCATTTTAATATTTCAAAAGTTGTAGCTCACTTTCTGGCAAAGGACATCAGAAACCTGCCTATCCTCACAATATTAAAATACTGCCCACTTTTCCTCTGCGTAGTTGAAAAACTTGCATTGATTATTCATGTACAGTACCTTTTTCATATATAAATAAAGCAGCCTCACCTTTTCTGCCCTTTGCTTGTTTGTGCCACATATTAATCACTTCAAAATGTTCCAAAATCTAATTTGTCTTCATATAAAAGAGAAAAAGTCAGAACCAAGTGTACCAACAGGTTTTTGTTTGCTTCCTTGCTTGACCGTTTGACTGGGTGATCTTAAAAGTCTCTTTCAACTTTGACGACCATATGACCCCTCTGGTAGGACCTCACATTTTGATGGCCTCTTAACAGCTGTGGAAAGAAATCTCTCATGTGGTAGGCAACTTTACACAGAAGCTAAATTTGAGATGTAAAGCAAATTGATATCTCTTCTAATAAAAACACATATTTGTATTGCACTCTTATTTATTTACCTGGGCAAAAAATACAAATGTTGTGGCAGTAACACTTTAACAAGGAGTTTAGGTGTGCTAGCACTTATTTTTTAAAGATTTCTAACCTAGCTTTAAAAGAAAAATTGCTTCAGGACATCATTTGTTGTTCACAATTAAAATTAAGTATACTGACATACTGAGTAGAGGAATGAGACTAGAAGCAAAGAATAGGGAGCATTGAGGGAAAATAATGAAATTTTCCTCCAGTTATGGGGTTTTTTTTGTCCTTGAAAAGGACAAAGCTTTTCTAGCTAAAGAAAACCTGTATGTTTTAAAATAACAACAAATTACCTATTTGTACAATGGTTTCCCCATAGCATCGTGAAAACAAACACATATTTAATTCTGATTAATGACAACATTCAGTGGCTGATTTCTGAAGACTTTTGTTCTTAAAAGAGGATTAAGTTTGGTCTTGCCATTGTACATATGGTAGTTCAGTGGAAGGTTGCATTTATGGGAAGACACTAGAAAAGAGGTTGGGGAGTTGGGTAGAAATCCAAAGAAATTTTAGAAGGCATCGAGATACATTTGGAAAAATAATTCGTAAACATCAGTTAGGAGGGAAAAATAAAAATGAAAATAACTTTAACCTTTGTTTCAGATAAGGAACAGCAACAACAACAACAAAAAAATACTGATATCTAGAGAATGTAATGAAAACCTAAGCAAAAGCAGACAAATATCCACATAAACATATCCAAATATGACAAAGTCATGTTTGTAAAAGTATAATAAAGCTACTAAAAATAAATATGTGTGAAAACGAGACAAATAATAAAGACTACTTAGTGTTTTCTTTTTAATACTTTCTCTAGAAAGAACTGTAGTTGTGAAAGTTACTGTTAGAATGACAAACACACTGATTATTCTAGAAGTGTCCAAAATCTTTTTCCTAGCCTGGATCTGGGACCTGAAAAAATTGATTACAATTTTTTTTTCCCCCAGATGCTAGGCTGTTACTATCCCAAATTAAGTTTCCAAAGGGTGGAAAACCTTTGCATATGCAAACCTTCCATATGCAACCTTGTGCCTACGACTCAAAAATCTGAAAAAATTGGCAGATGTTTGGACAAGTTACAGGTCTAGATCCAATCCCCCATTAGAATACGCAGAGTTTTTTGTTTCCCAGCTCTTATATTGGCACTGCAACCTCTCACCCTCAAGTGATATTAATATTGACCCATCAATATTAAACATGAGGGGACCACACATTCCATGAAAGGATGCAGTCACTTCCAGCAGAGTGAGAGAACACTGCTGGATCAGACTATAGCGCTGCTGAGACCTACCAGGTAGATGTCAATTAGAGTGGCATCAGCAAAAGCTCCAATTCAAAAGAGTGGAATTAGAAAGGACAAGTGAGATTTAGAAAAAAAATTACCAGATGGAACTTCAAAAAAGTTGGTTAACAGATGAATAGTGTGATGCAGAACTGTATATCCAAGACTAAGTGTAAGAAATTTTAAGGAGAATTATGTTGCTATAGAAAGCCTTTTAAAACACATTTTTCACAAAATGTGCAATTGATGCAGAAGAGCATGGATTCATTCAGTATAGCATGATGTATACCTTTCTGTAGGAAGAAAATTTTGTAACACTCCTAAAATAGTGAGAGACATGCTTGTATACACTTGTGTAAAGTATGAATAAATTAATTTTTCTTTGTATTCTGCAGGTTATTTACAAAGCGACCATTCAATCAGATAATATTTTCCACTGTCAGCTTCAAGAGCTTGTTTAATCAATTGCAACAACATCTGTATAATCCTAGTATTCATTCTGGTTGAATTTATTGGCCACATATGGTACCAGGTACTGTACAAAATGATGACTTAGTAGTGAAATTCACAGAGCCCATGTTTCTACCTTGTGAATTACCCACACCTGTTATTATTAAATATGAAATTTTCAGACAATCATAAAATTATTTCTCTAAATAACTCTATTTACTAATCTTTCTTACCTGTTTTAAACATATATCCTACCAACATGGCTGCATGCATACATATATTTTGGTACAGCAGTGCAGATTGAAAATACAGATCTTGAAATGGCTCCAATCAGCTTTTAACACTTTATTACTTTACCATTGTTATACTGACTCCTGCTCCTGCAAATTCTTATGCATCAAAATTATTTTGTGACCAAAATGAACCTAAGTATATAGATATTACAATTATGTGAAACAGTTCACATAACTAAGTGTTCAAAGGGGTAAAGTTAAGTGCGAAGTTATTTTCTCCAAACATACCTGTTGCTTTGTACTCTTCATTATCCCTTGCTTTGAATTTAAATGGTCATTTAATTAAATAGTTATTTAATTATTATTAAATTAAATAACATTTCTGCACTAAGTATTTAATCTGAAATGCTAAAACAGTGAAGACTTTAAACAATAAAGGAAAAGAAGCTGTACCTGCTCACAAATAATATCTAAAAAGCCTGACATGATGCAGCAGAAATGCTATACATTCTTGCTCTAACAAAACTAAGAGAAAACTTTTAGGCATGCTAGGCTGAGCAGAAAATGAAACTAAGAATTATAGGTGAAGTAAATTATTATATTACTTTACATTGAAAGATTACAGATTTTTTTGCATTGGTTTTCATTTTGGCCATTTTTATAGCACTTAAAACCAGAAAACTAAAAGTTTTGGCAAGACTGTGAGCAACATTATTTTTTGTGTTGAGGTTTCTTTGTCTGCAAGACAAATGAGAAAGACTGCTTGCATTATCTTTGTAGAGAAAATTGGTTCTGTTAGAGTAACCTGAAAACATGCTTTGGATAATTTATACAATTAGAAAGTAAAAAGAAAGGGGTTCATTTTGTCATGTCTCTTTAAATCTGTACTATTGGTCTTGCGTTGTCTTTTCAGTGGAAACCTAGTGCTAGCAACATGGGCAACCTGCTGTGGCCAGAACAGTAGTTTCATAAAACAGAGTAGTGGTAATGATGTCTGTGAACCCTATGGAGATAGCCTGAAACTTCTGACAGTAGCATAGTGAAATCTTTTTAATTTTAGGTTGGAAATCTTTTTACTTCACTAATTGGGCTGTATCTTGTGGTGATGTAATACAAGGTTAAAACGTCTGTATTGTGTAATTTTTAGTTTCAATCTCTATGTTCTTGATCTGTTTATTTACTGAGAACAATTACCCGTTTGCATAGTGTTATATATTTTCACTAGCTGAAAAGGTCCTTGGAAGTTAAAATAATTAAGTATTCTATCATACCGACAACAAGCCTTACCTGATAAAAATCTGAACATTAACTAAAAGGTAGAGTTTGTTCTACAAGAAAGGTTGGTATGTGTCACTGAGTACCACAAATGGTTTTATGAGGAGCTAATTGTTCCATTTGTCTTGACTCAAATAATTAGAAGATCTGGTCACTGGGCCGCCAACCGTGCATCTTTTTGTCTGCTGCAAGCTGCAGCGTAACAAGAATTGAGGCTTGGAGCTCATCTTCATCCCACAAATAAAGTTAGTGCATCCAGATTTGGAAAATGACAGCAATAATATTCCCATACTAAAGCTGGAGCTTAGCCCTGTTATACTTATTAAAAAGCCTATTCATACAAATTAAATCCATTCCATATCCTGGCCTCTGATGACAGCTCTATTTTTTTTCTTGTCTGGTTTGAATTACCTCAAGTCTGTACCCAGAAAGAATTTATCCCTTTCAAGAGACTTCTCCGAGCCTATAATAAATTCACATGGGTCCTCCCATCAATGTGGTAAATTTGCATTATTATTTCATTATGAGAAGGAAAGAAAGAGGATTAGATCTCTTGCAGTGTTGGCAGCGCCTAAATCAACCCAAACACATGATTAAAGCTGGCATTTATGACTTTAACTGTCAAAGAAAACTAATTGTAAACTGAGAGCTGTGGATAATTATGGTCTTTTTTATTACACCGTTTCCCTCCTATTTATCACAGGATAAACTACAGACAATACTATTGTTTGCATTTAGCTCTTGGTTACTTGGAGCCAATTTATGCAAATGAAAATTTATCTAGATTCTCAAATTGATGGGTCTATTTTAACTTAGTTTCAATCATGCTTTAAAAACGCTAAAAAAGGTGACACTCATACAGCAATATTCATGGCAGTGTATTTTGTATTGTCCCACTCTTAAGTATCCTTCGTTTTTAGTGTCTGCCTGGTTAATTTGTTTCTCATGAATGATACTGAATAAGTAAGCTACTTAAACTTCCTTCTCACAGGAGATATTTTCCTTTCTCTTTTATCATCACTCATATATTGCTTGTATGAAATGTCATCTCACAAAGCAGAATAAATCATATTTTCACAAACTGCTTCTACCTTTTTAGAGAAAGGAGTCACTAAAACTCAGGAATAAATAGCAGGTTTATCATGTTTCTTTGGAAAACAACTACAGGAGTAGTTACAATAGGTTTTTTTTTTTTTTCTTCGCACGGTTTTAAATTTTTTTTACCCCCTCTTGAAATGAATTCCAGATAGAAAAGATTTGACATATCCAGAGCAGGAAATTCTGGATGTTGAAGGTTATGCATGATGAAATTTTTGCACTTTTGTATGGTTAACGTTAACTAAAGTGTGCCCCAGGACACACTGACTGGGGCATCTGACCTTTCAAAAGAGAAATGCATTTTAAAAAAGGACATGAATAAGAAATCAAAAACTATGAAAAAAGTGTATAGGAAATACATTTATGATATTTGACAGTAAAGGAGTTATGATTGACTAACAGGTGTCTACAAGGCAGAAAACATGTTTTTTTCATGGTAATGTACAACTTAGTCATTGCCGCAGAACACTGTTGTGACCACAGAACTGGTTTACAAAAGAGTTAACTGCAGTAGTGACCTCTAGAGTGGTGGTCCTGGCTGTAATCCTTAGGCCAGGAATTCATACGTCTGTTGATACTGGAGTTGGAAGAGATGTTCTTATCGTTAAGTATATTCTCTTCTTAAAAACCTGTTGGATACAGTGAGAAACAAGAGACTTGGAAATGGATTTTTGATGTGACAGTTTAAGATAACATTCTAAGTTCCCTTAAAAAGGAAAATAGTAACAGGGACTTTAGTAGGACTGATAATCCATCAGAAGCAATTATTTGAGGTGCAGTCATTATGAAATCCTTCTGAGCTTTATTAGAAAATGAAATAAAAAGCAATCGATGGCAGCAGACAAAACAGATGTGTAAATATAAAATACTGTTAGGATTTAAGCAATTTTAAGATTCTGAAAGATACTGTGCATTGTGACTCAGGTCTCAACTTAAACAGTTGAATTTTACTTGAATTTTAACCTTTTCATTCGGTTTCCTTCGGGAATCTCAGTCTTAAATAATGTTTTTCTGTATGTGAATTTTCTGATGGAATAGTTGCAAGAACAATTAAAGGAGGCTGTAATACCAATAATCAGAGCTTTGTATTTCTAATCAGATGGGTTGGTGACTGAATTTATTTAGATACCAAACCAGTAGTGAGTCTTTGTTGGAGGCTAAGATTTTTCCTTTTATTTTTCCTTTATCTTAGGAAATTTACTTCCATTTGTTGTTAAGAGGCAATAACGACTAGTACTTAACAGAGACAAAAGATGAAGCCGAGGAGGAGGGGGAGGAGTGAGGCTGGCTACTCTCTTACCCAAGGGCTTTTTCTCTTGGGAAGGGCAGAGACCGGGTGAGATTTTGGGCTGGGGGAAGGGGCTGGGCCCAGCTCCTGGCTCTCTCTCGCTCTTGGCATTGAAGGAGAGACAGCCTGTCTGCTCCTTGCTGAGGGTGAGCCTTTGCTCGTAAAAGCAGCAGTTGCACTGGGACCTTACTAACACCCGATCTCACTGGAAAGGGCCCTTGCTATTTCTTAAGATGCTTCAGAGGCAAACCCAGAGCCCGAGCCGTCCCCGTCCCCGGCTGTGCGCGGCAGTGGCTGCAGAGAGCCCGGCTGCCGGTGCCCAGCCCCGCTGCTTTGTGCCGCTGCCTCGGGCTTTTCCACTGCACTCCAACCCAGCACGCCATGTCAGCCCGACACCCACAGCTCCTGCTCAGGTTGTGGCGTCTTCTGTCACCTTTTGTTTGTTTGCCACCGCAGGGGCTGGGCCTGCCCTGCTGTCCCAGCTGCCGCCCCGCGGTTCCTGTGACAGCACATCCCATCCTCCCGCCCAGCCACCATTACACGGGAGGGAGACACGGCTGAGCCCGCCCACAGCGCCCCCTGCAGCCGCGGGGGAATCACCGCACCTGCCCTGCCCACCGGGAGCCACCAGCGCCCCTGCTGGCGGTGACTGGAACTGCACGCAGGGAAAGTGCCTGAGGCCGAGAAGGTCTCACTGGGTTTGTGGTTCTGGTTGTTGTCACTGCCATTGTTGTTGTTGTTTGTCTTGTTATCCATATACATACTAGTAAAGAACTATTATGCCTTTTCCCATATCTTTGCCTGCAAGCCCCTTAATTTCAAAGCTACAATAATTTGGAGGGAAGAGGGTCATATTTTCTATTTCAACGGAGTTTTCTGCCCTCCTTGGCAGACTACTGTCTTTCAAACCAAGACAGTCTTCCAAGGTAAGTTTTTTAGATACTAAATGGGTATGATACACAGACCAGTTAAATTAATCCAATTAAATTCAGGTAAAATTTTGCCTAGAATAACTTATGTTGTAGAAAAAAAAGATTTCTTGAGGAGTCTGCAATTGAGAAGGTCTTAAATGCTACTGCTGTTTTACAGGTGTCTCTCACTAGCAGCATGTGGTGAAGAAATCTCATAACTGCAAATTTCAGGAATACTGAAGAAACAATAATCTTGTTCATAATGTTATGCTCCTAAATATAATAAAGATGGAATAATAAAGCAGTAGTAATGTTTGTAAAACATGGTGGAAGTAGAACACTGCTGGGTGAGAGCTGGACATGAGCCAGCCATGGGCACTGCCAGCCCAGACAGCCAAGTGTGTTGTGGGCTGCATCCAAAGCCCCGTGGGCAGCAGGGGAGGGAGGGGATTGTGCCCCTCTGCCCCATTCTGGTGAGATCCCACCTGCAGAACTGCCTCCAGCCCTGGGGTCCCAGCACTGGAGGGACATGGAGCTGTTGGAGAGTCCAGAGGAGGAACACCAAGGTGATCAGAGGAGATGGAGCACCTCTGCTGTGGGGAAGGGTTCAGACAATTAGGATTGCTCAGCCTGGAGAAGGCAAAGCTTTGGGGTGACCTAATTCTAGCCCTTCAGTACCTAAAGGGCACTCACAAGAAAGCAGGAGACGGAGTTATTGCATGTAGTGACAGGACAAGGGGGAATAGCTTCAAAATGAAATGGGTTGGGTTTATGTTAGATAATAGGAAAAAAATTCTTTACTGTGAGAGTGGTGAGTCAGTGGAGCAGGTTTCTTAGAGAAGTTGTGGATGTCCCATCCCTGGAAATATTCAAGGCCAGGAAGCATGGGGCTCTGAGCAAGCTGCTATGGTGGAAGGTGTCTCTGACCATGGCAGGAGGATGGATCTTGGTGTTCCTTAAGGTCTCTTCCAATCCAAACCATTTTATGGTTCTATAAAACCAGCTAAAATGAGAAATTCAGACTTATTAAGGTACTTAGACACTATGCTGAGACAAGCAACCTTACTGATTTCAGAGGCATTTGAGTGCTTGGAATTTGTCAACATAATTTCCAAGATTTAAACTTTGTTTAAATATTTGTCAGCTTTTTTATTACAAGGAATTTGGGTTGGAGAAAAAACATAAAAGTGAATATTTACAAAATCAAAATGCGCCAAGAGTTTAAAGTATAACTAAGACAATAGTGGTTTTATCTGCAAAGACAGACTACCAGAAAAATTTACCAACAGAAGCAATACCTCTAAATATTATAAATTCTTCACGCAGTGTTTGCTGTAAGGAGACAAAGGTGATGAGATAAATAAACATTAAAAATATTTTTTTATTTTTTTATAAACTGTGTGACCTATGAAATAAAGACATACTGTGTGTGCAATTGGTATCTCACAAAAAATAAAAGAAAAAAAAGAGACAACCTTAAGAATGTACTATGCAGAGTGGAATTCTAGAAAATGCGAAAGAACTTTAAGAAACAATAGAAGAAATTCTTCAGCATACAAAGAAAAACGCCATGAGACTACAGTCTTTGAATACATGAGAAATTATAAAATAGTGCTAATTCAATGTCTTCGAGAGGCATTTTGACAAAGGATCTGGAAGACCTCTCTAAACCATCTAATAAGAAAAGAGGTAAGACTAAAAATAAAAGACAAAACTGTTAGTTAGAAACAGTTTAACAGAAATAGATAGCACCAAATACACAAATGGACTTTGAATATTTCAAAGGCAATTGAATATTCGAATACACAAAGAAACAATCCTAGATTTTGCAATGAATTTTGGTGAATTCTAAAGTCTGTAAATCATATAATCATTTGGGTTGAAAAAGATGTCTAAGATAATTTAGTTCAACGGTTAAATGTAAATGACTAATGTGAAATAAATTTAGTAGTGTCCTGATAAACAGAGGACTTGAAATAGGTGAAAGGGATATCAGATGAGGTGAAAAGTAGGTCTGTAGAAGTCATTGACAGCATAACTTGGCAAACTCTGCAGATCACTGACCTGAAGGAAAGAATATGGGCTTTGTTTCCAGCAGATCTGGTTTCTAAAGAAAGGTGAAGTAGTGTGCTTTATTTATATGAACAGGAAAAGGGAATAGAAAAGCAGAAAGATGTTTTAGTTCAACAGATTATGAATTGAAAAAGCCAAAACACAATGATGCATTTTCTAGTGATGATACATTAAAAGTGTCCATCAACAGAGCCTAGAACGGAACTATTTCACATAAAACTGCAAAATAGTTGACTTTAGAACAACCAGAGAAGGTAATAAGTAACTATTGTTATGAAATCAATAAAAGCTGAGAATGTATTTTGGATTGTAGTTCTGGTACTATCATGTTAAAGATAGCTTACTACTGAGAGGAAAACAAGAAAAATAAGAACAATCAGACCCTATAAAGTTTTAACTGTACTAAGGTCATCAGAAGAATGGGAAAGAAAAGGGAAAGGATTCAGCTGTGACAGGAAAAGTAAATGTGTAGGCTTTGTTGGTACACTGATAAAACACTGTTGATACACTGATACTCTTGTAAAGGATAGGATGTGGCAGCAAGACTAAGCAGACATGACTCATTAGGTGAGTAGTTTTGTTGAAAACAATAATTTGCAAGTTTTAATATTTTATTTCAGAGATTTTTTTAGTTTAATGATTTCGGAAGAGTAATGATTTTTTTCTGGTAACAAGCATACTGAGAATTATGGTACAAGATGATTATTGTGTTTAATTAAGGAGGAGGAAATTCATGGTTTAGGGTTTTATTTTTACTTAAAAATTGGCAGAACATCTATTTACTAGGTGATTCATATACTTCTACTAAGTGCTATGTCATTTCAGATTTATTGAGATAATGCCTACAATTCAAAGCCTGTTTTGGTCTGTGGAAGGGCTTCTCCTGACATTCTTATAGTCCAGATGTGAGCACTATGGCTGTCTACACAAATGGATGGGAATAAGGATATAACCATATTAGTTCCTATTCTTACCTCCCTTTCCTCTTCCTCTTCCTCTTCCTCTTCCTCTTCCTCTTCCTCTTCCTCTTCCTCTTCCTCTTCCTCTTCCTCTTCCTCTTCCCCTTCCTCTTCCTCTTCCTCTTCCTCTTCCTC